>JAPVLO010000388.1:600000-910000 GCA_027257055.1 Cephalopachus bancanus | reverse complement strand
GCGAGACCCTGTCTCTTAAAAAAAAAAAAAAAAGCCAGGCATGGTGGTACAAACTTGTAGTCCCAGATACTTGGGAGACTGAGGCAGGAGGATTGCTTGAACCCAGGAGTTTGAGACTACAGCGGGTTGTGATTACACAACTGCACTGCAGCCTGGAAGACAGAATGAGAACTTGTCTCAAAAACAAAAAGTACCCTTTTATACACCTTATGAGGGTAAGGACCGCTTGTGTATCTGAGAGTCTGAAACATGACAAGTGCTCAAGATATTTGTTGAATGAATAATCAATGACCAGGGGATTTCAGCACTTAATAGCATTGCCTAAAATAGCCTGATGTTTTCTTTCTTTCTTTTTTGAGTTGGAGTCTCACTCTGTCACCCGGACTGGAGTGCAGTGGCCGCTCCCGGCCACTGCAGCCTCGACCTGCTGGGCTCTGGCAATCCTTCCGCCTCAGCCTTCCAAGTAGCCAGAATTACAGGCATGTGCCCGGCTGATTTTTTGATTTATTGTAGAGATGAGGTCTTGCTGCCCAGGCGGGTCTCGAACCCGTGGGCTCAGGCAATCCACTCACCTCCGCCTCCCAAAGGTGCGGGATTACAGGTTGATCCACAGAGCCCAGCTAGCCCGACATTTTCTATGGGTCTCCAAGAAAGCCACAGACGTGGGTAGATTCTCAGCTTATCTTCCTTCCTCTCTCAAAAGCATGTTACTCAGCTGGTCATAGTCTCTTCTACACTTGTAAAGCTCTTTCAAATTACGATTTCAATGCTAGTCTTATTAAAAATAAAACCTTTTCTCCATTTACACTGATTTTCACGATTTCATTTATTTTATATTAACTATGTCAAGAAAGTATACTTTCTTGGCAACTAAATTAGAAATGACTAAGTTATTTTTGGTTTGAGAATGGAATGTATGCTGACATGTAGATTGAAATGCAATTACTTATTATAGCACTGAAAAGTGACAAAAATATCTCATGCTTTAAAAAAGCAATTTTTAAATTTTTATGTTGATATATGATGAGATAAGAGAAGATTTTAGGCTATTTTGTTAAACCTATTTTCTTAAATAACGTGGTATTATTCTTCACATCCAGTACATAAATAGTCAATTTAGAAATATTCATTATTATCTTTCTTATTTTTTTTGAAAAGTAATTTTTATATATTGATCTGCTGCATAAGAATTTATACAGGTAGGTTGGGCACAGTGGCTCACACCTGTAATCCCAGTACTTTGGGAGGTGGAGATGAGAGGATTGCCTTAAGCCCAGAGGTTCAAGGTCAGTCTGGGCAACTTGACGAGACCTTGTCTCTACAATAAATTAAAAAATTAGCTGAGCCTGGTGGTGTGTACTTGTAATTCCAGCTATTTGGAAGGTTGAGGATTGCCTAAGCCCAACAGGTCAAGACTATGGTAGCTGTGAGTGTGCCACTGCACTCCAGCCTGGGTGACAGAGTGAGACTCCGACTCAAGAAAAAAAAAATGTGCAAGTTACAGATCTGGTTAATATCAACTTGAGATAAGTTTACAGAATTGTTATTTTTAGTCTCCTCATTACTTAAATTTTGACATTCTACTCTTTATGCTTTCTTTAGCAAGTGATCCATTACGGATACAAAAGAAAACTCAGACTAAAACTAAAAGCCATTAAAAAATCATCATGGCTACCGGGTTCAGTTGAGTCACAAATGAGTGAGACATGAACTTGTTTACTTTGAAATTCACTGACCACAGCATACCTGTCCACTAGATATAAACTTGGAAGCTAAAGCATTCCTTTTTAAGGGGAAATATATATAAAATCATTGTCTTATGTATTGATTCATTAATTTTTTTATCTATTCTATTAACTGATGGATAAAACTAGAAAAGAATAGACATCATTATTGCCGTGAATGACATGAACCTTCTGGAACCCCTCCATTAAATCCAGGGGTTCTCTACCCACCAACTGGGCAGAGCCTTCGACAGGCTGGTAAAAGGATCTGATCAGATTTTCCTTTCAGAAAAATCACTCTGGTTTGGCTAATAAAGCCCCTGATGGCAGAGAAACAATTGGAAGACTACTGTAATGCTCCCTCCGGTAAAAGTTAGTAAGCAGGGGCTTGAAAAGATGAAGTCAAGAGACTTATGGGAAGTAGAGTCAACAGAACATGGTGATTAAGTTGGAGGGGAGCATGGAGAGGGATTTGGAGTCTAAGGTGATGAGGTGGACGTTGGAACATGTCTTGAATAAGGAATTCAAAAGGAGTAGCGGGTTTGGAGGGAGGGAAGATGAGCGTCCTTGAAACATGTTGAGTTTCGTTGCCTGAGGGATTTACACGTGGACTGGTCCATGGTACTGGCAGTTAGAAATTTAGGTGAGGGGTTTAGGGGGCACTGCTTTTCTGGTTGAAAACATTGATTTGGGAATTATAGTGTTTTAAAAGCATAGGTGAAGAGTAGCTTTCGTGTTATGTATTTTTGGCCACAATAAAAAAATGAATTGGACCTGCATGGGACATTTTGGGTCATCAACATGACTGAAAAGGGTGCTACCGACATTTAAAGTCAGTGGGAGGGAGAGAGGGTTGCTGAAGTAGCTTATGAAGCAAAAGTTGAAGACTGGCCATGTCCAAATAACAATTAGCACCCTCCTGAAAAACAGTGGAAATGGTAGTGGAACCCAAAAGCTTGCGTAGAAGGGTACAGGATATCTACCTGTCTGTCTGTCTACCTATCTATAATCTATCATCTATATTTCTTTCTATCTGTCTGCCTGTGTATCTAATCTATCGATCTATCTATCTATATATCTATCTATATATCTATCTATCTAATCTATCATCTATCTGCTATCATCTATGCTTTAAGCAAGGAATCCTGCCATTTAAGATCTGCAGCTATGCTTGTGTCTACAAATGATGATAACATGTCACCTCGAAGCATATTTTTTAGTATGGCAAAGATTTATCTTTTCTAGGTGTATAAGACAATACTTATTGACTGAGAAAGGGTATAGAAAGACCCTGTACTTTTGCCTTTCTCTCTGTGTCTTGATAAGTTTTATTTTTCTCAAAAGTGCTTGAGATACAGGGTTTTGGGTGGGAATTAGGGGTCATTCTAGATTTTGCATAAGGAACTCACAGTGAGGTAAAGGTAAGATCCTCCTAGCCTCTTCTACTTAGTTTGAAAGTTAGAGAAATCTGTTTGGGCAAACCTGGCCTCGATCAAATTCTGGGGTAGCAAAGGGCAACAAAATCCCAAAACAAAATCAACGCAATCCCAGTGGGCTGGTCCTCGCGCTGGAGTCTTAAGTAGTTGATTCTGGGACCCCAGGGTGGTAGATATTCTAACTCTGTCGTTTTCTGCCTGACTACTGCACAATGAAAAAATATGGACTCAGGTAGCAGATCAAACAAATCTGCATCTCTAGGGGTAGGTACAAGGCATGAATAGTGTTACCAAAAGACTCCTCAATCCACAGAATAGGGGAAAGTACTTACAATTCATATATCTAATAAGGGACTTGTAACTAGAACATATAAAGAACATTCACAATTCAGTAAAAAAAAAAAACAACCCACAGAATCCAATTAGAAAATGGAAAAGTATCTGAATAGATGTTTCTTCAGCGAAAACAAGCAAATGACCAACAAGCACATGGAAAGACGAATAACATCATAAACCATCAGGGAAATGTAGATAATCATATGGTTTTTGTCCTTCACCCTATTACTATGGTGTATCACACTGATAGAAAGGCATATGCTAAGTCATCTTTTGGATAAATCCCACCTGATCATGGTGAATGATTATTTTAATGCCCTATTGAATTCAGTTTGCTAGTGTTTCATTGAGTATTTTTGCATCTGTGTTCATCCAGGATATTAGCCTGTAATTTTCCTTTCTTGCAATATTCTTATCTGGCTTTTTTACCAGGGAGATTATAGCCTCATAAAAAGTTTGATTTTTTGGAAGAGTTTGAGAAGGATTGGTATTAGTTCTTCTTTAAATGTTTGGTAGAATTAGGCAGTGAAGCATCAGGTCCTGGGCTTTTATTTGATGGGAGATATTTTAACACAAATTTAATTTTTCTACTTGTTACTGCTCTTTTGAGATTTTCTATGTCTTCAAGACTCAGTCTTGGTAGGTTAGAAGTATGTTTCTAGGAGTTTATCTATTTATTCGGGGCTATCCAATTTGTTGGTATATAGTTGCGTCATAGTAATCTCTTATGACCCTTTATGTTTCTGTGGTACGAATTCTAAGGTACCTCTTTCATTTCTGATTTTTTATTATTTACTTATTTTTATTTTTTCATACTCAGTATAGCTAAGGGTTTGCCAATTTTATTTATCTTTTTAAAAAACCAACTCTGGTTTTGTTGTTTTTTTCTGCTGTTATTCTAGTCTCTTTCATTTATTTATGCTCTGATCTTTATCATTTCTTTCCTTCTACTAACTTTGAATTTAGTTTATTTGTCTTGTTCTAGTTTCTTGAAGTGTAATGCTAGGTTTTTTTGAGATCGTTCTCTTTTGAGGCAGACATTTATTGCTGAAATGAACGGTGTGGACATTTCCTCCTGGATGGACTCTTATGGTGGGCTTTGAGGCTATGTGAGAGCAGTGCTTAAACTCCTGAGTGTGGAAGAATCAACCCCTGCTCTTTGCCAAAATTTGCTTCCTCTTTGGGCAAGGCCTTGGGCCAGAGTGTGAGCCTAGCCATCTAGGGATTCAAGCCAGGTAGGAATGTCCACTGGCCAGGAATGGTGGCTCAAGCCTGTAATGCCAGCACTTTGGGAGACTGAGGTGAAGGGATTGCTTGAACCCACGAGTTTGAGAGCAGCCTGGGCACCTTGGCAAGACCTCATCTCTACAATAAATAAAAAAGTTATCTGGGTGTGGTAGCATGCACCTGTAGTTCTGACTACTTGGAAGGCTGAGGCAGAAGGCCAGAGCCCAGCAGGTGGACGATGGGATGGTTGTGAGCGTGCCACTGCACTCCAGTCAGGGTGATGGAGTGAGACTCCAACTCGAAAAAAAAAAGAAATGTCCACTACTTCTGGGAGTGATCAACTTGTCTTTGCAGGAGGGCTATGCTGTTGGTCACCACCTGTCATCAGGCACCACCACTGGCAGGAACACAGAGCTGCCACCAAGATCCTTGTATTGGTCGCTGTGAGCGCTGCTGCTTCCTTTGTTTCTACCTACCCCTAAATAGTCTAGCGGTGCAGTTACCCCCTGTGTTCCCTGTGATGTGAGGCTGAAGTGGCCTTTCTGAGAAGTGTCCCAGAATGCTAGGAAAGCTGGATGTCTGCCTTCGGTTCTCTTTTCTCACTATAGAAACCATAACTTCTGGAGACCTCTCTGCAGGATACCATGCCAATTTGGGAGAGGGGGAATGGCAGCATGTTTAAAGTAAGACTGTTACTCCTTACTTTCTCTTGCCATTTTTATTTGATTCTGTGACCCGCCCAGGAGTATCAGTCTCATTCCCAAGTTTTGGAGTTTTCACAAAAGTGTTCTAGTCTGTAATAGTTTCCAGTTGCGCTTTTGCGGCGTGAGAATTGAGCTCACCTGTCCCAAATCAAAGGATGGACACAGAGACATGGAGTGCAGCAGAAGCCAGACTTTAATGGTGGTCTTGCGAGATCGGGTGTCTGGTGGGCTGGTGCTGTTACAGTTAGCATATTTGTAACCTAGAATGCAAGTCCCTCCCCTGTTCTCCCATGGGCTGGGCTTTCCAGAGACAATGCTTTCCTGGATGTCGCCTACATGGCACACGTTGATTGGGACGCGTAATTAGTTCATCTGCATGTCCTATTGGTTGATTGATTTAGAGCTGTTACAAAAATCCCTTCATTTACTTGTCCTATTTGCTGATTGGTTTACAGGATATCATTTTGATTGGTTCTCTCTGAAATTTGAACGTAAAAGCCCACCAAAGTGAAAGCCCATGAAAAAGAGAATGAAGAAGCAGAAAGTGACTCAGCAAAGGCATTTAATCATGTTTCAGGGTTCATTCTGAAAGTAAATCATTCTGTTTCTTACAGTGGTAGGTAGTCATGCCTGAGCTCTCATTTTTTTTTTTTTTTTGCCTTCCTGCTGATGTTTCTTCTTATTGTTGTTCCCATGAGGGAATTGCAAGCAAAAACCACAACAATAAACTTCACACCCACTAGGGTAGCCAGAATGAAAAAGTCAGATAAGTTTTGGTGAGGATGCCAAGAAATCAGAATTCTCACATACTGCTGGTAGGAATGTAAAATTGTATAGCCACTTAGCAAAACAGTCTGGCAGTTTCTGAAAAAATTAAACAGTGTTATCATTTGATCCAGCAACTCTACTTGTAGGTGTGTACCAAGAAACGTGAAAGCAGGTATTTACACCAAAAAAAATTGCCCAGGAATGTTCATAAAAGCATTATTCATAATAACCAAAAAGACAGAAGTGACTCAAGTGTCCAAAAATTGATTGATGGAAAAACAAATGTGGTATATCCATACAATGGAATATTACTCAGCCATAAAAATGAAGTGGTGATACATATGCCACAACATAGATATACCTTGGAAAATTGTGCTGAGTGAAAGAAACCAGCCATAAAGGACCATACGCTTTATGATTCCATTTATATGAAATATCCAGAATAGGCAAATCTATAGAGACAGAAAGTATATTAGTTGTTGCTTGGGGTTAGGATGGGGGGTGGTGACAGGGAAGGTAGTGAGTGATGGCTAAAGAGTATTTGTTTCTTTCTAAAATTATGAAAATATTTTTAAAAGGATAGTGATGATGGTTGTGCAATTCTGTGAATATACCATATTTTTTGAATTGGATATTTAAGTGGGGGGAAATTGCATTGTATATGAATTATATGTCAATAAAACTGCTACTAAAAAATGAAAGAAAAAAGATCTGGAACGATGGCCCACACCTGTAATCTCATCACTTTGAGAGACCCAGGTGGGAGGATTGCTTGAGCCCAGGGGTTCAAAACCAGTCTGGGCAACATAGCAAGAACTTGCTTGTACAAAAAATTTTTAGGATAACCAGCTGTTGAGGCATGCACCTGTAGTCGCACCTACATGGGAGGCTGAGGTAGCAGGTTGAGGCTGTGGTGAGCTGGGATAGAGTCATTACACTCCAGCCTGGACAACAGAGTGAGACCCTGATTCAATAAGTAAGTAAATAAGTAAATAAACAAACAGAAAAATAAATAAAAGCTTCTGAAATGATCTAATGTTCAACTGGACAACAGAGCAAGACCCTGGCTCAATAAATACGTCAGTAAATAAATAAATAAATAAAAGGCTCCTGAAGTGATCTAACATTCTGCTGGAGTTGAACACCTCTGCCCTAATCTATTTATAACCTAAACCCAGTGGGCAGAGGGTAAAATGAGATGGCAAAAGGGACAAATGTAGTTCCTAGGAATTTGTGAGCTGTCTCCTTGTTCACCCCAGTCATTTCAGTAATGAAATATCCTTGAGTGACTGCAACATGGCTGGGGGAGGCTGTGATTCTTCCTCTCTCCAGAATCATGGCAGCCTGTGAAGGCTTTCCAGAGACAATGCCAACAGGAGCAGAAGGTGTCTGTCTGCCCGGTGTCACCTCAGGTTTGGAAAGAAAACAGGGTTGAGCAGCACTGGTTCCTCACACACTGGCTGACACTGAATCACAAAAAGATTATGTATCGAGGGAGGAATAGCCTGGACTTCCTCCTCCCAGTCCCTAGTAGGCCATCATTCTCACCTCAGCTGAAATGCAGACATGCCATTTATACATGGATAATGTTCCTTAGGGAAATGCATATGAGCAGACTGTTCAGTTAAATTTAATGATGCTGACATGGTGCTAAGTCAAAGGGCCAAAGTCCATCTGTTGAGTAAGAAGAAAATCAGAGGCATAGAATTATTACTCAGAGAACATTAAATTCAATTTATGTTTTTCTGATGATTAAACAGATGCACAAAGAGGTTAGCTAACCACCCCAGCATATCCCAGACATTTGAAAAGCTGCTTCAGGGACTCCTTCTATTTTGAGATGGTGAAAGCAGCATTGTTTGGCCATAATCTATGTTGCTGTGCTACTCTGGATTCTCCAGAGAAATAGAACCAGTAGGAGGGAAGTGTGTGTGTGTGTGTGTGTGTGTGTGTGTGTGTGTGTGTGTGTGATTTATTTTAAGAAATTAGTTCATATAGCTATGGAGGCTGAGAAGTTTCAAGGACTGCAGTAAGCAAGCTGGAGAACCTGGAGAGTTGATGGTGTAAGTTCCAGTTTAACTCTGAGTTCAAAGGCAGGAGAAGACTGATGTCTTAACAACAGTCAGGCAGGAGGAGTTCCTTCTTTTTTTTTTTTTTTTTTTTTTGAGTTGGAGTCTCACTCTGTCGCCCAGACTGGAGTGCAGTGGCCGCTCCCGGCCACCGCAGCCTCGACCTGCTGGGCTCTGGCGATCCTTCCGCCTCAGCCTTCCAAGTAGCCGGAATTACAGGCATGCGCTACCACGCCCGGCTGATTTTTTGATTTATTGTAGAGATGAGGTCTCGCTGCCCAGGCGGTTCTCGAACCCGCGGGCTCAGGCAATCCACTCACCTCAGCCTCCCAAAGGCGCGGGATTACAGGCTGAGCCACCGAGCCCGGCTGAGGAGTTCCTTCTTAATCCTCCTTGGATGAGGTCCGCCCACATTAGGAAGGATCACTTTCTGTACTCAGTCCGCTGATTTGAATGCTATTCTCATTCAGAACTATCCTCACACCCATACCCAGAATAGCATTCAACCAAATGTCTGGGTGCCCTGTTGCTCAATCAAGTTGACACATGCAATTAGTTATCACAATTGCCTCTAGGTTTCAATGCCCCCTGCCTTTACATGGGCAACAGGGTGTCAATCATATATACTGTGGGGTTTGGGCTCTTAATGTTGGACATCTGTGTATACTCTCCTTTGCACTTTAGAGCAAGGGTCCTGCATGAGGGAGAAAACTGCAGAAGGGCCAGGAGAACACATAGCCATTGTGGTGCTGTGAGTGTAGTAGACGCTAAGATAATGGCAAGGCCACTGTCATCCTGAGCACCTGGAATAAGTTTCATAAAGAGCACATGCTCTAAATGGTAACTTGAAGAGTGATTGTGTTCTTCCTGGGATAAAGGAGAGAGAAAGTGATCCAGTTGAGAAAACAGCATGAACAAAGACAAGGGTCTGGGATTAGGATGAAGGAATGGGTGGGGTTACAGGCAGGAAATAGCATGCATGCTGGGAAACAGGAAGAAGCAAGATGAGTAGATATGGCTTCTTAGAAATCAGAGTGAAGAATGTAGACTTTACGCAATAACAACAGAAAAGGCATGTTCTTGAGTCGGCATTCATCTAATGATAATGATATTCTAGAAAGAATTGTCTGCTTTTTCAATGTAATCCTTGGCAATGAATGGTCAAAGCATTAGTGTCCAATAGCTCTCTTATAATCAGTCACCTAAATAATCACAGTTAAATGTGTTTCACTTAAAATATAATCAAGGAAACTAATTCCGTAATAACAAAAATTCGATTTCATTCTGGTCCTTAGGTGCTGAGAAAATTAAGATGCAAACTTTCCAGGTTTTGTGTAAATTTCAGAAGAATATTCCCATTTTTACATATGGCAAACTGAGAAAACGGTCTCATAGTATAATGTAACAATGTAATGTAATCTCATATTCTTTTTTATTTTTTTTTGAGTTGGATTCTCACTCTGTCACCCAGACTGGAGTGCAGTGGCCGCTCCCGGCCACTGCAGCCTCGACCTGCTGGGCTCCAGAATTCCTTCCACTTCAGCCTTCCAAGGAGCTGGAACTACAGGCGTGTGCTACCACACTCAACTAATTTTTTTGATTTGTTGTAGAGATGAGGTCTCACCAAGTTGCCCAGGTGGGTCTCGAACCCACAGGCTCAGGTAATCCACTCACCTCAGCCTCCCAAAGCACGGAATTACAGTGTAATCTCATATTCTTAAGAACAGATGCAAAAAACATTATTTTAAATATTTTTCTTGTTTCAATAATATTGCTATCAATTTTGAAATATACTTGCATTCTGAAAATATTTATTTTACTTAATTTTCATCTGTAGCCCAACACTGCAAGGAAAATCCTCTCTTAACAGTTCGAGAGCTGCAGTGTGCTACTGGGTTACATTTTACCAACATTGCTTCTCCCCAGTGCATGCTTAAAAGCAGAGCCATTTCATTGACACAGCAGAATAATTGCCATTTTCCAAGTCAGCCCTCAGAGCCAAGCAGAGAAATGTAAAAATTCTTTTACAACCAGTAGTTCTCAGACCTTACATATGTAAGATACATTTCTAGGACAGGTTTTTAAGATACTTGGGCTCTCCTCAAACCATTCTAATGTCATTCCTAGCTGCTAAAAAGAAACGGGGAATTCATATTATCGGAGCCATGTTTGTAATTACTTTAGAAAGAGTAGGAATATGACATCTAGCTAATATTTGAAGGCAATTTGAATATGAATAGTCATATAATATGTGAAAACCTATGGAGTAGATGAAAATGTTTCGATACTTCCTGCCAGTTATACGGCACACCTTTTTTACATCTCTTATTTTCCGATCGATCCAGTTGCAGTAACTTCCATCAGAGACCAGAGAGAAAATTATATATCTACACCGAATGTGATTCTTCCTTCGTCCTTTTATTTTCATTATAAAAGACTGATATTTGTGTTTGCAAGAAACTTGACCAAGAGGTCCCTCTTCTTCCGTAAAGTGCAATCAACACCTTTGTAAAGGTGAGAGAAGAGGAGGTTGAATATGAGAGAGGACAGTGTTCTAGAAAGGATGGGTCAGTGTACTGGCTCTCCACCCTAGCTGCACTAAAATTACGAGGAACATTTAAAGGATTCTGATGGCTTGTTCTAAATCCCAGAGACTCTTATTTAAATGTTGTGGGGTGTATCCTGGCATTGAGGTTTTTCAAAGCTCCCAAATTGATTCTAATATGTAGCCAAGGTTGATACCACTGGAGTGATGGCCATGGGCTTATGTTGAGTACCAGCTTGAAGGAGTTAGGTGAGTCATTTACACTCGATGGTCCTCATTCTTTCTGTATGTGAAAAGTTGACAAATATCAGCATTGTATAGGGCTATTAATAAGGATCAAATAAGATGATGAATATGAAATTTTGCTGAAAACTATGAAGGACCCAACAAATGTGCATCCTTAGAGATCTATTCAGACCCTCTTGCTCCAAAGAAATAACAATCTAATTTGCACAAAAAGTCATGCTTCAGCCGGGCTCGGTGGCTCAGCCTGTCATCCCGCGCCTTTGGGAGGCTGAGGTGAGTGGATTGCCTGAGCCCGTGGGTTCGAGACCCGCCTGGGCAGCGAGACCTCATCACTACAATAAATCAACAATTCAGCCGGGCGTGGTAGCGCATGGCTGTAATTCCAGCTACTCGGAAGGCTGAGGTGGAAGGATCACCGGAGCCCAGCAGGTCGAGGCTGCAATGACCGGAAGCGGCCACTGCACTCCAGTCTGGGCGACAGAGTGAGACTCCAACTCAAAAAAAAAAAAAAAAAGTCATGCTTCAATCACCTTTACAGAAAACAAAGATCCCGTCAACTTTAGAAATAATTATTCATCACCCTGGTGGATTTTAGAAATTCAGTGACCATTTTGTATGATACGGATTTTATACTAACATATGAATATGTTATTATTAAAACAGGGATATACTCTTGACTAATTTATATTAATCTGCAAAGGACAAGGAAATGATTAAAATATAAGTCAAGGAAGCTAAGAACACTGAGGTGATCAATAAAATTGACAACATAAAAGGGTTTTGAGACTTAAACAAGGGTAGTTCCACAAAGATACGGGAAATGAAGTCCAAGAAAAGTGAGTTGAAAAATTAGCAGGAACTGCCAAAAAAAGAAAGTGGAGAAAAATTAGAGGGGATTTTGAGGCCAAGGGAGAATTTATTCATAAGATGCTGGATTGAGTAGAGCATCCTTGGATCCCGGTGGGAATAAGCTATGGAGGAAGGGATGCTAATGGAGAGGAGAAGGACTAACTAGGGGTGACAAGAAGCTACCCATAAGGAGTGCCCGGCAGGAGAAGGCGTAACCTTTTCAACAATTGGGAACACAGAGATTATGGATATAGACAGCTGATTCTAAATTTGAGGATGGGAGACTTTCATTTTTATCAGTGAAATGTGATACAAGGTCATCAGCTAACAGTGTTGAGCGTTGGACTCATTGGATGCTTCAGGGCAGTCGAGAAGGCAGAAAGTCATGGTCCTTGAGTGTGAAGAATAGGCTTATTGGGAAGATGGGGTAGGATTGCTGGTAAATTTTTAATGTCCATGTGTTGTTGGAGGTCATGAATTTAATATGAGGAAAGTCAGTCTTGTGGTCAGTTCTTAGGAGCAAATGCAGGCAAGGTGGACGTTTGGGTGTAAGCAGGATGGTGGTTTTGTCTGGGGAGGAGAACGCAGGGAGTTATATTAGTAAATTTGGTTTCTTCAGGTATTGAATGAACACTCACCAGTGGGGTTCTGGCAGGGGAATGTACAGAATACTATTCTAGAACCTCTTCTTTCTAATGTGTCTTTCGTGAATCAGTGCACAACTTCTACCTGTTTTCCTTCTCCAAGAGCCAGATATGGGGTGGGGCCAGCTGGAAAGCTTAAAGCAGGCAGTCATCTCTGAGGGGCTTTAAATCATTAAAACTCCTCAGAAATATAAGACCAGTTAGCTAAGATTTCCACATCTTATTCTTGGAGATGAATGGTGGCCCACCAAAAGATATGTCCACCAGAGCCCATTAATGTGGCCTTATTTGGAAAGGTAGTCTTTGCAGATGCAATTATGAATATCGAGATGAGATCATCCCTGAGAAGGGTGGGCCTTGAATCCAATGACAAGTGACCTTATAAAACAAGAGAAGGTGAAAACACACAAAGGAGAAGACCATGTGGAAATGGAGACAGAGACTGAAGTCACGCAGCCATAGACCAGGAAATGCCTGGAGTCACCAGAAGTTGAAAGAGGCCAGGAAGGATTCTTGTCTAGAAACTTCAGAGAGAGGGTGGCTCTGCTGACACCTTGACTTTAGACTTTTGGCTTCCAGAACTGTGAGACAATAAATTTCAGTTGTTTTAAGCCACCAAGTTTGTGGTAATTACTTATGGCAGCCCCAGGAAACTAATACAACTATCAAAATGTAAATAGTTCCTGCTCCCAATAAAATGAGTAGTGCAATTGAAAAATAATAAAAATAATAAGTCTTGCCAGGACCGACCTCAGTCTGTTGAGTGCGTTTGTGGCAGGCACATGGCAACTTACAGGATGAGACATCATGCGGTCTACCAACCTTTGACCAGCCAGTGGACAGTTGTCAGAAGATGCCAGCAGGGTCATCTGAAATTCTGAAATGGATTAGTGCATGGCATGAAGGTGTTTTCCAAAAAGGCATGACTCATTTCCTTATCTAAAATTAAAAAGCACCAATATCTCATCAGAGAACTTAGTTTGTCAGAAAACTGAAAAAGAAAACTCTAGAGAGAACAGCTATGAAAGGAAATGTCTTAATTAATTTCTTTCTTTATACGTTGACATAAATTAGTAAGCAATTTTGTTCTTGTTCCTCCTGTTTTGGGTACGCATTCCTTGCACAGAATCTGATTCCTGTCCCCGTTTTAAATAGAAATTAAAATAATATACTATTTGACTTTCTGCTGGTTCGGATAACGAATGTCAAGGTGGAGTAACTGAAAATTGATTGGATCAGAGCAATGCTCTTTTCTGTGTCAAAACGGGAACCTGAGACTTCACTGCTGCTGCTGACATAAAGCATGAAGATCCTGCCCTGTGGCCTGAAGCCCTTGACCGAGCAAACCCTGATCATGTTATGCCACGAGAGCAGGAGTCCCAGTTCTTTGCGGTTTTCTCTTGCTGGCTTCCCATGTGTACAGAAGAAACACGAAATGGCAAACGGGAGTCACAACTCGAGTTTTGCTGTTGATAACCCTATACTGGAGAACATGGCTTGAACCTGGGTGCCAATGGGGCATTTCACTCCTGTCTCAATTTCAGATAACTGTCCCCCACTGGGAGGCAGAAGGTCAACAGGAATTATCCACCCAGAGGTTGGAACAGAAGGATCAGAGACGTTGGCTGGACAGTCAGAGGAGTGAGGGCCAGGGGGACACCTCTGGTCATTTCACCACAGGTAGATGCACTGTGCTGGCCTGAAGGGTAATCACTGAACAAAAGAGAATTAGACAAGGGGATTCCTGAGTTAGACAAGGAGAGCCCCAGCTGCTTCTTTTGAACATGATCATAGAGAAAATACCCAGCCTACACCTGTCCACACTCCCACCTCCAACCCCACTTATCCAACTCGCTGATGGGGCAGGGGTTGAGGATAAAGGCTCCCCCAACACGAAGTATAAGTGGGAAAAAAGTCTATTAATTTTCAAGTTTCCAATCACCGCTGCTTCTCTGATTCAACATATTACAGAAAAATTGCTCATGAGAAAAATCATACATTTGTCTTATGGCTTAATAAACAAAATTGCTAAACTGTATTTACAATCATCAATGTCAAATGAGCATTTGGATTCTCTGTGGGAGCTTGTCAGCTGATAATGTTTCTGTTGTAAAAGTGAATGTGTCAGAAAATCAAAACATTTATTTTTCCAGCATTAAAAATCCAAAAAGGAAAGAGATATCCAAAAACAATAAACCAGACTTATTTTATCCTCAGTTGAGTGACTAATGTCATCTCATTATGTGGCAAACTGTGAAATGATAAGCAATTTCAAGTAAGTTAGATTCAGCACAAGTAATAAATCCCTTGATATGAACTCGGTGAAAGAGATATACAGCTCCATTCATCACTGAAATCAGTTTCTGAACGTTGCATGTTTTGGCCCGGCCCTGCCTGGCCTGATGTGAAGCTGGGTCATTTCAGAGCCTACAGCCCAGGGAAACACTAGGAAAGGAAAGAGGTGAAAACAGTGGTTTAGAATTTATTATTCTCTGACACAATGTAGTTAAAACCCACACTTCCCGCCCTCATTCCCCCTGCATTTTAGGGACTAAGAACGGTAATGAAAAGATTCATTATGACTGGACACATGAAGTAACTGTTCTCTGCCATCCCCACGTTCTTAGAGTATGTGACACTTTTATCAGCTCCCTTCCAGAGATATTCATATCCACTTAGGTTATTAAAATCTGTCCATGTAAAAGGAACTTCAAGGCAGTATTTTACTGAGTTTAATAAAATTACCTCCTCAAAACTGAGAAACATTAGTGAGTACTCCTCCCATGTTAGGAATAGACCACAGACAATAAATTTGCAAGAACAAAAGGAAATTAGAACCGGAAGAGAGTCACTTTGGTCATATGGTCAGTCAATTGATGTTTCTACTTGCTTTCTTTTACTTTTTTTGTCAGCTAATTTTGCAGCACATTAAAAATATTATTTTCACTAACAGTTAATATTTGCACATCATTATAAGGTACATGTGATATTTTGATACATGCATAGAATACATAACGGTCAAATCAGGGTATTCGGGTAGCCATCATATTGAACATTGATTATTTCTTTTGTTAAGACTGTTTCAGTTGACAACAATATATTGTATATTTCAAAATAACTTGAAGAGAAAATTAGGACATTAAAGCATATTTTGATACTATACTTTCCTAGTTTCTTCATGGAGTGTGAATGGAGGATCTTCTCTGTTATCTTCTCTGAAACAATAACATCGCTTTTCATGAGAACTATGATTTACTACTTATCATTACCATGATCCGGTCACTGTCTAAGTGCTTTACATCTGTTCATGCATTTAAGTTTCATGATAAATTATACAAAGAAGGGTACTATTTTTATCCCATTTTATAGATGACTGAAGGAGCAACACAGTGATGGATGCCCAGGTAGTCTGACTCAAGTCCGTGCTACCAACTACTAGGCTACCAATCCACTCTCTGCCCTTCTATCCTTAATCTTCGGTGGCCATTTTGTTTATGAGGACTCCTGAGCTGTCTCTTCCCTTGAGTTCTCTTCCCATAAAGGTGGGTGATAATTTTCGAAAGGTTAAATGACTTGCTAAAATTTGCAAAGTGAGTAAAGCTGAACTTAAAATCAGGTCTTCTGATCCCAAATCCTATTATTTTTTTATGACATCACACTACTGGATATAGCTGAAGTCGTCAACTTAGGATAAATTGGCTCTGAAACAAAATAGCTGGCACTATTTCACTTCTTTCAGAAATAAAATCCAGATGGATTTAAGAATTAAATCTTGCAAATGAAACCATAAAAGTACTGGAAGAAAATTTTGGTGAATATTTATGTACTCTTGGGGTGGCAGGGGCTCGTCTAAAAATGGCCCTAAAGTAGGAAAGATGGATACATTAGATTTCATAAAAATAAAAAAGTCAGTATGTGAAAACACTATAAATAAAAAGGAAAGGCAAACAACTTCGTGCAGGAAAGCAATGCTCTCTTCTTATTGATTCATTCATTTATTCAATCTAAAAATGTTGGTGCTAGGGTAAAACGAAAGGGAAGACAATGGCCCTGCCTATATGGAGGTATAATCCAGAGAAGAAGTCAGACCCTGAGGGATGCATGTGCAATTATCTGAAACAAAGGAACCCAAGAGACCCCAGAGACGCTTTTCACGTCCTCTCTAGGTGGGTTTTTTTCTCTTGATATGATGACTCTGAGGTGAGTTGACTTTTCCTTCCATCCAGCCTCTTATTTCCTGCAGAAATCTATTAATGTTGTTGGCACTTGGATGCTACATAGCTCTAGTTTTTAGTGCCAATATAGATTTTCTTCGGTTCTACAGTCCTGGGGGTATTCCAGCTGGGCATAAGGAAAGCGAGGTAAGTAAGCTTAGAGTTACTATCTGGACCCATATTCTTGGTGATTTTAGCAAACATGCATTCGGCAGCAGCTCTGCAGAGGGAAGCTACCTACCTACTGTCCAGCACAGCCACTGGCCTCCTTGGGAAGGTTGAGACACTTCCGCTCTGACTCCAAGTTATTTCATTAGAGCTCGAAGCAACTTGGCCAGGAAAGACTCTGACAGTGTTCCCACTAGTGAATATTTAGGCCTTATTGCTTCCCCTGTCAGAAAGTGCCCTCAAGGTCAAAGGGAAGGAAACAAGGAGTAGTAGATAAAGACCTGTGCCCAGGACAACTTGGCTGTCAGAAATGCCAAGTTATCAGGGTATGGGCAGAGACACAAGGGCCTTTATGTGAAAGAAGCCTGTGGCTGGTGAGCTTCTCTAAGCCAGCTTTGCTCTACCACTCCTCGAAGAGAAAGGATTCTAAAAATTAGCAAAAGTACTTGCATTCTTTTTCTGCTTTCAACTTGCTTCACGTCAGGCAATCTCTCTCACCTTTGAATGAAGTAGAACACAGCCTAAATGGTGATCCTCCTCTGGGAGTTTCCCCCCACCTTGGACTTTGGCAATGTCTGGAGACATTTTTTGTTTTTATGACTGTGTGGGGGTTGTTGCTACTGGCATCTAGTAGGCAGAGGCCAGGGACACTGCTTGCTGCTAAACGTCTTACAATGCACGGACATCCCTCCATGGCAAGGGATGAACTGGTCCAAGTGTCACCAGTGCCTAGATTGAGAAACCCTGATCTAAAGACACAAATATCCCTTCACACCATCTCTCATTGCAAAATCAAAGCAAAACAAAACAAAAAGACATGGGGCTGAGTTGGCCTTTTTTTTTTGAGAGAGAAAGAAGGTTTTGGCTTTATTTCTCATATATTTCACATGCAATTCTCTGATTTCACAAATGAAAGGGGGCGAGTTATGGGGTTTATTGGTGTGAAGTCAAAGCAATAGATTTCACCATGACACATGGTCGAGTATATTTATTAGAATCTCTCTCTCTCTCTCTCTTCTGAAATCTCCACTTCAAAACCAAAATCAAAACTTAGTTAAATATCTTTGGTAAAAATATACTGCCATGGCAGTGCACTATTTAGATCCATCTACCTTTAACTCTACAATGACATATATTTTCCTACCGATCTTTAACTTTATACCTAATTTTAATTTTATAGTATTTTATATCTATTGCTTTTAAAGATTGTGTCCAAAAGTAAAAATATATTGACCAAATGTAATAGTATTTTTTTACTATCGTCTTTCAATTTTTTCAATTTGTGTGTCTTTTCTTTTCATGACCCACTGTTTTTTACTTGTTTCCGAGAATAAATTTATATGGTTTGGCTTAATTTCACAGATGCTTGTAAAAGTTCCCTTTACTTGCTGTAAAAGTAACTTTGAATTATGAGCATGTGTTTTAGTAAATATTCACAGCTTCTCCATTAGGGACACCCAGATGGCTGGGTAGTTACTCAAACCGGGGTTCCAAAAAGAATACCAGATATACGTTTAAGTTTTTTTAGCACTGACTCCTTCCTGAGAGGCATTTTTTTTAAGACCCTTGATTCTGTATATGTGAAGTTTAGGAATGGTGTTTGGTTATAACTGATACGCATGAACACCAGGTTAAACAGGACAGAATTTTATTTTTTTCACTCTTGTAAAATCTGGAAACAGGCAGTTTAGGGCTGATACGGTGTGATGGCTCCAGTCATTTTGGACTGAAGCTCCCTGATTTGAGTTGCTTCGTTCTCCATGTATAGCTTCTATCTTCAAGATTCCTTGTAGATTGGGTTGATCCTGCATAGCTTAGGACAGAGTAAAGGAAGCAA
Source organism: Cephalopachus bancanus (assembly GCA_027257055.1). Lineage (NCBI taxonomy): Eukaryota > Metazoa > Chordata > Mammalia > Primates > Tarsiidae > Cephalopachus > Cephalopachus bancanus. The sequence goes on along the minus strand of JAPVLO010000388.1, from coordinate 891,233 downwards.
AAGAGGACAAAATGGTGGCCCAGCTTCTTAAGGAGCCGTCTCACAAGTGCCCTGCAATACTTCCACTAACACCTTATTGGCTGGAACTTAATCTCTGTGAGGGTGACTGGAAAATGTAGTCTTTGAGCTGTGTACATTGCCATTTCTACTAAGACTGAGATTCTCTTACCAATGAGAAAAGATCCTAGAAGATGGACTATCTCTCTGTCACAAGTGTTTTAAACCTTTTAAAGGTAAGCAACCATCTTTTCCCCCTAAAAAAATCCTAGTTACTAGAACTATTCCTAGTTACCAGAATCAGGTGGGAGCATTTTCAATGCTTTCTTCTGACACTGCTTTCTCCCTCAACCCTTCCAAGGTTCTGGAAGATTTTCAAAGACTCCTAAGGATACCATGGGTTTAAAAATCATTAGCGAAAATAATTTATAAAGGTACATCAATTTTATTAATTGTGATTTTTTTTGTTGATTTGTATTATGAATAACATCTAAAGGATCCCATTTCTCAGTGATTATGATATGCTTTTTAAAATTGTGATTGTTAAATTATAGGTGTCAAGAAGCAGTGTTTTGATTCAGTTTCCTTAATCTGAGCATTCCATTCATGGAACAAGCGCCCTCTTTTTCTCCGGCCTCCACCAAGTTCTAAAAATGGTTAGAGATGAATTGGAGTTGAGCCAAACACATAGTCGAAGAAACTTTTAAATTTATTTATTTTTCTTTTCCGTTTTCCTGTTAGTGGGTATGAACAAAGTGGTGCTGGAAGAAGTTAATTGTTCTGAATTTGCTTGATGGTGTTTGATTTTGTTTTATATTCTAGTTATTGTTCTCCCACAGCTCCAAATTAACTGCGTATTTGAGCATTAAATGAAGACATTATAGAAAGGACATGAGTGTCAAGAGCATACATCCTGATACTCAAATGTCATTCATGACATTTAACAGAGGTGAGATTGTGAGCAAGTTACTTATACCACAAATAAGCTTTAGGCATCTTTGAAAGTGAAGAACTACTCATTAACAAGGTTACCTGCATAATGAACAATTGTACACCTAACCCTGAATTGTACCCCACATCATTAAAGAAATTATATTAAAAAAGGAACATTACTAGAACTGGAAAAAAAAAGTGAAGAAACAGAGAGAGAGATGAATGTACAGAAGCAATCAGAACTGCTAACATGGTAATGGCTTGGTCTAGAGATTCATGTCAAGGAATGAGAGAGGCAACCTCGATTACAGGACACAGGTTAGTATATTTATTCTCATTCTTACATATAGTACCCTCCTTGCCTACACACACACACACACACACACACACACACACACACTATGAACACAAAGCATGCGACATCAACAGAAATGTGTCAGCAAAAGAGAAGTGGTATTTTCTAGACTTGTGCTCTGGTTGCGATTTTAAAAGTTCTTGGCTTCAGAAGGTGGCATTTGTCTGATTCAGGTTTATTCTTGGCTCTCACATGAAAACAGCAGGTCTGGCCAAAGGCTAAACTATGACTCTTTCAAGTTTGATTTTGGCAAGTCTTCTCCTTTCAGCACCTTTCCGAACTCCAGGATGAAGTGAGGAGTGGGGGAAGACTGAGCAGGTGTTGACCAAAAAAAAAAAGGAGGTCGTGTGAAGGCATATTTTCCTCATAGCTGCCGGGGTATGAGGAAAATGTGTGGGACATAATCATTACTTGGGGTGCAAAGTTCCTACTTTGAAAAACACTGCCTTAAGAGACAGCATTCCCTTTTTTTTAATGAGACTATAGCTGAAACAAGCATTTCACCAGACCCAGATCAGTCAAGGGGAGTTACAAAGATAGTAAAAGTATGCTAAGAGCACGTTTGTTGAAGAAGTCACAAGATATTAGTCACTGCAGCAGCTTTTCATCTCTCTCCACGTATCCTCTTCATTTATGAATCTTTCTTGACTCAATCCACTGTCAAGGTATTAATTTCATAAGACCTGCACTTTTGAACCTTGCCAACTATGGGCTTTCAATCCTCCAAGAGGTTTAATTGGTTCTAGTCCCTGCATCAATATAAGAGACCTGAAGTATTGCTCCTTCATTTCTGGTATTCAGAGACTGGGTTGATTTACTTTATGTAAGTGGGTATCTGCCTTGGTTTCTTGGCCTGAAGTGCAGTTCCCCTTAAGCCTGATCTTAAACTTCAATAGTTTGTGCTGGGGCCTCGACACTGCTGACCAAGATTAGATCCCTTTCACCAGAGACAATTTCATGCTTCCCCACCCAGACATTCTGAGTTTATCTCAAATGCTTCCTCTTAGCTGGAACTTGTGAATTCTTATTATTGTTTGACCCATCAGTTGTACCAAATGCTCTTTCATATTACTGTTGCTATAACCATAAATAGGTTTGCTGAGCCTCTTTGGACAGAGTGATATGGATGGCTGGTGTTATGATTTAAATGTATGTGTCCCGCTGGGCTCGGTGGCTCAGCCTGTAATCCTGCGCCTTTGGGAGGCTGAGGTGAGTGGATTGCCTGAGCCTGCGGGTTCGAGATCCGCCTGGGCAGCAAGACCTCATCTCTACAATAAATCAAAAAATCACCCGGGCGTGGTAGTGCATTCCTGTAATTCCAGCTACTCGGAAGGCTGAGGCGGAAGGATCGCCAGAGCCCAGCAGGTCGAGGCTGCGGTGGCCGGGAGCGGCCACTGCACTCCAGTCTGGGCGACAGAGTGAGACTCCAACTCAAAAAAAAAAAAAAAGTATGTGTCCCTTCAAAATTCGTATGTAGGAACTGAAACCCCAGGGTGATGATATTAAGAGGTAAAGCCTCTTGGAATGTGATTAAGTCATGAGGGCTCCATCCTCAGGACTGGATTAGTGCTCTTATAAAGAGTTTGAAAGGAGTACCCTAGGGTCTTTTGATATTTCACCTCTTCTCTCACATGAGGACATATCATTTGTCCCCTCTGGAGGACACAGTAACAAGGCACCATCTTGGGGGCAGAGATCAGTCCTCACCAGACACGAAATTTGCTGGTACCTTGACCTTAGAATTTCCAGCTCCCAAAGCTATGAAAAGTAAATTTCTGTGGTTTATAAATTACTCAATCGGTGGTATTTTGTTCTAGTATGAGGAACAGACTGAGACAGTTGATCGGTCCCTTTGAGAACCAATTATACAGTAGAGTTAGCTTTCTAACATCAGCCAAAACAGCCTGTATGGCCAAGGCCAGGATATCCCATGACAGAACTCCTAAGAACAGTGCTCATTACAGCAATGTTGCATTTAGACAGTATAATTGTGTGGTAAGATTGGCGTGAAAATTTAGGATCAGAAAGAATATCAGAGGGGGCTGATTTTAAGTGCCACTTTTATGTTATATTAAATTCCAATGTACTTTTAGACTGGTTTCTGGAACTTGCTTTCTATTTTGAAGAGCTTTCAGTCTATCCCTGCATCTTTACCACTCTATTATAATTACATTTTTGAACATATATGTAAAGCAACTTTCTACTGTCATTCTTTTTTCCAAAATTTTGTTGGCCATGTAGATTTACTTGAGTTTTATTATCTTGGGAAATAGTTTCCTTTTCTGACCATTTTCATATTTTTCACATACTGAGAAAATTTCTGCATACTGAGAAAATTTCTCCAGCATTTACCATTTATCCTATTTGATACAGTATTCATTCTGTCATTCTCTTGATCTAAAGTTATTTTTAAAATTACCATTCAGGGTGCTAGGGGATGCAGCATGGAAAAAAGAATGTGGAAGAAAGCCTAATTGTACTACAACCATACTAAACAACTTCAGTGAGAGTAGCAGGGGAAAAGGCATTGCCCTAAGTACTTGTGAAAATGAGTGGAATCTGTAAGACTAAAGGGACAAGGAGTTACACATAAACACTATACTCTAGTTGACAAAGTTGTTTCATATAGGGGTACAGATGAACAATTCTGATACCAGGATGCGTGTATGCTGAAGCTGAACCATTAAGTACATGGATGGTATACGGTGGGAGCCAGGTTTCTCACTGTTGGAGAAAGAGGTTATAAATAAGCAAGGGAAGGGTGATAAAATAATCCATGCAGAAATGGATTAGATTTGCAGGCATCAGTGTGAACTCATGTTTAGCTTAACACAGATATAGATGGGTGCATGCGGGTTACTGTACACATGTATGTTTCTTGTTCTGTTAGCTGAGAGGGCCTAGAAACAATCTCAGACACTCCATTAGCAATGAGCATATCTAGTACTCAGATCTTGGTTTCTAATACATTTGCCCAATGAAATAAACAGAGACTGTTTGGAGAAATAACTGACTTTTGAACTGGAGAAGGAAATATATGAAATGAGCTTGGAACATCTTATAGTACCAAAAAATAAGAAAGTGCTCAAACAAAAAATCCACGATGATGGGTATGCCAAAGGGACACAGGAGCCAATTTATAGAGCTTCCAATGGCCAAAGCCAGAACAATTTGAGCAGCAAAATAAAGTAATACTAGATTGTAACCAAAAGTAGAAAATACATGTCTATGAGTTCATACTGATATTAGTAAATTATTGAACAAATAAATACATGTGAAAAAATAAGCATATTGTTCATGCAGAAAAATTCCAAATAATTTATGTAGATATTCTGCTCTCAAAAAAGGACAGCATAATTCTTCATTCTTTAAATGTGAGATCTGCATAGTGACTTGTTTTCCAGAGTATAGCATGGATAAGTGAAAAAGTAACCTTTGCAGTGGAGAAATCTCATAAACACTACCTCTACCAGCCAAACAAGTTCAATATTAATGGTCATAAATCATGTTGATAGTATAGTCTCCTTATATGATGCAATGGGAATGATACTTTTCCTCTATGGCCTTCTTCCTTAAAACACATATGAGAAAGAAAATAGAGAAAAAAATTCAAAATAGAATAGTAAATGGTGCTCATCTGGGCCTGAAAATGTGCTCATATTCAACAGTCAAACTGGAAAACTTTATAATTCATGGATGATTTAATAGATTACCCAGAAGAGATTTGACTCAGTAGTGGAAAAAAATTATCACTAGATGAGATTCTCTTCTGGTCCTGTCTATCAAATCTTCATAGCAAGATCCTAAAAGATCAGACTGTTTACAAAATACTTAATTGCATTCTAGAACAACACTCAAGAATCTTTAAAGAAATACAAAAATATCCAGCATCAAACAAAGTAAAATTCACATCTGCCATTCAATTAAAGATTGCCAGATATACAAAAAATCAGGGCATTATGATCCCAATTAGAAGAAAAATAATCAATCAAAACTAACCTAAAACTAACACAGATGAGGAGAATCAGAGAACAAGGACATTAAAACAGTTATTATAATTGAATTTTGTTTGGACACAATGTTAAATAGAGAAATGCAAGTTATTTTAAAAATCTAAAATTTCTAGAGATGAAAACTAAAATATGTAAGATGAGAAATACATGGATATGATTGAAGGCAGATTAGACAATGCAAAAGAAAAGAAAAGATTGCTAAAAAGAAAAGATTGCAACAAAAACCGTCACAATTAAACACAGAGAAAAAATGTCAATGAAAAAGGTCAGCTGTGAGGCCTCATTAAACAACCTATATATGCAACTAAGTCTCTGAAGGAAAGGAGAGTGGGAGAACAGAAAAAAAAATTTTGAGGAACGTATGGTTGCATGTTTTACAATTTTGATATAAACTCTAAACTCAAAACATTAGAAATCTAAACAAACCCCAAACAAAAGAAGCATAGGGAAAACTATAGCAAGATATATCACAATCAAATTATCCAAAACCAGTGATAAAAAGAAAGCTTTTTACATCAGAAAAGTGTTTATTTTGCCTTCATAAAGCAGGCCGAGAAAAGCTATATATCATGTATAAGAAAACAAAGATAAAGTTAAAATAAAATTTCTTGTCAAAATAATTCAAGTAAGACAGTAAAGCAACATCTTGAAAATTTTAAGTAAAAAAAGTCAAACTAGAACTCTTTACTCAGGAAAAATGTTAAAAAATGAAGGCAAAATAAACACTTTTCTGATGTAAAAAAGATAAAATAATTCATCATCAACACTACATTAAAAAGAAATTCTTCAGGCAAAAGAAAAATGGTATCAGATGAAAACCTGAGTCTACACACAAAAAATGAAAAAGAATAGAAATGTTAACTACATTGGTGATTATATATGACTTTAAAATTATTTAAACATTGTTAAAAGATAACCAACTGTTTAAGTAAAAATAATAACACCATACTTTGAGGTATGCAACATATCTATAAGTAAAATGTATGATAAAATAATATAAGGTCAAAAGATGGGAAATAAAACTATGCTATTGTCAGGTTATTTTATTTACATGAAATGGTATCATACTGATCTAATGTAGACTCTATTAAACTAAATATGTATACTATGAACCATGAAGCAACAATGGAATAGCAAAATAAACAAATATAGCTTATATGCCAATAAGGAAGTTGAAACAGAATCCTAAAATACTTGATTAATCCAAAAGGAGACTAAAAAGAAGGAAATAGAAACAAAGAACTGGTAGAACAACAACAACAACAAATAACCTTAAACCTAACTATATCACTGCTCACATCAAGTATAAATGGTTCAAATACTCTAATTAAATGGCAGAGATTGTCAGACTGGATTAAAGTGCTTCTAAAAAGAAACACACTTTAACTAGAGGCAGAAAGAGATTAAAAGTGAAAGGATGGAAAAGATATACTAAGCCAACACTAAATAAAGGAAAACTGAAGTGACTGTAGTAAAATCAGATAAAGTAGCTTTCAAAGAAAACAATATTAAGAAAGGATAAGAAAGGTTAGTTTACAGCTGGGCTTGGTGGCTCAGCCTGTAATCCCAGCACTTTGGGAGGCCAAGGCGAGTGGATTGCCTGAGTTCATGAGTTTGAGACCCGCCCAGGCAACTTGGCAAGACCTTGTCTCTACAATAAATAAAAAATTAGTCAGGCACAGTAATGCACGCCTGTAGTTCCAGCTACTTGGAAGGCTGAGGCGGGAGGATCGCCTGAGCCCAACAGGTCAAGGCTGTGGTGGCCCGGAGCAACACCATCAACAAACTTGACCTAACTGACGTTTACAGGGTGCTCCCTCCAGCAATAGCATAACACACATTAGTTTCAAGTTTGTCCATAGGACATGTAACAAGACAGAATATATTCAGCATTACATGATAAGACTAAATAAATTTGAAAAGATTAAAGTTGTATAAAAATATGTTCCCTCAACTTGAATGATTTAAATAAGAAATCAATAATAAATAGAAAGATTTTTAAAACTTTTTTTTAATAGTTTGGAAAACAACACACTTGCAAAAAACTCAAGGATTAAAAAAGAAATCAAAATAAAAATTAGGAAATATTTTAACTGAATAAATAAAAAACAGCATATGAAAATATGAGAGATGCTATTAAAGCAGGGTTTAGGGTGGAATTTGTAGTATGAAAACTATGTTATAAATATAACAGAATAAACTACATAGTATTTATAAATATAGTATGATAAACTATATTATAATAGAAGAAAATTCTCAAACCAATGATCACTGTTCCAAACTTAACAATCTAGATAAAAAAGAGATAATAAAACCTAAAGTGGGCCAAAAAAAAGTAATAATAAAGATCAGAGAAGAAATCAATAATATAGAAAACAGGTAAACATTATATAAAATCATTAAAACCCAAACCTAGTACTTTGAGAAAAATCAATACAATTGATAATTCTCTAGGGAAACTAGAAATAGAGAATGCACAGTTACCAACATCAGAAATGAGAGAAGTGATATCACAACTGATATTAAAAAGAGAATGAGGGGTTATAATGGACAACTTACATCAATAACATCATTAGGTTAGATTAAATGGATGGATTCCTTGAAAGATACAATCAAGAAGAAATAGATATCAGACAAGTTTTAGAATGGTGTCATCAGGAGCTTTGTGAACAGCACCCCCCCAACAAAACAAGCATAACTGAAGAAAATTATTTTAAAACATCCAACCACATAAGGCATTGGAGATTATCATCAAGAGACACAGCAAGCGAAGAAACATTTGAGTCTGTGGCACATGAACCATGACTCACTCCTGCTCTCTATCCCATGCAACTTGGTGCAATGAAAGCTCCATTCTGGGCAGTTGTGGTCAAGAAGATGGAGGTTTATTTTCTCCAAGACAAGGGTTTTTTACAGTAGAAAGGGCAGACCACAGAAGAGAAAGCTCCAAATTTCTCCCCAATACAACTGATTTAATTTGGAATAGAGTGTGCGAAAGATATAGACTAAGAGTGCTTTTGAAAGCAATAAAAATTTTGGTAGTAGGTAATTAAGAGGAGACAGGTGGCTCAATGAGAACAACAAGCTAAACTGTAGACCAGGTAGTTTACCAAGAGAACCAAAGACAGAGACAGCTAGTAAAAACCTCCTATAATTAGAAAAAAAGATATCTCAAAAACCAGCCTCAAAAACTGCTCCTGCAAAGTGGCCTAAATTGAATTGGATCAGATTGTGGAGCAAGTTATGTCCCAAAGCTGTAGAGAAATCAGCTGGCAATTAGTGGAGCTAACATCTGGATGTGACACCAACAGAGGACAGACAGCTTAACAGAGAGATAAGGTAAAGAAACAGTCAAAGGGAGCCTTGGTAAAACTACTGTCATCTTAGGGTGACTGTATTCTTCCCCAGGGATAATCCCACTAAGTAAGGCTATCAAAGACTTCATACTGTTGGAGAGAGAGATTTAACTAAAAGAATTCATCCACATAATTAAACAAATAGACAAACATCATTACATGGGGCATGTCTGAATCATTAAGGATAATTTTTGTCTTCAACAGCTTGTAGCTTTAACCTCATCTGTAATGCTCCCTTTACTGTGTAACTTGGTATTGCCAGAAGTTTCAGGACTCAGTCATAGACACCTTTCTGGGGGTCATTATTCTGCCGGCCATACCAGTTTTAAATGGAATTTCTTTACTTTCATTTATATACAATATTTGCATATTACTCTTCTATCTATCCTCATCCATAATGAGTCACTTTAGATTTAGGAAATACAAATGAATATTAAGTGTTCATCATCATTTTTTGGGATCAGAGATTCCTCTGTCATTTCTTGCTTGGATATAGATTCTTTTTCAGATGATTTTCCCAGAAGGGCTTGTGAGCAGACAATACTCCCTAAAGACTTGTGGGTTAAAATTGTTTCTGCAACACTGATACTTCAAGATCACTTAGCTTGTTCAGATAAATACGCAGGAGATCATTAGCCTGAAGCTATCACTGTACTTTGTGTTTCTACCCAGCAAACCAAAACCTAACATATATATATTTTATAACAAATACTCAGATTTCAGCCAATTACAAATAACCAGATTTCAGCTAATTACAGGCAGCCAACTAATTAGACCACGCTCATGATTTCTCCACTTTGTTTTTGTGTTTGCTCTATAAAGGTTTGCTAGTCACGTTGCTGACCTGAGCTCTCTGAGCCTCTTCTGGCTCTCAGTGCTGCCCAGTTTATGAATTATTCTTTCCTTAAATAAACTCTATTAAATTTAGTGTGTCTTAAGTTTTTTTTTTTAAGCAAGCTGTCTTAGTCTGTTTTGTGCTGCTATAAATACGGAATACCTGAAACTGGATAATGTATCATAAACAGAAATTTATTGGCTCACAGTTCTGGACTCCGGGAATCCCAAGATCACCCCGTGATAGAAGGTGGAATAAGAAGGGAGGGAAAGTGAGTGAGAGAAAAAAGAGGGCTAAACATGTCCTTTGATAGGGAGTCTAATCCTGAGATAATGCCATTAATCCATTCATGAGATAAAAGCCCTCACAGCTTAAGCACCTCTTGTTATGTGCCACCTCCCAATGCTGTTGGACTGGGGATTAAGTTTCCAACACGTTTTTTGGGGGGTCATAGTCAAACCACAGAACAAACTGAATATAAAGTCCTTGGCTTCTCACTGTCTCTTATTTATCTATTTATTATTTGTTTTTAGTTGTTTAAAAATATTGCTCTGCATTGTATGTTTCTCTTGAGAAAGTTTATGCTAATCTATTTTTCTTCTTATTGTTTGTTCTTTTGTCTGGAGGCCAGAGGATTTTTCCCTTGTCTTTAAGATCTAATTGATTTTCTAGAACATGTCTCAGAGTTGATCATTTGGAATGCATTCTCTGAGGTTTATGGTGTTTCCCTTTAATACATAGATTTAAGTTTTCTCTGATTTCTAAATTTTTTTTGAATTGTAATTTAAAATATTTGTTCTGTGTCATTGCTTTGTTTTTCTTCTTCAGGGATTTCAATTATATATGCCGAATTTTCTTTTCATTTTGATTTTCATCACTTTCTGCCTATCCATTTTCAAATCTTTCTTTCATTTTTTACTCTTATTTTCCTGTCTTTTCTCAATGTTCTTTATTACTTTAAAATTCTATTCCATTGGAGACTTTGTAATTTAGTCTCCATTTCTGAGTTGATTTTTTTGCTTTTTCTTTTACTTTTGTCCTAATCTTAATGCATGATTATTCCATTTTTTTCCTGCATTTTGCACATTTTTAATCTTAGTGTTTGAATTTCTAAGAATTTTAAAAATATTTCTAAGCTGCTCATTTGAGAATATTTAATTCAGTTTGACGTACCATGTTAGTGTTTCCTTCTGCCTTTTTTATTTTTGTGGGGAGCAGATTTTCATTTTCTGTTTTCTTCTTTCAAGAGTTTTGTGCATAGTTTGTCTGATCTTTCCTATTCCTCGGCATTTTTCACAACCAGTGTAGGGAAATGCATTTCCTATCACACATGACATCGGGGAAGGAAAGGGAAAAGTTGGTGAAACTTATAGTTCTCCTTCATTTCTGCAAAAATTTTAACTTCCTCTCTTCCTTCTTCCCTCCCCTTCATCGCCTCTGTCTCCTTCTCAGGCACAATGCTTCTCTGAAACTGCCACCACCATCCTACTCACTTTCAAGCTACTTCCCTGGGGCTAATGCTGCAAATTACCAAATCTCAGGCCTGTGCTGGTATGCTAGAACTTTGCATTTGTTATTTTTCTCTTTCCTGTAGAGTAGGGGATAGAAAGGTAGGTTTTGTCTATGCTTTGTCTCTCTCCTCTATGCCCTGTTTTTTAGGTTCTCTTAACACTCTGTCCCCTGCCCCTTTGCTGCTTGGAGTAGCACTCCTTGTTGATCTTAGGTGTTTTGAGGATATTGTATGAAGAGATTTAGATTTGGGTAGCTGCTATCATCCTAAGGCCAAACAGCAGTCACCTGGTACAGGTCTTTAGATATATGTGTTAGAAAAGTGAGCTCCCGGGGATATAATTCCCTTTCTCCTAAGGACCGGTCACACCTTTCCTTCTTGTTTTTTCATGTTAGCAGCTGTGAAAGGGCTTCCACTGGGATCTGCTTTTGTTTTCTGCTACATCTAGCTACTTTCTCAATATGAGGATCTGGGAAAGAGTGATCAGCGCTTTCCTTTCATCCGGTTCCATCGGCACTGAATCTAACACCAGTTCCTCAAAAATTGTGGTGAGTGGACAGCCCTTTTTCCTGGGATCCAGCCCTCAGGCAGATTCTCCTGGTTGTTTCATGCCACTTGTCCTGCAGCACTGGCAGGGAGAACTTGGAAGGAGGACCATGATGATTCTGCAGTCTGTTTTGTAGGAAACAGTGAATTGCCAGACCCTTAAGTAGGCATTTGGAAGGTCAGCTCATTTAATTCCTAAAACAACTCTGATAGCATTCAAGAGCATGCTGTTGAGAAAAGGACACAACCAAATCCAAGCCCTGGTTTGTTTATTTTAAATGCAATATTTTCCTCTTCCCTACCTCTCTCTTATATTGAATAATCATTTCAACAAAATAAAAGATGTCTTCTCTAGGCCTGAAAACTGGCTGAATGTTTATATAAAGTATGTCCAAATATTCAACAATGCTCAAGCATATATATATATATATATATATATATAAATATATTTATATATGCATATATATTTTAAATATATATGTATACATATTCTTTTTTTTCTTAAATTAACCACATTTTAACTAAAACCTTCACTTTGCTCTTTCGGCCTCTAGGAAGATGAAGAAGTCTCTGATATGTTTCCTCTTCACATTGAAAAAAACCCACTCTCCTAAAAAACCCCAAAGAAAAAAATACTTTGTCTTCTGTGATATACTTAGGGTCAGTTTAATTGGGAGAGTGTTGAATGTCCAGGAGAAAGATAACCTAAGTCTTCTGGGTGTCCTGGGCAAAGAACTTTTACTCTCCTGGCCCTGAGATTTGTCTGCTAAGTAAAGGCCTTGGATTGGATGACTTCTAAATTTCTTCTTGTCCCTAATACTCACTAGCCCCAGTCACCTATGGACCTCCCACAGCATGCACTCTTACCATTCAAATACAGATGATCTTTCACTTCCATGTTTAGCTTCATGAGTGACCGGTATTAACTTGTGGCTTGAATTCTATTTGCTGAAATACTTGGAATAAAAATTAATCTAAACTTGTATAAGAGTTAGATTGCCAAAGATGCTGAGGGGGCTTTCTTGACTTTCTTTGAGTATTAGTAAGCATGACAAGGCTAATTAATTTATTGGCATGATTTGCTGCCTGATGAGATGACAGCATTCTGATGCACTGAGCCTGTGAGAACTTGCTAACCTCAGGGTTCTTATAATTTCGTTTTACCTCCTGCTGAATCATTTTTCGAATGGCATGAATCAGCACTCATTTTAACTCCTCTGCATGTTTTTCTAATTTCCCTGCTGAAACATTTCCTGCTTGCATCTTAAAGACTAAAAATTGGAGATTTTCACTGGAGAACTAGAGAATTACTGAATGAGTAGGCAATTAGTTGCTGGAGGATGTGCCAATTGTCATTGGAAATATAATTTTCCCCAGATTTGCAGGAAGGGGTTTGGTTACATAGAGTGTTCTCCACAATAGTAATTTGAGCTATTGTGCTTGCCAGGCCTTTAAATAGCCACCTGAACTTTATCTTCTTGGCTCAAAACCTAAGAGTCTTCATTTTATCGTATTAAGCATGCCTTCAAATTCAGTTTCGAGTTTTATCTATTTATTCTTGATGAGAAATATTTTTAATGGCCATTTCTTCTTTACTGTTTTGTAAAAATCATGTTAGTGATTTCTATAGATAGCTAATATTTAGCTAGTAGGCCCTACAGATTGTTGTGCTTTTGTATTTCAGAATCATTGACTATCTGCATTCTTTTAGGGACAGAAATTGTCAAAAAAGAAGGCCAATGTTCCCTATCAAAGGAAACAATTTTAAAGATGAAAAAGTGCCTGAGAGATGCTAGCCATTTCATATTGCAGATGATAAAACCACGATGCTGATGAGTTGAAATCTGTGTTCAAGGTCACAGAGCTTGGTTTTGAATAGAACCATATCTAGTACTTCTTGAGTCTAGTAATTGTCTTCCCAAACCACATGGTCTATCCAGTGTTTTGAGGAGTTAATAATTTTATCTCAATTTATTTCATTGGTCTTGTGGGTCAAACCTTGGATATGAAATTTTAAAGTCTGGCTCTGAGCCTTTCCTGACTTTTCAAAGTGCTAATTGCATGATACTAAATCTCAATCTTGGAGTCATTTATTTTTCATCTGTGATGCAAGGATAAGAATGTTGACATCAAAAAACTAGTAGAGTAATGAAATGAGGCAATATTTAAGAAAGCATAAGCTGAAAAATTGTGCACAAATACCAGTGAAGGGAATGGAAAAATGCATAGGTTGGCTATTATTTTAGAGGTGATTTCATTTATGTCAAGAGTTTCGGTAAAATAATCCAGAAACAGGAAGATAACTACCTTATGATCTCACTTATACAGATGGGTCCCAACTTACAATAATTCGATTTAAGATTTTTTTGACTTCACAATGATGCAAAAGTGATACAAATTCAGTAGGAACTGCACTTTAGTACATATTCAAGAAATGAAATGAGATGCTCAGCACTTTATTATAAAATAGGCTTTGTGTTAGATTATTTTGCACAGCTGTGGACTGATGTGAGGGTTCAGAACACGTTTAAGGTGGCCTAGGCTAAGCTATGATGTTTGATAGGTTAAATGTATTAAGTGGATTTTTAGATGATGATATTTTCAACTTCTAACGTGTTTATTAAGATAAATCCATTATCATAAGTCAAGGGGTATGTACATGGAATCAACAAAAGTCAAACACTTAGAAACAGAGTAAAATGGTGATTATCAGCAATAGAATGTGTGGGGATTGAGGGTCTGAGGAAACTTTAGTCCAAAAATACAAAATTTTACACAGCAAACACATGGAAGAATACACGCAAGAAAGAATGAGTCATTTCAAGAGGAATCGATTCAAGAGATCTGTTGTTCTTCATGGTGACTATAGCTAATAACAACATATTGTATACTTGAAAATTGCTAAGCCGGGCTCAGTGGCTCAGCCTGTAATCCCGCGCCTTTGGGAGGCTGAGGTGAGTGGATTGCCTGAACCCGCGGGTTCGAGACCCGCCTGGGCAGCGAGACCTCATCTCTACAAAAATCAAAAAATCAGCCGGGTGTGGTAGCGCATGCCTGTAATTCCAGCTACTTGGAAGGCTGAGGCGGAAGGATCACCGGAGCCCAGCAGGTCGAGGTTGCGGTGGCCGGAAGCGGCCACTGCACTCCAGTCTGGGCAACAGAGTGAGACTCCAACTCAAAAAAAAAAAAAAAAAAAAAAAAAAAAAGAAAATTGCTAAGAGAGTAGATTTTAAGTGTTTTATCACAAAAGAATGATAAGTATATGATGTAATGCATATGTTAAGTAGCTCGATTTAGTTATTCCACAATGTATACATATATCAAAAGATCATGTTGTACATCTTAAATATATGCAATTTTTACTTGTCAATTAAAGAAAAACCAGATAGAGCATTTCTACATCCAGTTACCTCTTCAGTGTAGATAGTGATTCTAAAGAATTTGCTGGTTCTCTCTTTTATGCCCAGGGAATATCTGTTTTCTCAGCTGTGAGAGAAAATCAGGTATATGAAAGAACTTAGTAAAACCAGCTGACAATCTTCATCATCTTACTTTTTCAATTATCATCATTGTTTGGTCTACTCAGATCAGATCTTTCCTTGACATTGTGTATTTCCTGAAAGTTGTAATCTGTCTTATTCAGTGTTCACTCTATACATAACGGAGGTTGTCCTTTCAACAGGCCGTTGCCACCAAGGTCTCTGGAATGATATTTATTTACATAAATTAGGAACTTAGAACAACTAATCTGATCAACAAGCCTGGGCACGAGAATAGTCACACAAAATCAAATCAATAGCTGTCGAGTTTCACATCATTTCATCACACTTGTATTCATATAACCATGACTACAATCAAGATACAAAAGTATTCCATTACTACGAAGTTCCCTCGTGCTATCCCTTTACATGGCTACACCCAAGTCTCTCTCACCACCATTCCTGAACCCAGGCAATCTCTATTCTGATTTTCATCTCTGCAATGTTGTCATTTTGAGAATGTGACACAAAAGGCACCAGGCAGTTTGTGATCTTTTGTGATTGACTTTTTTTTTTAACTCAATATGATTCCTTTGAGCTTTGCGTTTTTATGTAAACAAATAGTTCATTACTTTTTAATACTGAGTAATATTGCATGATATAAATATATCAAAATCTATTGAACCATTCACCTATTCAGGGTCATTTTGGTTGTTAACCAGTAGCTTTTTGTTATTACAAATTAAGGCACTATAAACATTTTTTTTTGAGTCGGAATTTCACTCTGTCGCCCATGAGCAGTGGCATGCTCATGGTCAACCCCGCATGGACCTGCGAGACTCCAGTGATCCTTTCGCCTCAGCCGTTCAAGGATTCGGAACTACAGGCGTGCACTACCACACCCGCCTAATTATTTATTATAGAGACGAGGTCTTGCCAAGTTGCCCGGGCTGGTCTCGAACGCACGGGCTCAGGCAATCCACTCGCCTTGGCCTCCCAAAGTGCTGGGATTACAGGCTGAGCCACTGAGCCCAGCCCTATAAACATCTTTATACAGGTTTTGGCCTAAACATGTTTTTGGAAAAAATAAATTTTTTAAATTTATATTTGAAGTTTACAACATGATGTTTATTTCTGCGGGATAAATGCCCAAGAGTACAATGTTGGGTCATACAGTAAAAGCATGCTTAGTTTTTATAATGACACTGCTACACTGTTTTCCAGAGCGACGTACCATTTTGCGTTTCCAACAGCAAAATGCGAGTGCAGAAATTCTCTGCATCCTCACCAGTCTTTGATGTTATCGCTATTTTTTATTTTAGACATTCTGATAGGTGTGCGATGTTATCTCATATGCTCTTACTTTGAGTTTTCCTAATGGTTGGTGATGTTGAAGTTTTCATGTGTTCGCCTCCATCCATGTATCCTCTTAGCCACAATGTCTGTTTATATCTTTTGCCCATTTTCTCATTAGATTGGGGTTTTTTTGAATTTTGATATTTCTTTAAATATTTTAGGAATGAGTCCTCTGTCAAATATGTGGCTTGCAAATATTTTCTTTTCATCCTCTTAACAGATCAAAAGTCTTTAGTTTTGATGAAGTTAAATTTATTGATTTTTATAAAATGAATTGTGCTTTTGATTTGAAGTCTAAGATTGTCTTCCAGAAGTATTGTTCCAATTTGCATTCTTACATCAGTAAAAAGAAATAACTACATTCCTAATCCTCATTATTTATTGATTTAAAAAAGTCAATTTGATAGACAAAATTGTATCTTGCAGTTTTTCATTTCATTTTAAATAAGGAAAATGCTTTTTCATAATATATGAATTTTGTGTTTCTTTTTAATGAATTGCCTATCCATTTTCTTTATTCATTTTTCTAAAGACAATTGACTTCTTCTAATGTATTCCTGATATATTAAGGACAGTTGCCATTTATCAATCATCAATATTTCAAGTATATTTTTCGCTTGTTCATTTTATTTTTATTTTACGTGTTATATTTGTATGTATAGATGGATTTAACTAATACAAAGCCAGGTCTATCAGAGTTTTATTATATGTATTCTATGTCTATGTGTATAATTGACTTAGGGTTTACTACATGAGGTTCTTTTCCCTAAAAGATTAATAAATTATAACAGCAATGTATATTGAGTAATCTGCCCCTTTTAGGAATTGAATGTCATGTTAATCACATACAAACATTTCTTGGTTATCTTTTACCTTTGTTTTTCATACAAATAAATTTCTGAATTATTTTTCTCGTTACAAAACTCCAGAAAATGAAATCCAGCTGAAATTTATTTGGGGGGGATTCTATTAAATGATTTTAGAGGAGATTTTTTTTTTTTTTTTTTTGAGTTGAAGTCTCACTCTGTCGCCCAGGCTAGAGGGCAGTGGCACGCTCCCGGCCACCGCAGCCTCGACCTGCTGGGCTCCAGCGATCCTTTAGCCTCAGCCTTCCAAATAGCCAGAACTACAGGTGCACACTACCATGCCCACCTAATTTTTTATTCATAGTAGAGACGAGGTCTCGCCAAGTTGCCCGGCTTGGTCTTGAACCCGTGGGTTCAGGCAATCCACTCTCCTTGGCCTCCCAAACTGTTGGGATTACAGGCTGAGCCAGAGAGCCCAGCCGATTTTAGGGGAGATTTTTGTATTCTTACATTATTGTCTTCCGTTAAAGAGTGTAACGACTCCCTGTTTATTCACGTCTTCCCTTCTTTTCTTTTCTTTCTTTTTTTTTTTTGAGTTGGAGTCTCACTCTGTCGCCCAGACTGGAGTGCAGTGGCCGCTCCCGGCCACCACAGCCTCGACCTGCTGGGCTCCGGCGATCCTTCCGCCTCAGCCTTCCGAGTAGCCGGAATTACAGGCATGCGCTACCAGGCCCAGCTGATTTTTTTATTTATTGTAGAGATGAGGTCTTGCTGCCCAGGCGAGTCTCGAACCCGCGGGCTCAGGCAATCTACTCACTTCAGCCTCCCAAAGGCATGGGATTACAGGCTGAGCCACCGAGCCTGGCCCTTATTTTCTTAGTAAAGTTTTTTAGTGTTTAACACAGTCTCTGAGTTTATTCCAGGTGCTTTATATCTCATGTAGCTATTGTTAATGATACTCTTCTCTTTTTATTTTCTAACTAGTTATGGTTGATAGACAAAATATTTCTCTTACAACCGACTAAAATATCTGTTTTCCAGTTTTAGTTCTATTTCTATTTTTCTTAGTTATTCTAAATTGATAATCATATAATTTAGAAATTGTGATACTTTCGTCTTTCCAATTCAAATCTCTCATGGCTGGCTTTCAGTTTGAAATAGATATCTTTCATTATACTAAAGAAGAAAATGTATTCTAGTCTACCAAGAGGTTGCAGTTAGATTTCAGACTTGCTTGGGACTTGTGGCTCTGTTCTTTCCAATTTCTCCCTTGTCGAATCAGAACGTCTGCATATGCCTATCACACTATTGTATTTTAAAAGCAGATAGCTTGTCTGGTTTCATAGGTTTATAACTGAAGAGGAATCTTACCTCAGGACAGATCGTTTTTTGAGTCTCAGTCTTAACTGACTTAGATAATATTTACATGAGATTTTGGACTGAGAATCAATTCTGAAATAGGTCAAAACTTTGGGAGCTGTTGGGATAGGGTGAATGCATTTTGCTTCTGAGAAGGAGATAAAGTTGGGGAACCAGAGGATGGAGTATTATGGGCTAAATTGTGTCCTCTCGAAATTCATATGTTAAAAGTCCTAGTCTCTAGCACCTTCAAACAAGACTATACTTGGAAATAGGGCTTTTGAAGAGAGAATTCAGGTAAAATAAGATCACATGGGTGGGTCCTAATGCAATATGACTGGTGTCCTTATATGAAGAGGCAATTAGAGCGCACACATGCACACAGGGAAGACTAAGCTGGAATGGGTCTTTCGAGGAGAAGATGGCCTTCTGCAACCCAAGAAGAGAGACCTCAGAAGAAATATCCCCCGTCAACACCTTCCAGCCTCCAGAACTATGAGAAAATAACATGAGAAAATACATTTCTGTTTGTGGCATTTTGTTCTCACAGCCCCAGAAGATGGACACACCACCCTTGATTCTATCGTTCAGGGCACAGTGTGTCGGGATGGTCATGTTTTTCTGCACCTTGTTACTCATCTCCACAGATTAAAGATGCAACTGGCATAGCAGAGGAAGTGGATGGAGGACTGGACACAGAATAACAGCCTTATACCCGTGTTATTTGTAAGGCTAAACCTTCCCTCTTATTTTTTTTAAATGTACCAAATGGAGGGAATGACTAAAAGCAAGAAGCTATGCAGCATCGCTTGCAGGACAGGCAGTGGGTGGTGTTGGCAGTGTTCGTTCACAAGGCAAACAGTGATCTCATGCTGAGGATATAACCACATAGTACTGAAAGAACCAAGTCTTTCTTCGCAGCCTGTCCTATTTTAAAGCCTACGTTAGAGGCTGCAACTGCCTGTCTGGTATCCAATCCTTTGGATATTGGTTTAACTGTTTTAGATTAAAAAGAGTAATTTGGACTCCTTTTATCCTCTGCTTATCTGTAACGCTTTGTGTCTTATTAAGTCTAATTTGAAGCAGACCAAGAATGTTTTTTCCCTACCCTTCATCGATCCTCCCGTTTCACCCTATAATTCTTTTCATTGATTAAGTCACGTCCCCCGAGGATCTGATTGAGAAAAAAAAAAGGGGTCAGAGACTCAGAATGTTCACTTCATCTGGAAAATAACTGTGGGACAAATTTCCCTGTAGGACTCTGGAGGGACCTGTGCCGTAAGGCTGCCCTCCTGGTCAACCGTTAACTGCAGCTGGAGAGCCCACACGAATTAATGTTTTGTATTGGTAAGCACTTGACTCGGTGGAGAGCCTGGTACCTGCATTGTCTTATTCGATTCCCACAACAGAAGAAGGTTCTGTTATTATCCCCACAGGGGGGCTGCAGCTTAGAGAGGTTAAACAGAGGTTAAATAACTTACCCATAGTCACACCCCAGAATCAGAATTTTAACAATCTATTCTACCTACATACTTTTATTTTTGGTGGGGAGAAGGCAGGACATTTTTATGTGATCCAAGTGAAGATATGATATAATTTCACGTATTTATGAATGAATCTCTAACAGATAAGAACTCCAAATGTCACCACAATCCGTTATCACCTTAACAAAATAAATACAGCAGTCTCCCCTTATCCATGGTTTTGGATTCCACAGTTTCAGTTACCCACTGTGAACTGTAGTCCAAAAATAGAAGCGTATAATACAGTATGATATTTTAAGAGATAGAGACCACGTTCACATAACTTTTATTGTAGTGTAGTGTTATAATTGCTCTGTTATTAGTCATTGTTGTTAACCACTTAACAACAATAAGAGATTATTATTATTATAAGAGATTATTTGTGACAATTAGACTGTGTCTAATTTGTAAATTAAACTTTTCATAGGGGTGTTTGTATAGGGGGAAATATGCTGTATATAGAGTTCAGTACTATTCATAGTTTCAGACATCCACTAGGGGTCATGAATTATATCCCCCATAGATAAGGGGCAGCTACTGTAGTAGTTCTTCAATGTCATCTAATACCTAGTCCATCTTAGTTTTTAATATGCCTGTATAAATCCCCTGTATAAATGGCCAATTCAAATTAATTATCATACAGATCAACCATGATTTATTTAATGAATCTGAAATGGCTAGATATTTAATTTCTTTGTGTAATTTAGGGCAATTATAAACATTAAAAAAATTTTTTTATTTTGAAGATGTGGGGTACAATTCAGGGTTAGGTATGCAAATGTTCATTGTGCAGGTACCCTTGTTGATGAGGTGTGCTCTCCCTTCCCGGCAGTTTGCCACTACTGCCAATCCCACCCCTCCTCTGCCCTGGCAGTTTCCAACTACTGCCTATCCTTTTTTTATAGTATTATGGTAATTGTTCAAGGTCCACTTATGAGTGAGAACGTGTGGTACTCAGTTCTTTGTTTCTGTGATAGAGCACTCAGTATTGTAGACCCTAAGCATTGTTCTTGAAGTCCTTGTAACTAAATCTCCATTTCCTTAGCATTTTCTCATTTTAAATTCCTGGATGTAAAACTGCTACTGTAAAGGTGATGCTCATTTTAAAGACTCATGATATGTCATTGTGAGAATATTTTTCAGAAAGGCTCGATTTCCCAGCCATCAAGACTATTTGATTATCTCTCTCTCTGCATCTTCACTGGCACTGTGCATTGACCTTTATTGGTAATCTCTTTGACTATTATTTTGTGTGAACATGGAATTGCATTGAGCTTGCATTTCTTTGCTTACTTTAATCTATTTCTCTGCCATCTGCATTTCTTCTTTGGTAAAATGCTTGTAGTCTTAGACTATTTGTGCTGCTACAACAGAATACTTGAGACTGGGTAATTTTTAAAGAACCGAAATGTATTTCTTACAGTTCTGGAAGCTGGAAAGTCCAAGATCATGTCGCTAGTGTCTGGTGAGGGCTTCCTTGCAGCAACCTTATGAGATGGAAGGCAGACAGGCAAGAGAGGAAGCCCACCGAATGCTGTGTGAAGTCTCTCTTGGAAAGATCTTCAACCCATTAATGAGGGAGGAGCCCTCAGCACCAGAAAGTCTCATAGAGGCCCCACTTCTTAATACTATCATATTGGCAACGGTCTCAATTTTGGAAATAACACATTCAAACCACAGCACTTGCTTACATGTTTTATTTTGAATGAGGTGCTCATCTCTTTAATGGATTTTAAAGGCTCTTTCATATCAAAATGTGAATCATTTGTTCAGTATATTGTAACTACTTTTCCAAAGTATTTGTCTCCAAAATTTTGCTTAGCTGTTTATTTTAAGACATTCACAACTCCCAATCTTTTCCTTTGTGCTTTCTCTGGGATCATTTTCATAAAAATATTTCTCAGCTCAAGACACAAGTTTATATAGTCATATATGCAAGGTCTGACAATTAAGTTCACAAACTCATCCTAGAAAAAGAGCTACATATCTCATTGCTGAATACCACTACAGTCACCTTTGAAGTACTCCCCTTGGGAAGCTATACACCAATGCCAGCACCTAGTCCATCCATCAAAGCAACTTTTGAACTCTTTTTCTCGAATGGCCATCAGAGCTGCTGTCGTATGACCCTTGATGTCTTGAATGTCATCAAAGTGTCTTCCTTTCAATATTTCCTTTATCTCTGGGTAAAGAAAAAGTCATTGGGGGCCAGATCAGGTGGGTAGGGAGGGTGTTCCAATACAGTTATTTGATTACTGGCTAAAAACTCTCTCACAGACAGTGCTGTGTGAGTAGGTACATTGTCATGAGGCAAGAACTCCTTTGAGATCATTTTTGCACACGCCTTTTTCATGCCAAGATTTTCAGTTAAGAATTTCCTGTTTCTCTGTTGATGCTTGTTCGTTCTGCTATGCTTCTCATAGTCAGGTGATGACTTTGACACACAATTCCATTAATTTTTTGCAATGTTTTTGTCAGTTCTGCTTGTTACTGGTCATCCTGACCTCTCTTCATCAGTGATGCTTTCTCTCCCCTCAGAAAAACATTTAATCCATTTGGACATTGCTGTTTTCTTTATGACATTATCCCTGTAAACTTGGACTAACATGTCTCTGAGTTCACTTCTACTCTGCCAAGTTTAACAAGAAATTTAATGGTTGTTCATTGCTCTAATTCAAACTCCAACATTCTTGTGATGGCACACAAAAATATGAAACAACAATAATGAATGCCACTCAGCAAAACACTGCCACATGTCAACACGAACACAGCTGTGAGACACTGGTACACCAAGGTTATGAAACCTTTATCTAGTTGTTTGTACCATGCTGCCAAAGCAAGTGCATGGTGGCAAGTTCCTGAACTTAATTGTCAGATTCATATTTTATCCTAATATTCTGTTTAGCATTAGTATATTTAATTTATTTGGGACTTGATAATATAACTTGTAGCTAACATGTGATTTTATTATTTTTCATACATTTTTTCAATTTTTGCAAGATCATATACAAAGGCATAGTGAGATATATGTAGATATAGATCTATATATATCAAAGAATATTGTCCAAGTTTTCCAAGATCATATATATAAAGAGATAGATAGTAAATCTATATCTATATATTTGGTTTGATCTGTCTATCTATCTGTCTATATATAATCTTGGAACAATTTATTATCTCTTTTTTTTTTGAGTTGGAATCTCACTCTGTCACCCAGACTGGAGTGCAGTGGCTGCTCCCGGCCACCGCAGCCTTGCCTGCTGGGCACGGCAATCCTTCCGCCTCAGCCTTCCAAGTAGCTGGAACTATAGGCACGCACTACCACGCCCTGCTAATTTTTGGTTTATTGTAGAGATGAGGTCTCACCAAGTTGCCCAGGCAGGTCTCAAACCTGCGGGCTCAGGCAATCCACTCACCTCAGCCTCCCAAGACGCGGGATTACAGGCTGAGCCACCAAGCCCGGCTTAAAATTTTTTTTATCCCTCCTTTTTTATGTTTGCTCTTTAAAAATCTTTTAAAGAATTTTAAACACATGGGGTACAATTCAGGTTAGGTATATGAATTTTCATTATGTAGGTACCCTTGTTGATGACATGTGCCCCCCCAATCCCTTTCTTATAGTATTATAATTGTTCAAGGTCCACTTATGAGTGAGAACATATGGTACTCTGATCTTTGTTTCTGTGATAGATCATTGAGTATGATCGACTCCAAATCCATTCAAGTTGCTGCAAAGTCCATATGTTTGTCCTTCTTTATGGCTGCATAATATTTCACTGTGTATATGTGCCACATTTTTAAAAAATTCATTTCAGCTTTGATGGACAGCATGGTTGGTTCCATGTTTTTGCTATTGTGAATAGAACTGCAACAAATATACGTGTGCAAATATCTTTTTTGTAGAATGACATGAGCTCCTCCAGGTATATTCCCAATAGGGGGATTGCTGAGTCATATAGAAGGCCAGTTTCTAGTTTTTTCAGAAATTGCCACACTGTCTTCCAAAGAGGTTGCATTAATTTGCATTCCTACCAGCAATGTAGGAGTGTTCCTTTTTCTCTGCATCTTCACCAGCATCTGTTGTTTATGCTTACTCTTAAGACAGGTTTTTTTATTCATCTAGTCAACAATAATTTTTGAGCGACTACTCTATTCCATGCACAGTACCTAATTGGTGCCAAGGATATCTTGGTGAACAAGGTAGAAAAAGTATCCTTCATTTTGGAGATGATATTGCAGAGGTAGGGAGCACAATTTAAAAAGTCACAAATACATGTGCTGTGGGATTTTAATGCTAGGAATAAGTGCCTGATAAAGACAGGCGGAACTAATTTGGGAATGTCAAAGAAGACTTCCCTGAGGACAAGACATTTGATCAGAGACTGTGATTAGCCTCACTATTTGTGTTTTATTAGTCTCTTCAAAAAATGAGTCCTTGGATGTATTTATCAACTCTATTGCCTTTCTATTTTCTGTTTCATTAATTTCTATTTGAATATTTATTTAGTTCTTCTTTTATAGCTGCTTGAGTGGCTTTGGGGCATTCTGGACCACACCTGTGAATAAGAAAGCACTCATACTCCTGTCCTTGGGTCGGACTGGCAGGGATTGTTCCTCCTTGCCTTGAAGAGGCCACCTTTTCCTGCAAGGTTCCAGGAAAGGGCAAATTGAACAGTGGCAGTGGCCTGCACTCCCTCCCTCAAAGTCTCTCTGCCTTCTGACTTTAATGAGAATATTTACTGGGTCATTGTTTGAATGGTTACTCTTTATTCTAAAAGTTCCTCTTACCTGGAAAGAAGACTAAAGATTGCTTTTCCCTGATAGTTTCAGGGACACCAGGCAGTCAGATGATTGCAAGGAAGAAAGGAACATTTCTTTGACCCCAAGGTGGTACTTTTATGTGGTTGGCACGCACTGAACCAAAGCCTTTGCAGCATTAATGCAGCCTGAAGCAGGAATCTATCTACAAGAAAGTGCATTTTCATGCTAATTTTAAATTCAGGATTCATGCTACCAAAATGGAACAGAGAAGAATAACTTGCTGTGAAATAGCATTAGTTCTATTTGAAGCTGGAAAATTCATTGATGTTCTGGTTCCCAGGCTAGGCTAGTCCATTTATCCAACTTGCTTTTCATGCTCACAGAAAGCTCATTTGTCCGTTTTACTATTCAGGGAGATTTTTAAATTGCATCTCACCTGTTCAAAAGCTGAGAGGAAACACAGAGACAGCATGTGAGGGATGGGAGGTATCATACTTCACAGAAAAATAATGATGAACAGCTCCTAAAAATCACCCATCGGACAGTCACAGTGAGCCCAAATAAGTCCCAATCTCAAGACCAGGAGTGCACAATCACAGTAGAATAGGTTCTTGGGTTATTTTCATCAGCAGCAGAGAGGCTGGATCTTTGTACATGGATAAATGGCTTATTTGATTATGTATATATAAGTTTGTTACTTTGAGATGTAGAAGTCCACAACTTCATAGCAAGGAAATTAATCCAAGGCAGAGGGTATAATCAAACAGTTGGACAGGTAGAAGCAAGTTTCGAGAAAGATGGAATTAAGTGGTTTCTATTTTTCCCAATCTTCTGTGCTGAGACTTCTAAAAGTATATTTTTAAAGTGCAGAGAGAGAGACAGAGAGAAAGAGGGAGAGACAGAGAGACAGACAAAGCTTCTAGAGACCTGGTGAGAGAGAGTTTTTTGGAAACACTTTGTTGTCATCCCCTTCTTAGAGAGAAGCAACCATGTATATCTTCATAATAAAGACTGGAAAAAAAAATGCCACAGGAAAGAAAACCCATCTAAGATTTTTCCACCTAGCATTTCCCACAAAATTTATTAATCACTATTTAATGAAATACATATTGGAAAACACTTTTCTCTGCCCACCTCATTTGTTGAATAGAATACTTGAGTAACCCATAGCATATTCTTTGATAGTTAGCTGTTAACCTGGTATGACGAGTTCACCTTTACTCTTCATCTTTTAAACAACCATAGAAAATAATTCTGACTTGATCTGTTTTTCTATATTATACATACTGTGTAAAGGCACTAGTGTCACAATTCTTAAACTCCTTCCACACACCTGATAGCTCTTCACCTACTTAATGAAGCTTTCTTGGGCTGATCTTCTTATTCTGGAATATTTTTTGGATTAATTCCAAAATATTTGGGGTACAGTGTTTAAGTCAATTCATAATACAAAATCTGGTTTTAGGAGAACATAAAAATACCTTCAAACCTAGTGTAATGTGACTTTGTTCTGTCTTCAGTGCAGTCTAATTGACTCCAGGTTCATAGAATTTGGGGCCAGTAGTAATCATTGCATTTCTACAGTTATTTCAGTGTTTGTACGTTTCAGATAATTGTGAAGGATTTTGAGCCAATGAGTGATTTAATAATAGGTTATTTTTCTACTGTAGAATAATTGAAATTACTCTTATAATTGGAGATAGAAAATCTAGTTTCTGATCCTGTCACTGACACTAACTAGTTCTAAGTTATTTGAAAATTCGCTAACTTAAGTTCTGCGATTCAGATTCTCCATCTGTTAAATGGGTATAATACAACCCATTCATCAGATTTGTCAGGGCAAAAGGAAGTAACTAGAGTATAACTGTGTTGCAAAAGTTATGAATACTGTATACATTGAAAATAATTTTGTTGATATTACATTTGAACTCCCTGTATTCCTTTGGCTTTTGTGTAAACTGGAAGCTATCATGGCATCAAAAGCCAAGACCAAGAAGACAATGTTGTGGTACCATGTTGAAACTACAAATATCACCAGCTCTAGGCAGTTATGAAGGAAGAAAATTCAGTCACCTTTCTGGATTCATGTGCCTCGTTAATTGCATTCTTTCTTCCAAGCCAGTTAGAGCTATTTCCTGAAAAATTTACTTCAGGAAAGCTTCTAGAGAACTGATGAGTTTACTTTATGAAGCTTACTTTATGAGCTTTATGAAGTTTACTTTTTTTTACTTACTTTATGAAGTTTACTTTATGAGCTTACTTTATGAAGAAGACAATATTGAGTCAAAAAAATCCTAATCATTACATGCAGAATTTCAGTTATTAACAAGTTATTGAGGAGGGCTGGGGAAAGTTTTTGGTTTTTTTTTTTTTTTCCTAAGCATTTTGATCTAGGTGTCTCTTCAACTACACACAAACTCTTTGAACTATGAATTAACGTCCCCATTTCACAGATGAGATAATAGACTTACTGAAGTTGACTTGCCCTGGCTTCAGATGCCATAAATCAACAGAAGCAAGACTTGACGCCTGTCTGACTCAAAAGCTGTTATCTTTCTTGACATCTCTTGCCATCCATGGGTGGGATCAACTGACCCCAGATCTTCAGATATGGAGAGAATCAAATGAGGAAGTGGATTCTTCATACTTCCTTTGGCGTTAACTTTCAAGAAGTCAGTCCATGTGTGACTCCTCGGCAAGATTGTTCAATACAAATGAAATGTAAGGTCTAATAAAGACTACTGGAAGACACAGTGATCTAGCATGGTAGTTAGAAGCTATGGAAGAGGATGCCTGTGCTTTAATCTGGTCTCTGCTACGTATGAAATGTGCATCTCGGACAAGTGAGTTCAACTTTCTATACCTCAGTTTTCTCATATATAAAATGGAGATAAAGATAGTACCAACTTTTTGACTTTTGTTGTTGTTTGTTTGTTTTTTGTTTTTTTCTCTTTTAATTTTTTCATTTTAAAGATGTGGGGTGCAATTCAGGGTTAGGTATGCAAATGTTGATTATGCAGGTACCCCTGTTGGTGAGGTGTGCCCCTCTCCCCCACACTTTTTGACTTTGTATCAGGATTATAAAATTTAAAATTTAACTGACTGCCAGTTCTGCTGTAACACTTGTTTTGAACATGGGAATTTGATCCAACATGATTAGTATACTAGGGAACAATTTGAGCATTCACTTTAATTTTGCATTGTTGTGTGCATAATTTTATCCATGAGAAACTCTAGATAAGCATAGAAAACTGCGTTT
The DNA here is from genome assembly GCA_027257055.1 of Cephalopachus bancanus. Classification (NCBI taxonomy): domain Eukaryota; kingdom Metazoa; phylum Chordata; class Mammalia; order Primates; family Tarsiidae; genus Cephalopachus; species Cephalopachus bancanus. The sequence goes on along the minus strand of JAPVLO010000388.1, from coordinate 863,145 downwards.
AGTTGAGTATGATTCTATAGGAATACCCAAAATGTGAGCATGCACACATAGGTGCACGCACACGCATATACCCCCAAACAGCTACAATCTCCCTCAGTTTATCACGTGTCATGAGCCACATCTGGTGTTTGACTGTTTCTTCCCATTTCAGATAATCTTTCTACCACTTCAAAATAACCCATGAGTCACAGACTTCTCGAAGCCCAATTCCACAAGCAAACTTCAGGCTTTGTTAAAGGTAAAGTGTCATATTTATTGTAGCATTTATGTAATCACCCAATATATGTAAGAATATACCATTTTATTGGTTTCCTACCTTTTTTTATGTCTCACTCATGAAGTTTTTATGTATTGTGTCTCAACCCCATTTTCTCCGTAAAGTTTTTCATCACGTGCTTTTTTGCATAGTATAGTAATTTTTTGCTTCCCAAATATCACATTGTAGCAGAACTAGATGTTCTTAGCACAGTGTCTGATACACAATAAAATAAGACACTCAATACATTGTAGCTAATATTATGCTAAACAGATAAAATTCTTTTGATCAAATGTTCAATCTGTTCCAAGTGAAAGAATTCTAATATAATTTACATCACAGAGAGAGTTCAATCACTTAATATTCATTCAACAAATAATTACTGGTTGCCCGCTCAGTGCTGGGCTGGATGAACACCAAACTAGTTGAAAAAGGGACTGTCACTGACCTCACAGAACTGAAATCCGAACCAAGGAGGCAGACATTTACACAAGCAAACTAAGTTCCAAGGCTGGAGCTCTTTGCTGGCCAATACATTGCAGGAGTGATTAACCCAGCAGAAGAGAGAAAAGGACAGAAGGATACGGAGGACTTTTCCAGAGACAGACCCTGAGAATGGGGAATGGGGCTTGTTTCTAGGCACAGGGACTAGTGAAAGCAAAAACCCGGAGAAAAGGAAACACCCTATTGAATGAAGTTCCTTGCCTTGTGCAGTGAGAGGCAGGGAGGGGTAAGGAAGAAGGCTGAAGAGGAAGATAGAGGCAAGTAAAGTCATGCCTGCTAAAATCCACCAAGAACTTTGAACTTTATTCTTAGAGTGATGGGGGATGATTGAGGGGTTTTGAGAAGAGGATTCAGATGATTAAGTTTTCCCTTTAGAAGTTCCCTCTGTGAGTGCCTGTAGTTCCAACTACTCGGTAGACTGAGGCAGAAGAATCAGCTGAGCCTAGGAGGTCGAGACTACAGTGAGCTGTGGTTAGTGAGCTGTGAGCATGCCACTGCACTCCAGCCTGGACAATAGAGTGAGAACCCCCAGTCAAAAAAGAAAAAACAGAAAAAATTCCCTCTGTTATAAAGTGAACAATGGATTAGGGAAGGACAAGACTGGGAGGCAGATCAACTAGTTTGAGGAGATTGTTGCACAAATAAGGATGAGAAAGACCGTGGCAGAGGCTGAAAGAGCATGGTTTAAAAAATTAAAACAGGATCTGGTAAAGTGGGAATGGGGGTGGTGAGTGACAAGCAAGGGTCGAGTGTGACTCTCAGGTTCTGGGTGGGCCGTTTCCAGAGAAAATGAACATGAGAAACAGATTTGTAAGGGAGGATGAGTTTCAAGTCCACTTGGCTTTCATCGGATTATCACAGTACCAAAAACCATGCAGGATGGAAAGGCTTGGACACAGTGAAACCCCGGTGCATGGATGGCTCAGTGAATTTCAGGTGGAATGAAAACCCAGTGGATTTTTAAATTTGATTATATTTGGTAAAGCATTTGCTTATACTTGGGGGAATGTTTGGTTTCTCAGAAATAAGTGGTAGAATCTGCAGTGAGATTCTGGAATTCAGGTCTTTTATAAGCAAGAGTGCTTGGCTTTTTTTTTTTTAGTGTATCTAAAGTCATGCTATGACAAGTTTTGATGAGATAATTGTAAATAAATCTAAAATGATGCAAATGTTTACACAGTCACTTAAAAAAGAAAAGGAAAGATATTTAGGACAAGGTACATTCTAAGTTTCTCTGAACTCAAAATATTTTTACAAAGGGTATTAAAATGTACAAAAACAGCCAAACTGAGGTCTGTCTGCCATTAATTATAGCCAAAATAACATAAAAAAAAAAGACACAACCCAATCTGCTTCCTTGAATGGTAATAAAAACCAAATGAAACCCCTCCCCCTTTTCTACTTTATATCTTAGTGGGCATCAAACTCTAAAGGGATTTAAAAAAAACCCCAGCAATTTAATTTCTTTTAAAAAGTATTCTTGGTTTTGTAATTTGATTTCTAACTGGGCTAAATTTATACAATAAACTGGTAGACTCTGACTCCACTTAGCTTCAGTTTTTAACTAAACCCAGAAAATAAAGGAGTGAAGCACAGCATTGCTATAATTATGGACTCTAGATGTGTAAGGTTTCAGATACACTGTATCATTATACAGTATGTGCAAAGCTGAAACAAACAGTAGCCTTTCTGAGAACTGTGCTTACAAAGCAACTAATTGCAATTTACCCTTCTACTTGTGGGATTTGTCTTAGTATCTGCCAACTGGCTTCTTACTTCTGGAAAGATCCTTAAAAACTCAGGTTACTTTTGTCACATCTGAACAAATTATATTGGCCAGATGAAAGTGTGTTTCTGCTAATTGCATCTAATTTATTACTGTGAGGCCATGACCTGAAAGATTTAGGATTTATAATATATATATATTATATATATATAGCTGTTTGATGAACTAATAAAGACCAGATATTTACAAATGTGCCAAAAAGAAATCTGTCCTTGGAACTTATTTGTGAAATTTAAGTGAAGGAATTTTTTTTTAAAAACCACAACTGTTCTTGAGTTCAGCTTTAAATAACTTGTGGGTACAAATCACAAAGACTTCAGAAAGGCAGAGTGAGACAGACAGGAACACTGGCAGCAAAGTGTACATAGAGGTGGGCTCCCTGAACCAGACCTGCACACCAAGCAGCAGAGATCCAGCACAGCCAGAGGCAAGGTGGGCACACAGAGAACTGGGCTGCAGAAGCTTCCCATGTTCGAATGGTAGGGGACCAGTTATTCATCCACTACTAGCGGTCCAGCCTAGGAAGGAAAAGTTGTTAGTCCTTATTTTGTCACTCTCATCAAATTGTGGAGAGGACTCAAGCAAGGTGAGTGTGTGTGTGTGTGTGTGTGTGTGTGTGTGTGTGTGTGTGTGTGCGCGCGCGCGCGCGCGCGGGAGCAGTGGAAGATGAGGACAGATGAGAAGAAATGACTTAATTCAAATGCCTCAGGACATGCAGGCAGAAACAGTATGCGAGAATCAGTAATGTGCTTTCTAGTATTTGACCAGTGACATCCTGGATAATTCCTGACTATGCATTGTTCACTGGTTAAGAACTGAGTTCCATATGTTCTCATTCAAAAGGTGACCTTGAACAATTATAATGCTATAAGAAAACAATTGGCAGTAGTGGAAAACTGTCAGGGGAGTGGGGGTGGGACTGGCAGTTGAGGGAAACTGCTAGGGGAGGGATGGCATACCTCATCAACAAGGGTACCTTCATGATCGGTGTTTATATATCTAACCCTTAATTGTAACCCACATCTTTATAATAAATTAATTAATTATTTTTTTAAAAAAAGAACTTGGGGTCTGTAGTCATACTTCCTGGGGCAAAATCCTGCTTCTTGGTTTTTTGACCTTGGGTAAGTTACTTCACCTCTTGAAACCTGTCTTCTCATCTGTAAGATGGGAATAATCGCAGTACCTATGTCATAAAATTGAACTGAGAATTCAGTAACAGTCTGGGTTAGCATGATGGAACTTGGCATATAGAAAATGCTTTATACGTGCTAGTTACCTTAATGGCGTTTTTGTTAGTGCTATCCATTTGCTATATGAGATTGGCTCATACAAGTATGAGGCTGAGAAGTCCAAGATGTGCAGCTGACATGCTAGAGGATCAAGAGGGCCAATGAGATAGTTCTGGCCCAGGTTCAAAGGTCCAAGGACTAAGAAAGTCAATGGTGTAAGATCTACTTCTAGTTCAAGTCCAAGTCCAAGTCTGAAGGCTGAAGACCAAAGTCCCAGCTAGAAAACAGTCAAGGAGAGAGAAAGACTTCTTCCTCATGCAGCTTTTTATTCTAATCAGGTCTTCAATAGATTGGATAAGGCCCTCCCACCCTGGGGAGGACAATCGTCTCTACTTAATCTACCAATTTAAATGTGAATTGTATCTAGAAATACACCCAGAGATAGTGTCTGACCAGATATCTGGCACCTTGTGACCCAGTCAAGTGGACTCAAAATTAATCACCACAGTCATTATTATTTTCTTTGTCTTGCTTTTTTAGGGTTACTTTGTTGTTTTTTCAAGCTCCTTGTACAACCTGATTTGCTTAGTTATTTTAATATTCCTTGATAATAAATAAGAGCACTTAAAAGTTATACATTTTTATTTAAGAGCTATTTTGTCACTATAGCCATAAGATCTAATGTCATGATTTTCATATTTTGTAATAGTCTGTAACCACAGTGTTTATTTCTCTTTTCACATGGCTTATTAAGGAGAGTTTATTTTTATTTACTTACTTTTTGTACTTGTTTGTGCCCCAGAGAAAGTGGCTTGTACATATTCTGGCTTGGAGGCTGTGACTTAGCATATAATAATAATAGCTAGTATTCATGAAAATCTTACTATTTAGAGATACTTCAAAAAGCTATTTATATGCAGATTTTATTTAATTCTTACAATAATCCTATAAAGTGTGTATGATTATTATTCTAATCATACAGATGAGGACACTAGAGTATAGAAATTGACTGACTTACCAAAGTTACATAGCTTTAAGAGCCAACAGTCAAATGCAAGTCAAGAGCCAAATTAAAGACCAGGCAAGGAGACAATGACACGGGATGCCAAGCTATGAAGTGTCATGTTAGCTAGCTAGAGTTGCTATAGCATAGAGCCCTAGACTAGAGGGCTGAAATAGCAGAAAGGTATTGTCTCGCAGTTCTGGAAGCTAGAAGTCTAAGACCAAGGTGTCGGCAGGGTTGTCTTCTTTTGGGGCTTAAGGGAAGGGTTGGTTCCGTGTGTCTGTCCTAGCTCCTAGTTCTCCCCATCAATCTTTGGCATTCCTTGGCTTGTAGTTGGAATATCCCAGTCTTCACCTGCATCTTCTCATGGCATTCTGTGTGTGTGTGTGTGTGTGTGTGTGTCTAGATTTCCCCTTTTTAAAACCACCAGAAATTTCAGTCGTTTCAGATCAGGGCCCACTCTAAGGATCTCATTTTAATAAATTGCATTTGCAGCAATCCTATTTCCAAAAAAGGTCACGGTCTGAGGTACTAGGGGTTTTTTTTCCAAGCAGGATTTATTGAGAGGACAGAAAATCTCCCACAGTGGGAAGGGACCCAAAGGGGTTGCCTGGGGTTAGAATTTTTAATGTATACAGTTTAACCTATGGCAAGTGATCAATTCCCCACAGAAATGAATTGAATATGGGTTTCCAGGTAATTTGAGTTTCCAAGCAGAGTTTCTTAAGTAACTGACCAACTACAATCTGGTACAGCTCTGACAGACGAGACAGAGCTTTGAGAGAGCATTAAAAAAATAAAACAAACAACAACAACCAAAAAACATCAATAGACCTTCTCTCTAGTGCCAATCTGTTCTTTCTACATTTTCTTTCTTCCTGACAGGCATATGCAAGTTACTGGTTGCAACTATGGCCTTTGCCACCGTCTTTAAGGGCAGCTAGCTGACTTGTGCCTAAGACTACAGGCAACATTACTTAAAATTTTATTTTATTTTATTTATTTATTTTTTGAGTTGGAGTCTTACTCTGTCCCCCAGACCGGAGTGCAGTGGCCGCTCCCGGCCACCGCAGCCTCGACCCGTTGGGCTCCGGCGATCCTTCCGCCTCAGCCTTCCGAGTAGCCAGAATTACAGACGTGCGCTACCACGCCCGGCTGATTTTTTGATTTATTGTAGAGATGAGGTCTCGCCGCCCAGGCGGGTCTCGAACCCGCGGGCTCAGGCAATCCACTCACCTCAGCCTCCCAAAGGCGAGGGATTACAGGCTGAGCCACCGAGCCCGGCTTAAAATTTTAAAACCAAATAAGGCATAGTGCTATCTATTAATAACAAGCTGACATCGTTTGGATATTTGTCCCCTCCAAATGTCAGGTTGAAATGTGATTTCCAATGTTGAAGGCGGGACCTAGTGGGAGGTGTTTCGGTCATGGGGGCAGGTCCCTCATGAGTGACGTGGTGCCCTCCGCAGTGACGAGGGAATTCTTGCTCTGTTAACCAGAAAGCTGGTTGTTTAAAAGAGCCTGGCATCTATCTCTTGCTTCCTTGATTCCAGGTGACAGGCCTGCTGTCGCTCTGCCTTCCACTATGAGTTAAAGTTCTCTGAGGTCCTGACCAGGAGCGGAGGCTGGCATCCTGCAGAACCGTGAAGCAAAACTAACCTTTCTCTGCAAGTTACCCAGCCTCGGGTATTTCTTTATTGAAACACAACATGAGCTAATACACATGATATTTATTTTGCAACATAAATTTACATATTTCAGTGTTCATCCTAAGAAATGACTTGGTCATAATATCATATTTAAAAGTGAAATCCATATACACCCAATCGGAATGAACATCCATGTTCGCCAAATGTGTGCACTGAGATGTTCATCATAACACCATTCTAAATACTGGGAACAATCCAAATTCTATCAATAGAATAATGAACAAATAATAAAATAGCTATCTGAACATAGTGAATAAAAGAACCCACGCTCTAAAGGATATATATTGTAGAGGGAGGGGCCCCCAAAAAGCAGAACTATCCTTGGGAGACTGGGCCGCTTGCAGTATAAGATCCCACTGCAGGGGATCCCGTCGGCATCAGTGTACCAGCTAGCATTGCTGTGAGAGTCTGCATTCAGCTTCAGTAAATTATTTTGTTTGGAGATTCTTTTAACTTGTTTGCCTGTTTCATGATGGGTAATTTACGAGCGCACCTGCCCACACTGCACTGAATGTTCAGCAGTCTTTGGGCAAAAATGGCAGGACTGCTGTGCCCCGTCCTCCCTACTCACCCACTCTCACCCTGAGTGACTTTTATTTGTTTCCCGGATGAAAAAAATTCTTAAAGGAAGATGCTTTGCCGATGTGGAAGAAGTGAAACAAAAAACAGCAGAAGCACTCAAAGGCATCAAAATTAATGAGTTCAAAAACTGCTCTGAGCCGTGGCAAAAGCATCTCGATAGGTGTGTTGCATCAAGCGGAGAGTACTTTGAAGGTGATGAAAGTTTACACGTGGAAGGATAAATACACAGTTTTTTATAAATAAATTCTCTTTCGGGGGGGTCCCCCCAAAATTATGAGTATAATCCTACTCATCTAAGTATCAAAACAAGGACAATTACTTGATGGATATCATAGAAGTGATCATCCTCAGGAGATGGTTGTGACCGCAAGGGAAATGAGCAATGGCTCTAGGGGACTCGTAATGTTTTGGGGAGATTCCATCTTTATATTAGATTCAGGGGATGCACATGTATGTTGGCTGCGTGTACGTATTGTGTAGCAGTGGGGACTGGGTCTCAGGTGGTTTTCCCAGAGTAAACACTGTACTCCAGCAGGTAATTTCTGAACTCCAGCCCTCCCTCTCCTTCCCCCTTACTGGTGACCCCAGAGCTATTATTTCCTTCCTTGTGACCATATGAGTGAGAACACGTGAGGTCTGGTTTTCTGTTTCTGAGTCAATTTACTTAGGATGATCTCATAAATTGTAATTGACCTAAAATCCTTTCAGGCGTTAAATGCCACTTAATTCAGCAGTATTTGGAATCTTTTTTCTGCAATAATGTTGATCATTAATCACATTTAAACCTTGCAGATATAAGATATTCTGGTGCTACCAGAAGACAGTTAATTAACACAGAAAAACAAAGAACTTTGAGCAGTTGCTTCTGTGACAACTTGTGCTTTGGGCTCTAGAGTAGCTAAAGACATTCCATATCCTCCACCATTATTTCTAGAGAATTCTCTAAAGATGTTACAACTCTAGTCATAAGCACTGACTTAAAAATTAAATGAAAAATTCTCCTTTCTGGATCTCTCTGAGATGTTATGAAAAGCATCCTCAAAAAATGGAATTTATTGATAAAAGTTGTGTGTTTATTCTTCCATGTTTAAACCTCAGTCACCTTCAAAGTACTCTTTGTTTGACGCAATACACCTATCAAGACGTTTTTTCCAATGGCTCAAAACTTGGCAGCTTTGATGCCTTTTAGTGCTCTGCCATTTTTTGTTTCACCTCTTCCACACTGGAAAAACGTTTCTCTTTGAGGACTTTTTTTCATTTGGGGAAACAAAAGTCTCTTGGGGAGAGATCGAGTGAATAGGGAGGGTAGGGCATGGAGGTCATGTCGTTTTGGGTCAAAAACTGCTGAACACTCAGCTAGGTGTGGGCAGGTGTGTTGGGAGCCGGCCACGGAGGCCCACTGAGGTTAGGGATCAGGGAGGGCCGTCGACCCCGAGACCACTAGGGTGTGTTCAGAGCTGATGACCCTATTGCCTCTCCCTTTTCTTGGCAATAAAGCCTCATGTTAGCTCAAGATGAAAACTCCGAGACTGGGACGAACACAGGCTAACATTAGAAACTCATTGTTCCCATTTCCCTTTGACTGCGGTTTAGACTTCCAGACAGGTCCTGGTCAAGCCAGGACCACATCAAAGAGCCCTAGTGCTGAGAGCCCAGCATGACCTTTGGACTGGGCCACATTATGCAAAACTGGTTTTAGTCATTTCGTTTAAGTTCCATTGTGTGTGTTAGGGTAAAGTATAGGAATAGATTGTTAATTATTAGGAAAGTTAGTCATAGGTAAAGTGTGTAGAATAAAATAAATATATAGATTATCATTGACAAAATGGCATAATATTTTTAGAAATTGTATTAATACTTCTGAGGGCCATTAGCCAAGCATAAGGAAAAGAAAGACAATTTGGGGTTTGCTCTTCCTCATACTTGAAGAAACATCTGGTGGGTGGGGGACGCCCCCATGCACCTGGCTTTGTGTTCACATAGAAGACGTGAGTATGACTGTGCAGCATTAGGGGATCAAAACCCTCTGTATTTCTCAATAAACGTCTTCTGTCACTTAGACAGAGTCCAGTCCCTTTCTTTCTCCCCCTTCTCTTTCTTTCTCTTTATTTCTCCAGAGTAATCGCCGACGCTGCCACATCTTTCCAGGACCCTCAAATCCTGCAGGGGCTGGCCCCCAGCACAGGTGCACTCATAAATCACCCCATCATGAAATGGGCAGATGTGTTGAAAAAAATCTCTAAAAAAATTCACTGAAACCAAACACAACCTCTCATGACTATGCTAACTGATACAATGATGCAGCCGAGTTCCTAGAATAGTTACCTATCGGGGGAAGCCTGTGCTCCAAGGGACCGCCCTCCAAAGAATAATCCCATTTTTGAGGGGGGTTCCCCTGTATATATTTTTATTGTTTTGTAATTCATATACCACACAATTCACCCTCAAAATGTGCAATATAGTGGCTTTTAGCAAATACACAAAATTGTGAAACCGTAATCGCTAATTCCATAACATTTTCATCACCCCAAAAAGAAACCCTATATTCATCCATTAGCGGTCACTGTTCATTCCTCCCTGCCTCCAGTTCTGGAAAACACTAGTATGCTTTCTGCTGTATGGATTTACTTATTCGTAACATTGCATGTAAACAGATTTATACAGTACGTAGCCTTTGGGGTTTGGCTTCTTTTACTTCAGATAATACTTTCAAGGTTCATCCATGTCGTCTCACATATCACTACTTTATTTCTTTTTAGGTTATAACATTCCATTTTATTTATCCTTTTATTTACCGATGGATAGTTGGGTTGTTTTCACCTTTGGCTATTGTTAATGATAACTTTATGGACATTCGTGTACAAATTTTTGCAAGGACAGATGTTTTCAAACCTTTTGGAGATATACCTAGGAGTGAAATTGCCGGATCGCATGTTGTTGTATCTTCAACTTTTTGAGGAACTGCTGAATTGTTTTCCAAGCAGTCATTGTATTTTCCCACCAACAATGGATAAGGTTCTAATTTCTCCACATTTTTGTCAATAATTGTTATTATGCATCTTTTGATTATAGCCACACCAGTAGATTTGAAGTGGTATCTCATTACAGTTATTTTTAAGGAACACATTCTGAAAAATTCTAGGACATTGCTAAGTTCAGCCAAAAGTGGCCTCTTTAGATACTTTGAGTTCACCTAAAGATTTCTCCATAAACTTTCACATAGTGAACTGTAACTGACCCGGATGTGTAAACAGATTGTAAGCTCCTCTTGTGCCAATCACCAGGTTTCAGCCAATCAAAGGCGACCAGGTTCAAATAAGACAAATGCCAAACTTTAACCAATCTGGCTGTTTGTGTACATCACCTCCGTTTTCTGTACATCATTTTTCTTTCTGTCCTTCAATCTTCCTCCATCACGTGGCTGCCCTGGAGTCTCTCTGAGCCTGCTGTGATTCGGGAGGCTGCTTTATTTGAGAATTGTTCTTTGTCCAGTTAAACTTTGTTAATTTTAATTTGTCTTGGGTTTGTCTTCTAACAACAGGAAATCAACATTCATAGTAATACTGGATGTGCCCTTAGGGAAGCCAAGGTAGACAGGGATGCAAACCAGTACAGTCAATCCTAAATCCCATGGGATGGCCCCCATGACCCACTATGGGCCAATCAATTGAAAGTCAACAGGAGTTGTCTAGAAGGATGCTCTTGTGGCATTGATGTCATGGGTTGATTATGGGTATTTTGGGTCTTTCGACCTGCTAGAGCTCTTCTTGATGCTACTTTTATTCCTGGGTACTTTAATTATATGAATACTTTAATTGATTTTGTGTGTGTGTTTTGGGTTCTTCCTGCTTGTTTAAGCTAGGTTAAATGTGACTTCTCTCACTTGCAACTAAAATTCCTGAGCAATATAGCTTTCTTTAAAAAGTTTTAAAGGCTGAATTTCTGATACATTTTGAAGAAATGGTTTCTAGTATGTTATACGTTGTTTGTAAACCAAGTACTCTTTTCCTTAAAAATGTATAAAATGGTGATTAATAATGAACATGGGCCAGGTAGAGGTGAGAGAATTGCAAGTATTGCCGGAGGTCAGAAGTTCAAGACCAGCCTGGGCAACTTGGCAAAACCTCATCTCTACAATAAATCAAAAAATTATCCGGGCACGGTGGCACATGCCTGTAGTTCCGGTTACTTGGAAGGCTGAGGCAGAAGAATTGCCTGAGCCCAGCAAATGAAGGCTGTGGTAACCGTGAGCACATTACCGCACTCTAGCCATGTAACTACACTCGGAGTAAGACTCTGACTCAAAATAATAATAATCACCATCATCACCATCATCATGGATTTCTGCATCAAATGTCACCAAACTTCTCAACAAATTCTTTAGGAGGAAACACAGAAGACAGAAAATTTACATGTGCACCGAAACTTAAAGTTCACAGACAATTGTCAAAATCTGGAGAATTTGACATACAAGTTAAAAAGCCATTGGAAAAAATTCCCCAAGGCAAATGGCACACTCTTATGTTACCTTAATAAAATAAGCTACCCCAAAAGGGTAGAGAAATTGTTTGTACATCTTTTACAGTCTTTCCCTGGAATCTATACCTTTCATAACAGAAGCTAGCAATAAAATAACTATACAAAATGTTAAGTAACAAAGATATGATACAATTATTTTGCAGCAATCTTATTTCTTTCATACATGGAAGTAGCAGAAGATTATTTTCTTTTCTTTTCTTTTTTTTTTTTGAGTTGGAGTCTCACTCTGTCGTCCAGACTGGAGTGCAGTGGCCACTCCCGGCCACCGCAGCCTTGACCTGCTGGGCTCCGGAGAAGATTATTTTCAGCAATGCAAGGCTTTAGAAAATAGAGCCATGAAAACAAACTCTTAAATTTTATGTGTACTATCAGCAATTGTGTAAAGTTGAGACTATTGTATGAAAAAATTATTTTATATCACAAATATTTAATAAGCAGTAAAAGCAGTTGAAATACAGATAAGTTTAAATATTATGGCAAATCTGGTTATATTGCTCAACACAAATGTCAAAAGTATTTTCAAAACAGAAACTGTGAAAGGAAAATATAATTAGATAAGAACAATAACATAGTTCTACAGATTCCCAGAATCATACTTTACAGTATATTTGTGCTGATTTGTTTCTTGTTTATCCCTGCTGTTAGTGTAAACACCATCATGGAAGAGCCTCTAATCTGCCTTGTTCACTGAGGTGGTCCCAGCGTTTGAAACACCCCAGGGCACATAGTGTCATCTGAATAAATGACAAATATCAATCCGTTGTTTTATGAAAGACTGAAAGTTGAATGGAGGGATATGTGAGAGCAAATCAAAATGGTGTACTAAACTACCTATTACAAATGAAAGGATTAAAAACACACACTTTGAACTCTGATAATTGGAATAAAATAGGTTTAACAACTTTTGAGAAAAAGCTAATCACAAAATAATAGAACATACATTTCCAGATGAAATGCAACTGTTAAACAGTGGCTAAAGGCATTAAAATATCCTACTAAAAATACAATCAAGTGGGTCAAAAGGAAAATTAAATGTGTGTTTTACAAGACAGTATCCTAAAACAAATGAATGAAAAAGGACGAAAGCAAAATAAGGGTAGGCAAATCCACGTAAAGTCTGGAAAACTAAGATGAAAAAGCATTCAACTTAGGTAGTAAATATTGAAAAGGAACTTGAAAAAGATCGGTTAATATTTTGTTGACAAAAAGATGCCAAACTCTGCAAAATATTTTAGAATGGCCTTTTCTGGCCAAATGTGAGGGACCAGACCCATGGCATCAATACCCAAGAGGTCCTTTTTTTTAGATTCAAGAAGTACATGATCTCACCATGTACCCACCATGTGTGCCCCCCATGGCTGAATTGTAGCTTGGTTATATACGATTTAGGAGGACAGAGTTACCAAGAAACCATAAATCTATACAAAACATTTACACTGGTTTGGTTGAGGAAGGTGGGATGTTTTCAAACGGGCGGGGAGAACCACAGGCTAAAGGTGGATTCCAAGATTTTCTGTCTGATGGTCAGCATAGAGTTATCTCAGGAATCTTGATAGCAGCAAAGGAAATAGGCAGCTTAAGGAAAGACAGAGAGCCAAGTGTGTTTGTTTCTTGCTTTCTCTTTCTTTTTTTCCTTTCATTATTTTGTTTTGTTTTGTGAGAGAACTCACTGTTGCCCTGGCTGGAGTGCAGTGGTACAATCACAGCTCACTGCAACCTCAAACTCCTGGGCTCCAGTGATCCTCCCATCTCAGCCTCCCAAATAACTGGGATTACAAGTGCACACCACCACACCCACCTGATTTTTAATTTTTGTTGTTGTTGTTGTTGAGACAAGAGTACACTCTACTGCCCTGAATAGTCTTGAACTTCTGGAGTCAAGCAATCCTTCCTCCTCAGCCTCCCAAGTGCTGGGATTACAGGCATGAGTCACCACGGGCCCCACCTGAGCCAAGATTCTTGTGCTGTACATGAAGCATCATGGGTGGTGGCAGACTTCAACAAGAACAGGTAATTGTCTTAAAAGGTGTCAGCATCCCCAAAAGACAGCTTTAGGGGATCATAAAATGCTTTGATTTTCCTCCTTTATCTGCCAGAGACAGATTGGAGAGCAAAGAACATTAAAAATTAGGCATTTGGAAAGGTAGAGGAAAAAAGGTCAGGGTTTAGTCATCGATTTTCTCTTTCTTTCTTTCTTTCTTTCTTTCTTTCTTTCTTTCTTTCTTTCTTTCTTTCTTTCTTTCTTTCAAGAAAGCAGGATTTATTGAAAGAACAGAAAGGCTCCCACCGTGGGAGGGGACCTGAAGGAGTTGCCCAGACATCAATTTTCAAGATTAAACTTCACACTAAAGATTTAACTGTCATGAAATCTTATGTCTGAAATAATAGTACATCAAATTGTATAAAGCAAAAACGTATAGAAAACGGAAGAAGCCAGGATAGCAGTGAGAGACTTTAACACAGCATCTTTTTTATTTTATTGATCAAGGCGACAAGGGGATTGGGGGGAAATTAATATTTTTTTAAAAAGCAAACTAAGATCTGCTGTACAATGTAGTTCCCACTGACAACAATACAGTTTGTGCTTTTCAAAATATGTTAAGAAGAAAGATGTCAGTTTATGTGTTTTTACCACAAAAAGCAAAACACAAACTAAAAATAAATAAAAAAGCCTACAAAAGAACACAAGGAAATCTTTGCAGGAGATAAGTATGTTTAGTACCTTGATTGTGGTAACGGTATTGTGGGAGTATGAATATGTCCAAATTCATCAAAATATACACATTAAATAGTGCAAGTAAAGAAAAAGAAAGTGGGCATTAAAGCAGTTCTTGCCTCCCTCTTCTCTAAAATATTCTTTATTAAAAATGATGAATTATGGGAAAAAGGGAAATAAATGAGTGATGGGTCCTATGCATATAAACTACTGTTAAAAAAGGAAAGTGTGAACTGAAATAAAAAGGTGAATAATGAATACAAAACAGAAGGCTGATTTGGCCCCAAAAAGGACGAAAGTTTTTAAAACATCAGTGATTTGAGAGGAATTAAAGAAACGTGGTTGCATTGAGATGCCACCTAACCCCTGTAAGAATGGCCATTATTAATAAAACAAGCAACAACAGATGCTGGCGAGGATGTGGAGAAAAAGAAACGCTTCTGCACTGCTGGTGGAAATGCAAACTAGTGCAACCTCTTTGGAAGACAGTGTGGCGATTTCTGAAAGAACTAGAAATTGACCTTCCATATGACCCAGCAATTCCCCTATTGGGAATATACCAAGAAGAACTCAAATTATTCTACAAAAAAAGACACCTGCACATGTATGTTTGTTGCAGCTCTATTCACAATAGCAAAAACATGGAACCAATCATGTTGCCCATTGAAGCTGGACTGGATTTTAGAATGTGGTACATATACACAATGGAATATTATGCAGCCATATGGACTTTGCAGCAACTTGGATAGATTTGGAGTCGATCAAACTCAGTGATCTATCACAGAAACAAAGAACAGAGTACCATATATTCTCACTCATACGCAGACCTTGAACAATTATTATAATAGTATAAGAAAGGGATTGGCAGTAGTGGGAAATTGTCAGGGGGGGGTGGGATTGACAGTTGCGGGAAACTGCTAGGGGAGGGAGGGGCATCCCTTATCAACAAGGGTACCTGCATGATCAATGCTTATTCACCCTGAATTGTACCCCACATGTTTATAATAAAAATTTTTTAAACAGAGAGAAACGTGGTTGTAAGAACAAGGGTTATAAGGAGAGATATGACAGTTCATGACAGATAGGATAAGCCCACAAACGTCAATAAAAAAGTGATCTGGCAGACTTATGAAAAGAATGAAAAAGAAGAAAATACATTATGTAAATTAAAGCCCCATTTTAAGGAGTAAAGTTGAATAAGAACATGAAGCTCAGAGCACAGTAAGACTAAAAAGATTAAAAATGGTCTTAACTAAAAGTTGCTCAAGTCTCAATGCTGAAGGGATACAGGATGTTCTAGAGAAAAATGTCATCAGACTGATACCATACTAATTCATATCCTGGTCATGTTCCTAGACCTCAAGCATGAAGCAAAAAACGTTATAAACATCCAGTGTGAAAGAATAAGTCGTGCTTAAGAAATGAAAAGATCAAGGTGGCCTCAGCCTGACAGACTAGAACAGTGAAAAAGTTAGGAGAGCGGGGTGTGAACCTAGAATGTTACACTATGCTGTCTTCCAACAAACTGACCTTCTCAGACATGCAAGAATTCAAGAAATAGGGTAGACATACATCTTTCCTTAAAAAAAAATCACAGGAGTACAAAATCCAACAAAACAAAGAAATGATTCAAAATTAAGAACCCAGAAGGTGAATGCAGTCACATTAGGGTTCACTCTTGGTCTTTTACCATCTATGGGTTTGACCAGTTTATAATGACATGTATCCACCATTATAGTTTCATACCCATGCCCCGATTTTCAAAATGTGATGATCATATTTTAATATCACAAGATTTAGGATTGGTTTTGTTTTATAGTCACTGTTATTTTATTTCTGCCTCGTTTTTTATTTTGCCATATTCTTTCTTATAGATATTATTCTTACTTTTTTTTCAAGAAACTATATTTCAAACTATTCCTCAGGTTGCTACACTGTTTAGATTTAGCTAAAAAACTTACTCCTTGCTTTTGAAATTGTATTAGCCGGTTTTCTTGCATTTCTTTACTTTTCATTTGCAAGCTAGTTTTGAGTAAAATTCTATCTTTATCTTTCTCCTCTTCCTCCGTCTCCGCTTCTCATCCTTCCTACCTTCCCCTCCTCCCTCCCTTTATCCCTCTTTCCTTCTCTCCCTCTCTCTGTTTCTCTCTCCCTCCATCCCTTCTCTCTCTCTCTCTCTCTCTCTCTCTCCCTCCCCCAACTCCCCTACTATGTTTGCCTCCAGCTAACCTGTCAGGAAACCCATTCCAAAACTGCCAGGTGGTATATCGGGAAGTGGTTGGGACCCCTCTCCATAGTGACTCCGGGGGTGCTGCAGAACTTGCCAGTAAGCTCAGATGCTCCTGACAGGAAAATGTGTCTATGTCCTCCCACCTCTCCTGCCATGTCCCTTCATTCCACTCCAAGCCCAAGCAAGGGAAAACAGCAACTTTTGTACGCTCCTTTTGTGAGTTCAGAAGACCCCCTGAGACCCTCTTTTTAATCCGGGTCGGTTCTGCACTTCTGCCTCTTGTGGATTCTTTTTGTGATCCTGATACTGTAAGAGAGGAATTCTAGGCCACTTCTGGTTTTCTGGGACTCAAAGTCTCTGAAGCCCACAAAGTCAGCCCTGACTCCCCCCTTGAATTTTGGACTCAATTTGGAGCCATCAGTTGATAAATTTTGGCCTTTAGTCTGTCTTTTAATTTTCCCCTTCCTTCCTCCCTCCCTCCTTCCTCCCTCCCTGCTTCCTTCTTTCTTTTTCTTTCTGTTGGAGTCTGACTCTTCCGCTCAGGCTGCAGGGCAGTGTCATGATCACCACTTACTGCAGCCTCAACCTCCTGAACTCAGGTGATACTGCTGCTTCAGCCTCACGAGTAGCTGAGACTACAGGTATGTGCTACCACACACCTGGCAAATTTTTTATAAATTTTTATTTTTGTAGAGTTGCCTAGGTTGGTCTCAAACTCCTGACTTCAAGCTGTTCTCCATACTTAAGCCTCCTAAAGTACTGAGATGACAGGCATGAGCCACCATACCCAGCTAATTATCTATAGTTTTAAACTGCATTTTTCAAGACTATATGAGAGGAGGATCCTCCCCAAAAGCCAGAATTTAGGTTATTAAAAAATTGTGTATTTATTCTTACATGTTTAAACTTCAGTTACTTTCAAACTGCTCTCTGTTTGATGCGATACACCTATCAAGATACTTTTTCCACTGCTCAAAACAGTTTTTGAACTGGTCAATTTTGATGCCTTTTAGTGCTTCTGCTGTTTTTTATTTCACTTCCTCCACAGTGGCAAAACGTTTCCCTTTGAGGACTGTTTTCATCCAAAGAAACAAAGAAAAAAGTCACTCAGGGCAAGATCAGGAATAGGGAGGGTGGGGTATGAGGTTATGTCATTTTTGGACAAAAACTGCTGAACACTCAGCACAGTGTGGGCATGTGCATTGTCATGGTGGAAGAACTTGTTTGCTACATAACAATTCACTGAAGCCGAGTGTAGCCTCTCACAACAACGCTAGCTGGTATACTAATGCTGTTGGATTCTTAGAACACTCACCTAGTGGTGAAAGCCTATATGATACGAGATCTGCCTTCCAAAAGATAATTCTGGGTTTTTGGGGCTCCCCCCCTTATATGCACAGAGCAGAGTGTGTAGCTCAAAGCATGTTTACGAGGGTGTCTCGAAAAGAAGCACTCTTATAAAAGATTTTAGCTCTGCAAATACTAAGAGATGTCATATCTATCATCCCTATGAATTAAACTAATTCAATGGAAGCTGAATTAGACAGAATGAAACTTGTTCCATTAGCTAGAAACGCTCATATGATTTTCCCCTCATTATATAATAGCCATGCATTTCAGCTCTAAGATCAATTGTCTTCCCCCTGGATCAAAGGTTTTTCCAGGCTAGAAAAATGTGACTTGAATCTATAAATATTGAGTTTTTAAAAGAAACTCTCTTTGTTCACCATATAATTTTTATGTGATAAGTGGTATTCCATCAAAACATGGGTAGTTCTAAAATAAAGACCATTAACAATGCCAGGGCAAATTTTGTACATTTTGTTCCACCCAACTATTATATCCTTTCCATAATAGTCTGCTTTTAAATATTAGGTAAAAGTGGTGCGGTGAGAACATGCATAAAAATGTTAGAGAAGAAATATAAAAATATAACTTCTTTCTACTTTATTATTTGTGACCATCATGTTCTTTGTTCGATTAGAGTAGAAAGCTGTCCCTTGATGGACAGGTTTTCCTGTGCAGGAATCCTATCTCAGGATTGAAATTTCTTTTCAATATTATCATTGTTAGGTCAAGAAAACGAGCACTTAGGAAGGGAGACCGGAGATGGGCAGCCCAACAGCCACACAGGTTTATTTCAGGGTGGAGAACCTGCAAAGGGATTCCAGAAAACTCAAGCCCGTTACCACTTACAGGCTAGGGCAGTCAAAGGGCTTGGGGGGAAACTTTTGCCGTTGGCATTGCTAGGGGTTTACTAAAGTTTGTGGTTAAGTAAGTTGGGAGGAAGCCTTGTGGTTAGGCTAGGTGTTGCGTACGGCAGGATTCACTCTGCAGTCAGTGCTCAGCTGGTAAGTTTCCATCCCGGTTTGTGTGAGCCAAATGACAGGGACTATCTACGATGGCTTTCCTTAAGGCTAACAACTATCCCCTTCTAGAACTACTTGTATTATTAAATACTCTAGCTGCAGATTAGCTAAACTGTCCAAAATAAGAAAATATATCGAAAAAAGTTGTTATAACTTTCAAATCACCCACAGACATTAACATCGCAGTCACTGGAATAATTTCTAATTTTGCCCAAATTTTCAAAGCCCAACCTCAAATTGAGATTGTAGAAATTTCTTAAAAAGAGCAACGCCTTAAATGAATGAACAAAATTTTTAAACAAAAGGAAAATATGTTATTAGTTAATTGTGCAAAAATGTTAAGCATAAAATCATAATTTGACTGAAACAACAAAGCAGCAAAAGAAAGAAAATCATATCTTTAGAAATTGATGATAGAGATACTGGCTAAAGATAACAGATTAAATTTGAACCTCCACTTCTGTACCTTCCAAAAATAGAAGAGGGGGAAAAAGGAGAGATTTTAATTATGACAAAAGACATAAACTCACATAATGAGAGTAGGTGAGGAGGCCATTAGGACAAAAGTCTGGAAAATGGGAAGCAGAAGGAAAAATGGTGATCAACTAGTCACCAACCTGGTAAAGTTGAGTGCCAAGCTGGCAGAAGAGAAAGTGGAGAACCAATCCAACGTGCATCACAGAGTCTCCTAAATCACAGGATATCAGGTTCCTCTGAAGTGGGATTAGTGTCCAAAACAGGAGGAATGTTTGAAAATCGGTTTAAGAAGCACCTAGAGCTTGCCACACCTTAGCAGAGATTATTCTCTGAAAAGAGCCTATTGGGGGAGGGGGTAGTAGACACATGCGGAAGGCAATAGCAACTGAACTGGGGTCTTGCACGGAATCTATGATTCAATGGTGAGACCTCCAGGTTTCTTCCCTGACTTGGTTCTCAGAACACTGAAAGTTAAGTTTGTACCTTCCAGGTGAGAAATGTTTTTCTTGGGAAATCTGACTAGGTGGCCAAGAGAAAACAAAAACCAAAAACTAAACAGCAGCAAAAAAAGAAATAAAATCTAAAGAGAGTGACAGCAAGGGCGTTTGATCACATCTTGATTTTCCCTAAGGAACATGATTTCACTAGCCTGGAAAGAAGCAAAAATTCTACACTTCAAAATAAAACATTCACTATGATTAGACGATGACATGACTAAAATCAATTATTACTCTTGCTTGCGGGTAAGGTGAAGAGAATTGCTGAGTAACCAACAGTTCTTTTGAAATTTGTCATGAAAACACATCCACACAACACAAGGCATACACACACACACACACACACACACACACACACACACACACACACAATGCACACACATGTATTCTAGTTGGGATCATTCTCAATTGACCAATGTGGGATGATAACAGGGTATATATAAATCCATACGGTTAGGCTGTTAGTAAAGTGGCCTTTACAATATGATATCATTGCAAATTTTTGCCAAGAAACAGCTCAGGATCAATCACCTCTGGTTAGCTGCATGTTTTAGAAAATTGGACTTATTCTATCACTAGGGAAACTGAAGGAAGACAGTTACTCTCTCCTCCATCTCTTGACAGCTGAGGCACAGTCAAGTGGCCTAAGAGTGGCAAGCAGACACTCCCAAAGAGGCAACACAGAATCAGAAGGTCAGCCAGGGATTATTTCTGGTGGCTGCAGCAGAGTCCAAAGCCTGATTATTTCAGTGGCATGAGCACGGCCGTTGGCCATTCCCGCACCAGGAATTGGACCCGCCCTGTCCCTTCAGTCCTTCTCAAGCCTGGTTCTCCAGGCTTCTTATCCCTTCATATAGCTGGCCTTTTTACTAAAGTTTCAGATTTAGTTTCATCTGTTTTCAGGCAAGGAATCCACAATCAGTTCTGAATAAGCTAATGACTTTCTGGCTGTTGACCAAACTTCTTTTGGGGCTCTTGAAGGAGTCCTGACATGACGGTGCATGAGGATGTGTAGAACTTCCTTTTATTCTTAAAGTAGCAAATCCAGATGTCTTACAAACATCAGAGGGGCTCCATCTGTGTAGAATAGGAAGCTGTTACTTTTGGTAAAAGTGGTTCGGCAAAAAACATTTCACCATTTCCAGAACACTGGCAATCTTTGTTATTTCAAAAGGAGCTCACAAAATAAGAATTTTTCTTTGATGGCATTAGCATGTAAATAGTGAATATAAAAAAGGGAGTGATTACATAAAAAGATGTCTGTGGTTTCCACCAGTTGCATACTGAAAGGGAATAAGAAGGTTGCCAATTGCTTGATGACTTGTTTCAAAATATTAAAAGCAATGTCAACTATTCCAGAACATATCATTAGACAAGAACACTTCCAGTTTTTTTCTCTGTTCTATTCCACAAACCATCTTGACTGCAGCACGTGGCTTTGCTGAAGCCTCTTTAATACGGTGGAGCTTCTTGTGTTTGGCAACCTTGTAGGATGTGTTGAGAAAACGTTTTTGTGAAACACTAAATTCAGTGTTTAGAAAGCTCCCAGCGCTTTTGAGTTAAGATTTCCTCACCCCACCACTTCCTCACCTAAAATATCTTGTTTGGAGCTATTTTTAGAATGGACAGATATAAAGCGCTTTATCAGTTTTCTGGATTCATACTTGAATTGATAATACTTTCTGGCCCAGAAAATACTATGGTTTTTGTTTTCCATCATTGCATCATATCAACAGCACAAGTGAAAGCATGTTTACTGGAGTCATCGTCCTTCTTTTTCTTTGACAGCTCAACTTAAATGGGTCTATAAAAATAAATTAAAAATCATTCTATAATAATATTAAATCAACTGACATTTTTGAAGCTCATTTTCTGCATTTTTAATTAATTTACACAAAACAAGTAATTTTTATATTAATTAACTTGAGTGTAGGCTATTCAATAAGTTTATATAACAAGCAAGAGATGGCATATTTTACAATTTATTCAAAATTTTGCGTCATTGAATGATTTTTTAGTCCTTATGTGGACATACAGATTACAAAATTAGTTCAAAATCTCTGTCATTCCTGAAATTCAGCCATAGTCAAATAGAGTGTTGCTGAAACTTTTTTGGTTGTTTTTTTGCCTTTGTAATACAGTGATTTTTGTTTCTGATAGCTTTCACAGTTCTTTTGCAAAGTTCTTTTTTTAATGTATGGCATTTTCCTGGAATAACAATATATGAATATCATTTGTGTCATGTATTGTGTATACAAAAAAATGAACTACAAAAAGAAAGCAAGTTTGAAAAGACTCATAAAAAAGCAAGACTCTTTGCTACTTTTATGCTACACTGAGCCTGGCCTATACCCATTGGGTAATCAAATTATTTTCAATAACGCATTTCAACATTTATCTCAACCATCAGGTCTTTAAACTTGCTTGGTCTACACTCCCAAGGACCTAGTCACATATTTGTCAACAAATAATTATACATGGGGAAAAGTGAATATCCACATAGATACCTGGGTCTCTAGGATGGAAACAAGTCATCTCACTGTTCCAAGGCAGAATGATCAGGAGAGTCTCTTAATAGTTGTCCCATTGACCACACAAATGTCTGTGGAGGGAAGAACCGTGAACATGCTTGAATATGAGCAGGTGTCATCACTAATGTAATTTTGAAATTGTGATTAGAATAAATAGTATTTCAAGGTATGTGTAGCAACTGCAATGTAATAGGAAAATATGTCTTTGGTTGACAAAGTGCACTGACCTTCAAGAGGACAAGTCTTAAAGTGCTTGACTGAACTAAGGATAGAAGTTTTACATTTTCTAAAAGAAAAAAACTCTTGGAGATAAAGGATTATATCCCTGAGTTAGCTTATCTGGAAGACATATTCGATTGTATGAATGAGATAAATCTTTTAATTCGAGGTTCTAAAGTCATCATTATGGATACAACTGAAAAGCTGCAAACTTTCTTGTCTAAGCTGCCAATATGGAAGAAGAGAGTAGAGGACAACAATCTGGCAAACTCTTAAATTCTAAATAATGAGTGATTTTCCCACATGGAGATTAAGTAGAAACTTCCCACCAATATATTCTTTTCTCTAATATGCTTGAATAGAGAAACACCCAGAAACACTTCTGAACCTTTTAAAATGTTTTTCCCCTTATCTTGAAGGCATCAAAATGAATCATAGATCCACAATTATTTTTCTTTCTGATATAAACTGTTTTGAAGCTTATTGACCTAGCAAAAATGAACTCAATTAATCTTATGATAAGAATAGCTTAGTATAATTGAAGTAATTAAAGCTAGGAGAATTCTAATGTCTCCTGAAAGAATTATGTGCTTGCCTTATTAAGCAAGCTCTGAAACTTTAATTCCATTTGCAACAATATGTCTTTGTAAATTGGTATTTTAACACTTACAATTATTAAAACAAACGGTCAAAATGAGTTACATTTGGGAGGCCTAGGCGAGTAGATTGCCTGAGGCTGAGGGTTCAAGATCAGCCTGAGCAGTTTAGTGAGACCTCGTCTGTATATTAAATTAAAAAAATTTTCTGGGCGAGGTAGTGCATGCCTGTAATTCCTGTTACTTGGAAGGCTGAGGCAGAAGGATCGCCAGAGCCCGGCAGGTCGAAGCTGGAGTGGTCGTGAGTGTGACACTGCACTCCAGACTGGGCGACAGAGCGAGACGCCAACTCAAAAAACAAAAAAAGAGTTAGATGTCAACATGACATGCATCTTCTCTTTCCAAGACCATCCTACAGTGGCATTCTTATTCAAACTTAGCAATAGCTATCACTTTAATACATCTTTTAAAAGTTAAAAATAAATTTAAGTTTCCTATATTTAAATGTATTTATTTTATAATGCATTCGTGAAGAACAGGTATTACTATAACACATATTTATGCTTAAATATTTTAATAACCAACTATATTTGATATACTTTGTTTCCTTTGTAATCCTGTGTGTTTATTTTTATTCACTTAAAAATATTTTGAACCTCAAAAATTAAATATAGAATTACCATATGATCCAGCAATCCCACTTCTGGATATATACCAAAAAGAACTGTAAGCAGACTCAAACAAATGTTTGTATACTCATGGCCATAGCAGCATTATTCACAATAGCCAGAAGGTAGAAATAACCCAAGTTTTCATTGACAGATGAATAGTTAAACAAAATACATACAACAAAATACTGTTCACTCTCAAAAAGAAGGGAAATCTTGACACATGCTACAACATGGTTGAACCTTGAGGACGTTATGCTAAGTGAAATAAG
This sequence comes from Cephalopachus bancanus, assembly GCA_027257055.1. Lineage (NCBI taxonomy): Eukaryota > Metazoa > Chordata > Mammalia > Primates > Tarsiidae > Cephalopachus > Cephalopachus bancanus. The sequence continues at coordinate 838,959 of JAPVLO010000388.1, read as the reverse complement.
ACAATCACAAAAGAACAAATATTGTATGCTTCCAATTATATGAGCATAATCAAATCCATAAAGACAGAAAGTAAAATAATGGTCACCAGTGGTGTGGAGAAGGGAGGAATGGGGAGTTAGTGTTTAGTGGGTGCAGGGTTTCAGTTTGGGAAGATTAACGTGTTCTATAGATGCATATCGGCGATGGTTACATAGTAATGTGAATAAATTTAATGCCTTGAAGTGTAAGCTCAGTAATGACTTAAGATGTTAGATTTTATGCTGTGCATATTCTACCTCAATACAAAAATTATTCTGATAAGTCTCGATTTTACTAGACTGTCAAAGGCGTTATCACAAAAGTATTTAAGGATCGTTCTAGGACTTGAGACCTTTTGCCACAGCTTCTGAAGGCTGAATACCTTTTTAATGAGTGGCTTCTGGGCGGTACCCTGCCTTTCACTTCATTCATTTTTTTGTTATTTTGTTTTTAAGTCACTATTTGACACCACAAAATTTGTCAATACTCAGGATCCAATTTAATAAGTTTTGGCTCATGTATTCCGTTGTATAAATAATGCCACAACTAAGATACAGAACAGTTTACTCATCCCCTATGCCCACCCCAAACGTAGACAATCACTGCTCTGCTGTCACTAGAATTTCATGTAAATGAGAACACATGGTTTTTAGTTTTTGTGCTGGATTTACCATAATGTCTTCATTTACCATAATGTCTTCAAGATTCTTCCATGTTGTGGTATGAATTAATATTTCATTCCTTTTTATTGCTCCATAGTATTCCAAGGTGGGAATATACAAATATTTGTTCATCTGTTCACCAGTTGATGGTCATTTGAGCGGCTTCCAATTTGGGACTATTACGAATAGTGCTTCTATGACTGTTCGAGTTTATGTTTTTGTATAGAAATTTGTTTTTATTGCTCAAACTAATAAGTGGAACTGTTGAATCACACAGTAAATATTTAACTCTGTAAGGTGTCTGCCACACAGTATTCTGATGTAGCTGTGCTATTTTCCATTTTTATCAGCAGGATATGAGAATTCCAGTTACTCCATAACCTCACTGATTGGTATAGTCAGTCTTTTTAACTTCAGCCATTATAATGGTTGTGTAGTTGTAACTCGTGGTTTTACTACAGTTTTCTGATGATCGCCGATGTGAACATATGTGCATGCGCTTATTAGTGATTTATACATCTTCTTTCGGAAATACGTCCTCAAATCTTTTGTCCAATTTTTTTTATTAGGGTTTTGTCTTTTATTGTTGAGTTGCAAGCCTTTTATTCTGGATATAAGTATTTTGTTGAATATATGTTTTACAAAAATTTCTTGCAGTCTGTGACTTACCTTTCAAATAGCAAAATTTTTAATCTTGATGAAACACATTTTATCAGTTTTTAAAAAATATTTGTATCTTTTTTTTTTTTTTGAGTCAGAGTCTCACTCTGTCGCCCAGACTGGAGTGCAGTGGCAGGCTCCTGGCCACCACAGCCTCGAGCCGCTGGGCTCTGGCGATCCTTCCGCCTCAGCCTTCCAAGTAGTTGGAACTAAAGGCATGCACTACCACACCCGGCTAATTTTTTGATTTATTGTAGAGATGAGGTCTCGCCAAGTTGCCCAGGCAGGTCTCGAACCCGCAGGTTCAGGCAATCCACTCACCTCAGCCTCCCAAGGCACAGGATTACAGGCTGAGCCACCGAGCCCAGCTAATATTTGTATCTTTTATGTTCAGAGTATAGAATCTTCCACTAAGTCAATGTCATTAAGTGCTTCTTCTGAATTTTCTTCTAGAAATGTAATACTTTTAGCTCTTACATTTTGGTCTATAATTCATTTTGAATTAAGTTTTGTGTATGGTGTGTGGCTAGGCCTAAAGGTTTTGTTTTGTTTTCCCCATACAGATATCCAGTTGTTACAGCAGCAACTTGGAAAGACTGCCTTTTCTCTATGAAATTACCATGACACTTATGTCAACAATCAATTGGATTTAGAAATGTGGGTCTATTTCTTAACTACTTATTCTACCTCATTGATCTGTAAGTCTAGCCTTTCTAGAATACCATATTGTTTTAATTACTGTAGCTTTATAGTAAATCTTGAAATCAGAATAAGTCTTTCTATTTTGTTTCCCTTTTACTAGATTGTTCTAGCTATTCTAGGTCCTTTGCTTGTCTATAGAAATTGTGAAATCAGCTTGTCAATTTTTTTTCTTCTTAAAGTTTGTTAGAATTTTGGTCAAGATTGCATTAAACCTGTAGAGAGTAGATTGTCATTTTAGCAATATTAAGTCTTTTAGTCCATGAATATATTATATAATCTTCATTTATTTAGATTGTTTAACTTCCCTTTACATTTTTAAATAATTTATAGGGTATAGAATTTGAATATCCTTGTTAAATTCATGTCTAAGTATTTGATGTTGCTTTTTATGTCATAGTAAATAGGTTTTTTTAAATTTCAGTTTTGATTATTTATTGCTAGTATAAATAAGTACAATAGATTTTTCTGTTTCGACCTGGTATCCTATAAGCCCATTAAATTTATTTATTAGTTCTAGTAGCTTTTGCAGGAAAATTCTTAGTGTTTTTTTTAACTTTACATGATCATGTCAACTTCAGATAAGGATAGATTATTTAATAGTTTAATAGTTAATTATTTTACAACCTTTATACTTCATATTTATTTATTGCTTTATTGCAATGTATAGAACCCTCAGCATAATGCTAAATAATAGTGGTGAAAGTAGGTATCTTTGCTTTGTCCTTATTCTTGGATAAAAAGCATTGACCATTTCGTCACTGAATATGATGCCAGCTGTAGGGTTTTTTTAATAGATACTATTAATCTGGTTGATGAAGTTCTATTCTTAGTTTGCTGAGTATTTTTTTAAATCATGGAAGGGTGCTGAATTTGTCAAATCTTTTTTTTCTAATTTATTAAAATGATTTTTTTCTGTTACTCTATTAATATATTGAATTGTTTTTTATTTTCTGATGTTGAATCAACCTTGCATGCCTGGGATAAACCCACTTAGTAATACTTTATGACTTATTGTATACATGCATATTCTTAGATTTCATTTACTAATATTTTGTGAAGAGTTTTTGTGGCTATGTTCATGAAGTATGTTGGTTCTTAGTTCTTTTACTGTGATATTTTAACTAGTCTTGTAATTAGGATAATGTTGACCTCATAAAATAGGTAAGAAAGTGTTTATTTCTTTTTTATATTTTAAAGATGTGGGGTACAATTCAGGGTTAGGTATACAAATGTTTATTATGCAGGTACCCTTGGGAATGAGGTGTGCCCCTCCCGCCCCTGGCAGTTTCCCTCAACTGCCAATCCTACCTCCACTCCTCTAGCAGTTTCCCACTACTGCCAATCCCTTTCTTATAGTATTATAATAGTTCAAGGTTCGCTTATGAGTGAGAATATATGGTACTCTGTTCTTTGTTTCGGTGATAAATCACTGACTATGATTAACTCTAAATCCATCCAAGTTGCTGCGAAGTTCATATGTTTGTCCTTCTTTATGGCTGCATAATATTCCATTGTGTATATGTATCACATTTTTTTTAATACAGTCCAGTTTCAATGGGAAGAATGGTTGATTCCATGTTTTTGCTATTGTGAATAGAGCTGCAACAAACATGCATGTGCAGTGTCTTTTTGGTAGAATGACTTGAGTTCCTCCAGGTATATTCTCAATAGGCAAATTGCTGGGTCATATGGAAGATCAATTTCTAGTTCTTTCAGAAAGCGCCACACTATCTTCCAAAGAGGTTGCACTAGTCAGAAAGAGTTTATTTCACTTCTGTTTTCTGAATGAGTTTGTATATGATTGGGATTATTTTTTCTTTATAGGAATTTACCAGCGAAGCCATCTAAGCCTGGGGTTTTCTTCTAGAAAGGTCTAAAAATATAAATGTATTTTCTTTGATTGGTATAAGACTATTCAACTTTTTAAAATCTTTTCTTGGGTCAATTTTGATAATTTGTGTTACTTAGGAAACTTTTCCATTTTATCTGGCTATTATATTTATTGATAAGAAGTTGTTAATAATATTGCCTCTTTATCCTTTTTTTTTTTTTTTTTTTTTGAGTTGGAGTCTCACTCCATTGCCTGGACTGGAATGCAGTAGAAATGCTGGGCTCCAGCTATCCTTCCACCTCAGCCTTCCAAGTAGCTGGAACTTCAGGCGTGCGCTACCACACCCATCTAAACCTCATTATCTTTTGATGTCTGAAGAATCGACAGTGAACTCTCCTCTTTCATTTCCAACCTTGGTCATTTGCGTTTTCTCTCTTTTTCTTTTCTTTTTCTTTCTTGATATACCTGGCTAGATTTCTATCACTTTTATTGATATTTGAAAAAGCAGAGGTCTTCATTTTTTTTTCTATTGCTTCTCTAGTTTCTATTTTATTGATTTCTACTCTCCTATTTATTATTTCCTTACTTCTGTTTTCTCTGGGTTTAATCTGGGCTCTTTTCTAGTTTTTTAAGATAGAAATTTAGATCAATGATTTGAGAACTTTCTTTTCTAATGTAGGCCTTAAACTTATCATTTTTCTTCTCAGCACTACATTAGCTGCATTTCACAAATGTTGATATGGTCTATTCTCACTATTAAGTAGTTCAAAGTATGTCCTTATTTTTTTATTTTTCTTATTTATCATTTGACTCAATGAGTATTTAGAAATGAGTCATGTAATTTGCAAATATTTAATACTTCCCAGGTTACTTAATTTTAAATTTAATGTCATTGTGGTCATACTCTGTACGATTTCAATATCTTTAAAGCTATCGAGACTTCTTGTATGACCTCAAATATTGGTAAGTGAACCATGTGCACATAAAACAAATGTACATTCTGTCATTGTTTGGTGGAGTTTTCAATGAAGTCAAAGTAGATCACATTTTTGTCCTATTTTTATATAGCTATTATATTATATATTGATAAAGTTTTAAAACTTTGCTACTATAATTAATAGGATTGGCTATTTCTCCTTTTATTTCTGTCAATTTTTGCATTGCGAATTTTTATTTGCTTCATGTATTTTTTATTGTTATGTCTTCCTCTTGAACCTACCCTCATATCATTATGAAGCATATGCCTTTTTATCTCCATTATTGCTATTTATTGTTAAGTCTATTTGGTCTAGTACTAATATAACCAGTTCAGCTTTTTTATATTTACCAATGCATGGTATATCTTTTACTATCTGTTTACTTTTAATCTATCTGTGCTTTTATAATTAAATGTTCATTCTGTAAAAAGCATATAGTTGTGTCATGTTACTTTATCCATTCTGACAATCTCTGTCTTTTAATTGGATGCTTAGTTTATTAATATTTAATATTATTATTGATATGTTTTGGTGTGGGTCTACCATTTTCTCTGTATTTTCTATTTGTCTCTGCTAGTTTTTGCTGTTATTACTCTGTTCCCTGACCTTTTTTTAATTACTTGAATATTTTCATAATTACATTTTAATTTTTGTAATGACTTTTTAGCTATTCTTTTTTGCATTTTTAAAATAATGATTGCCCCCCTAGAGAATGCAGTATATATGCATAACTTTTAGCAAACCCATTTAAAGATGATAATGTACTATTTATTGCAAAATATAGAACTCTTCCATCTTTATAGATCCATATTTCTTCTGTCCCTTGTGTTCTATTTGTAATATGTTTACATATGTTAAAGTTAAAAAAATTTTTTAGACAGTAGCAAGATTTGCATAAAAATTAAGAGGAAACAATGCAAAAATATAGTATTTTGCATTTATCCATGTTTGTCATTTCTGGTGCTCTCCATTCTTTTCTGAAGCTCCAAGCTTCTGTCTGGTATCATTTTTCTTCAGCTTGGAGAACTCCCTTTAACATTTATTGTAACACAGTTCTGCTGGAGATAAATTTTTAGCTTTCTTTTATATGAACAGAACTTATTTCATTTTTATTCTTGATATTTTCAATGGATACAGAATTCTGGGTTGCCAGTTTTATATTTTTCTTCTGCACTTTAAAAATGTTGATCCACTCTCTTCTGATCCACATAATTTTTTATGAGAAGTCAGCCATTAATTAGATTATCAGTTCCTTGTTTTTAACATGTCAAGATTTGCTCTTCACTTTTCTCTCTCAAAAATTTAACTGTGATGTGCTTCAACATGGACTTCTTTGTATTTATCTTGCTTGTTTTGTTTAGCATCTTATGTCTATGAATTTATTTCTTTCATCAAATTTAGGAAATCTTCAGACGTTTTTTAGCTAGGTTTCTTTGCATCTCTTCTGTATTTGCATGATTTGGGGGTTAGTCAGAGATCTGGGCAGAGAGTCTGGGAATTTCCTGTCTGGTCTGGCTCTTTCTCTTACAGGATTCCTCCACTCTCTCCAGTCTTCACAATTCAATTGCTTTTCTTTTCTGGTTCATGTGCCATAAAGAATATAGGTTTTCCATGTGATTGCCTTGTTTAGATTGCATTTAGTCTTGGGCTAATATCCACAGGAATGTGAATTTATTCATATAGCTCTTTCCTCCTTCAGTCAAGTGTTTCCTCCCCACCAGTCTCTCTACTCTGTTCATTCTTCAAGACATGCTTCAAGACAGAAGTTCAAGCTTTAGTTCAGCTTTTTTGTCCTTAGCTGGAATACTTAGAGTCAATTCTATGCATGCAACATCCTTCACTTTTAAACAGAAGTTTCATCTGGGTGCATCTGATTTGAAGAAATTTGTCAAATATTGTGAGTCTTAACTTCAAGGGAAACTGAAAATAAAATTCCAAGTTTCTACTCTACAAAGGCAGGATTCATAAGATAGGAAATTTCCCAAACAGAGGAGCATGAAAAGAGTTGATTATTGTTCACTTTAACACTCTGAATAAAATTTGAACAACAGTTTACTTATTTATTTATTTATTTATTTATTTATTTATTTATTTATTTATTTATTTATTTTGAGTTGGAGTCTCCCTCTGTCTCCCAGACTGGAGTGCAGTGGCCGCTCCCAGCCACGGCAACCTCGACCTGCTGGGCTCCGGCGATCCTTCCGCCTCAGCCTTCCAAGTAGCCGGAATTGCAGGCATGCGCTACCACGCCCGGCTGATTTTTTGATTTATTGTGGAGATGAGGTCTCGCCAAGTTGCCCGGGCGGGTCTCAAACCCGCGGGCTCAGGCAATCCACTGACCTCAGCTTCCCAAGGCGTGGGATTACAGGCTGAGCCACCGACTCCAACTACAGTTTACTTATTGGACGCCCAATATTATGACCCATACTTAAATTTCCAGACAACAACAAACTGTAAAATAGTCTTATCTCATTTAGCACAATTATATTTTATGTAAAGGAAAAAATGTGTACCCTCTCCCTAAAAGAGAGACATTCCAAAATGTCTTCAGATTAAAACTCTGAGACTATAGTATTTATTACTTCCTATACTGCATATTCCACATTTACAGTCATGAGCTGCATAGCGATGTTTTGGTCAACCATCAACTCATGAACGATGGTGGTCCCATGACATCTTAAAGGAGCTGAAAACTATCTATAGCCTTGAGATGTTATAGCTGTCTTTTCTTCATTGCACAACATCGCTCTCGTGTTTGTGATAATGCTGATGTAAACAAACCTACCGCACCATCGATTGTACAAAAGTATAGCATATACACTAAATGTGGTACATAATGCTTATGGTAATAATAAATGATTATGTTACTAATTTATGTATTTATGATATTGAACATTTGATTTTTATTTTAGAGGGTAGTCCTTCTACATAACAAAAAAAATGGTAAAACAGCCTCAGGCAGGTCCTTCAGGAGATTTCCCAGAAAAAGACATTGTTATTATAGGAGATGACAGTTCCATGGATCCTCTTTCCCCTGAAGACCTTCCAGGGGGACAAGATATGGAGATGGAAGGCTCTGTGTAAGTCTAGGCTAATGGATGCATTTGTGTCCCTGTGGCTAACAAAAATCTAAAAAGTAGAAAAGAAACATTAAAATGACCAAAAAAAAAAAAAAACCCCGTATAGAATAAGGATATAAATAAAGCAAATATTTTGGGGTTTTTTTTTGAGTTGGAGTCTCACTCTGTCGCCTAGACTGGAGTGCAGTGACCGCTCCCAGCCACTGCAGCCTCGACCTGCTGGGCTCCCGCGATCCTTCCGCCTCAGCCTTCCAAGTAGCTGGAACTACAGGCGTGCACTACCATGCCTGGCTGATTTTTTGATTTATTGTGGAGATGAGGTTTTGCCAAATTGCTCAGGCGGGTCTCGAACCTGCGGGCTCAGGCAATCCACTCACCTCAACTTCCCAAAGCACTAGGATTAAAGCATATATTTTTGCACAGCGGTACAATATGTTTGTATTTTAAGCTGAGTGTATTAAAGAACAGTTTAGAAGTTAAAAAGTAAAAAATATTTAACGTAAAGAAGTTACAGTAAACTAAGTTTCATCTATTACTGAAGAAAGAGAAATATGTTTTAAAACAGTGCAAATTAAGTGCACAGTGTTTATATAAAGTCTACAGTTGTGTGCAGTAATGTGCTAGGCCATCACATTCATACACCACTTACTCACTGACTCACCCACAGTGACTTCCAGTTCTACAAGTTCCATTCATTCTTAGTGCCCAAGACAGTCGCCCCATTTTTCTTTTATATTTTTACTGTACCTTTTCTACAAGTATGTTTAGATACACAAATACTGATCCTTGTGTGACAGTGGCCTACAGTATGCAATACAGTAACATGCTATATAGGTTTGTAGCCTAGGTGTAATAGGTTATACCTTGTAGCCAGGTGTGTAATATACTCTGTCTCCATCGAGGTATGTGTTATGTGTTAATATATTCTATGGTGTCCACATAATGACAGAAAACTCTAACAATACATTTCTTAGAATTATTCCCATCATTAAGTGACACATGACTATACTTTGCACTCAGCAGACATTTCATCTGCTTGTTGTTTTTATGTTAAATAATGATTTAATATTCATTCCAAAATAATCAGAATCTTTGGGAGTCCTTGAATATGAGTTTGCTGTGGTCTTACCTTGAATTTTACTGATAGAGGTACCCCAAATTTCACTTAGTAAAAGGAATGAATGACAGTCATATGTATGATTAATATAATTTTTTATTCCCATTATATAGTAAAAATCTTATTTCCCTTGGTAGTCATGACCAGTCACTCCAGCCAACTTCTAACATCCTTTTTTTTTTCCACAAAAATTTTTGGTTGCATGAGCAGTCTTAAATGGACAATTTGACTTCTCATTGAACGTTAATACTGTATATCCCTTGATAAGGGCATTCCTCCCTTGAAGACAAAGATTCTGAGGATGGGAAGAATATATTTTGCAAGTGGCCCATTGGCATAATCACATGGAATGCCATTTTACCACTCATCCTTCATCTACTAGACCAGGTAGTCTGTCTTTCTGAAAAAGAACATCCTATAAGTTATGTGTTCAAAATATACACTATGTTCTATAAAAAACGACGTCTCAGCATTATAAGGTATTGTTTGCTATGTGATATTATAACTGGAGCTTCAATAGACCAGTCAATTCTCTTATAGAGTCAGCTGATTTTGGTAAATAGAAAGACCAGGAAATCCCATAAATGTCAGATTATTTCACGCCTACTGGGGGATAAGATTAAGAGGGAAGCAAGTGGGTGGACAGGTCACAGTCCACTCTTCTACACTCTTATCTCTCTAAGACTTTGAAATCTTTCCTGTTTATCACACTGAGGGATTTCTAGCATATCAATATCAATTAAAACAGGCTACCACTGAGTTCAATTTCATTCTGCCAGAAGAGCAAGCTGCTGGAAACACGTCTTGATGGTGAGTCTAATGCATTTAGTACAGGCTATCTTTAAAGTGCATGCCCAATGAAATATGTAGCCTAATCCAAAACTATGTCCTGCCCTGACTAGCTTACCTCCCTCAGAATCTGTGTATCACCGTTTAAGGGATTGTGTCGAACCCCTGTTTGCCAGTGCAAAGGTTCTCAGGTCTCATCTGGTAAGGCAAGACACAGATACAATCTAGGCAAAGCAACTTTATGATTCACACCTAGGTACAAGGATAAACAAAAGCCTAGGATCCATGGCAAGCCACTCTTCCAGACCTCAGGAAAGCTGTACAGTGCAGTTGGACTCTCATCTGCACATGTCCCATGTCACATCACCACATAGGGACCCTGAAAACACTTAGTTCTGGATTTTATACACAGGGAACAACTGGGATGGCTGAGCCTAAGTATTGCAGAGCACCTATTACGGCAGGAAGGAGGATATAGCCTGGGTTGTTCTTGCATTTCTTCAGGATGTCGCATTGCAATCAAGAGGAAATAGCTGATTAGCCAAGGTCATCCAAGGACCTGCCTACCTGCAGCCAGTCCTAAATTATGCTCAGTGAGATAGACTGAATGGGACTTTAGAAGATCATTCGTCAATTTTTCCCCCTAGAGACTTAACTATCCCTTAAAAGTATGTGGGAAACACATTTTCATAAAATGTATGTTAATATAAATGGACAGCTCTTACAAACTTTGGGTGTATTAACCTTTTCTTAGGTGTGATTTGCATTTGGCATGCCAGGGCCCACTGGGCACTGGGTCTAGTTATAAGTTAAAGTCAATGAGGGGTAAGGGTAGAAGATGAGGAGAGCTGGTGGTCCTTTTAAGAGATAACTGCTTTGGAAAAAGTCATTAAGAGTTCTTTCAAGCAAGGAAGGAAGAGAATCATCAGATTGGGAAGGTGGATTTTTTTCCATTGTTCAGGGAGCCTCAGTTCTTTGGGGGTTGGGGGTATAAAATTCCTTCTGTTTTGTCCCAGTTACCATGTTCATGATTCTGGTAGTTTGTCTCTGATGCCTTAATATCCATAGATGAAATCAGACAATACCATGAATTCATTTAACTTTGAGTCTTGATAACCCTCAGGCTTAAACCTTGACTTTGAGTTTTGGCTGCCTCAGCCCTGTGTCTCCAGTAAAGATCAGTGATTCTTTCAGCATGGCCATAGAAATCAAAGGAAGTTCCTGGTTTTCTGACCATGGCTTGGGCTGACAAATACAGACTTTGCAAATTTTTCTTTCTTTCAACTCTTCAGCACAGAAGCAGCCATCCTGCCCTATCATCCTTGCATTCCGTTTTCTTGAAGGCCTGTTGACAGCAGATACTCCTTGAATCAATTTCTACACCCATTGAGGATCTAAGCTGCAAAGAGCAGGATGCTCTGGAGCTAGTTCAAGCAGGAAAGTAATTTATTAAATCCTAGGAGGGACTCCCAAAACCTGCAGATGATCCAGGGAGCAGCTTGGACAATGGCATAGATGAACTGCTCCAATGGGAATCTGATGGGTGCCACCATGAAGCACGGTGTTGGAGTCCATACCACAATGCTGGGAGAGTGACTTTCATGAGGTCTTTTCCTGTTATCTCTTGACCAAAACCCACTAGCTCTCCTGGATGCTTTAAGGGCATCACCCGCCTCTCATCACTCTTCTGAGTCAGAGCCTCCAGGAGGTACATTGAATTGGAGACGCTTCTGCCAAATGCCTGCACCTACTGAAGGGCTCAGGGAACAGTCAGAAGGGTGTCTCCCAAGATGGCACTAAACACTGTATAGAACCAAACAAAGACAACAAAGGCCCTAAGCTCTGGCTTCCCCCCCACAGTTTCGCACGCGTGCAGGAAGTTTAAACCTGTGCTCAAATAACTTCTCCCTACAGGAATACTACCTCATTGTACCCTCCAATAAGACCCAAACACAGCACTGGCCAGCCCCTGCCAGGCCCAAGCCCAGGCACTGGCCAGCCCCTACAAGGTCCATAAATACACCCCCTCTCCCTGCATAGCTCTCTCACACTCTCTCGCCCTCTCTCCACCTCTCTCTCTGCCTCTCTCTCTCTCTCTCACTCTCTCTCTTTCTCCCTCTCTCCCTCTCTCTCTCTCTCACTTTTCCTCGGTTACAGTCCCTTCCTGTAACTGCCCCTTTAATAAATCTCTTGGTTCCGGCCAGGTGTGGAGTCATTACTGGCGCCAAAGTCCTTTCATCCACCCTGCTCTCAAGCAGGCTGGGAGTGCAAGGTTTTCCTTTTACTGTGGGCAAGAAGATAAGGTGAGAAATTCTGCAAACATTAGACGATCTTAAGAATGTCTTATGAATATAGCAGCAGCCATGGACTTCAACCATTACCCACTGCAAAGAACCAGCTCCAAATGTCACCTCCCCCGAAGGCTCTATCCCATCACCCAAGGCAAAGTGGCCCACATCCAAGATATTATGCATAATCACTTCTTTTAAGGCATATATCACATTCTGTAACTATCTTGTTGATGTATTTATCTATCCCTTTCTTGTCTTCCTCCTAATTAAAATTTAAAACTCCTGTGAGCGCTTCGCACAGTTCCTGGCAGATGATTGGTGCTCTGTAAATATTTGTTGAATTTAGGTAGTCGTGAAATAAGATATTTCTGACAAATGACTATATAGCTGTCTGCCACTTCCTTCTCAAGACTCTGCTGGATGGGAGATAGGGAAGCCCAATCTAGGGCTAGGCTCTGATCTTCTGTTCCTGCCCCTGTGTCAGCCCAAGGAGCTATAGATGACTGGGTTCTTGCATAAAATTTCATTTGAAAATGTGTTTGAACTTTCAAGACAATGTGTAAAATATCACAGCTACTCTCACTGAAGTTTCTTTCAACTCTAAATTGTGAGAATGATTCCAATTGCTTAGCCTTCTCTCTCCAAACTAGTAGCTTCTATCTGCAAAATACACTTTGGGAGGCCATAATGTAAATGTGACCATGGCATCCCCTTACTATAAATATTTGCATGGCTGTCCACTGCGCGTGAACAAAATCTGGGATCCTTGCCGAAGCCTCCAATTCTCCACCTGGCTCTGTCAACCTCCCCAACCTGAAATCTCTTCCTTCTAGCCACACTTGCCTCCTTTTCCCACTTCTGGGAGCCAAATGCTTTCTTAGCTCAGGGCTGTCCCTATGGGCTCATGCCTCTGCCTGGACCCCTCCTCACCCCTGGCTGCAAAGCTCACTGGTCATCTGTCAGGTCTTGATGACAAGGACTTCGCCCCAGGGAGGCCTTTCTGGGCTGTCAGATCCAGAACGAGCACTCCTCTCGGTCTTTCTTCTAGCACTTGTTTTTTTTTAATTGATTTTATCTATCTATTAGAGCTTATCAATATCAAATATAAGTATTTAAAATTACAATAAAATCAATATAAATATATTTGATCCTGCCAAATCAAATATATTTTATTAAAGAATATATTTTGTCATATAAAATCTGATACATTTATTTTATCATATCAAGTCAATAAATTTATCATTTATTTATACGTGTGTGTGTGTATATATATATATATAATATATATATATATTTAGCTTGTTCAATTTCTGCTTTCTCCACTAATTTATAAGCTCAAAGAACACAAGTTTCTTGCCTAAGAAAGTGCTGGGGTGGGTGTGGCAGGCAGTCAATAAATAGTTGTTGAATGAATACAACATGTAACAAATTAAAATTACAGAAAGCAGAATTATTTTTTAGTTGGAACTGTTTACCAAGGGAATATCTGAACTACTGATTCATGAAAAACTTAAATTTTGAGAAAAGAGTTATGTGAATCCAAAATTTAAATATTCAATGTTTAAATCTCTGGATTAAATAGATTACGGAAAATGGTGTTTCATCATCCAGCTGTGAACTACTTTGACTCATATACCACTGAAAACATCGTGGATCTCATATTTCATTTTTTATTTTGTTTTTTTTTAATTTATTTCTTATTTTGAGTCAGAGTCTCACTCTGTTGCCCAAGCTGGAGTGCAGTGGCGTGCTCCTGGCCACCCTAGGGTTGACCTGCTGGGCTCAGGCAATTCTTCCTCCTCATCCTTCCAAGTAGCTGGAACTACAGGCTTGCACTACCACTCCCTGCTTATTTTTTGATTTATTGTAGAGATGAGGTCTTACTAAGTTGCCCACGCTGGTCTCAAATCCCTGGGCTCCGGCAGTCCTTTCGCCTCGGCTTCCCAAAGTGCTGGGATTACAGGTTTGAGCCACCACGCCCGGCCTCATGGAATATTTTTTAATCATAGGGAGCTGTGCATTTATTGCCCGTGATCTCCCTGTAGTCATTACTAGCTATAGGGTACAGTTAGGATTCACATTTGGATTTCTTCATTGTCACTGAAACAGTACATAATAGGTTTTTTTTTTACAACCTCTGTGGAAATCAGTGTGGCGATTCCTAAAAGCTCTAAAAATCGACCTTCCATATGACCCTGCAACCCCCTACTGGGAATATACCCTGAAGAACTCAAATCACTCTATAAAAAAGATACCTGCACACGTATGTTTATCGCAGCATTGTTCACAATAGCAAGATCATGGAACCAACCATGCTGTCCATCAAAAGAGGATTGGATAATAAAAATGTGGTACATATACACGATGGAATACTACACAGCCATAAAAAAAGAACAAAATCATGAATTTCGCGGCAACCTGGATGGAATTGGAGTTTATAATACTGAGTGATCTCTCACAGAAACAAAGATCTGAGCATCACATGTTCTCACTCATAAATGGACCTTCAACAACTACCATAAAACTATAAGAAAAGGATTGATAGTGGCGGGAAACTATGTGGGGTGGAGCAGAGAGGGGAAGGGAGGTGGGATTAATGGTAGTCAATATCTGTCTGGGGAAAGGGGGGCACACCTCATTAACAAGTGTAACTGCACAATGAATATTTCTATACTTAACCCTTAACTGTACCCCACAACTTTAAAATAAAAAATATATATTAAAAAATTAGCCGGGCTCGGTGGCTCAGCCTGTAATCCCGCACCTTTGGGAGGCCGAGGTGAGCGGATTGCCTGAGCCCGCGGGTTTGAGACCCGCCTGGGCGGCGAGACCTCATCTCTACAATAAATCAAAAAATCAGCCGGGCGTGATAGCGCATGCCTGTAATTCCGGCTACTCGGAAGGCTGAGGCGGAAGGATCGCCGGAGCCCAGCAGGTCGAGGCTGCGGTGGCCGGGAGCGGCCACTGCACTCCAGTCTGGGCGACAGAGTGAGACTCCAACTCAAATAAAAAAATTTAAAAGTAACCTTAATTATTTAGCAGTGATTTTTGGCACTGCAAATTATAAACTATTTCCTCCTTGGGTTAAGTCATTTATACAGGAATGTTTTGCTGCAATAAGGTGAGATAGCTGGCCTCCATCAACTATTTTATACTCTCTAAATCCTCTCCCTGAACAGAAAACCTATTAGGCTGTCCCTCCATTCAGAACTCCATCAGAGTTTCTCCTTCCTGAAGTACCAACTCCCCCCAGCCCTCAGAACCCCACAACTTGCCATTCTCCTCTCTGGCCATCTTTGTTTTCCTTCTGTCCCCCTCACTGATCTCACACATCAATCCATGTGTGATAAGCACGCTCGCAGAATTTCAGAACTGAAAAGCTCTGCAAAGCAATCTTGTCAAACCTTTTGTTTAGTAGACAAAAAAGCTGAATCCCAGTGAGATTGACTGATAGACACATAGTACGCACTACTTACCGTTTTGTTGACTGGGTAAATTTGCCAAGATCAAACTCCGAATAGTGGAATAGTTGAACTTTGAAAGCAGCTGTGGCTGGCACGGTGACGTACACTCGCAGTCTCAGCACTTTGAGAGGCCAGGGCGGGAGGATTGCTTGAGACTGGGAGTTTGGGACCAGCTGGGCAACATAGGGAGACCTTGTTTCTATGAAAAATAAAACCAGCCGGGCTCGGTGGCTCAGCCTGTAATCCCGCGCCTTTGGGAGGCTGAGGTGAGTTGATTGCCTGAGCCCGCGGGTTCGAGACCCGCCTGGGCAGCGAGACCTCATCTCTACAATAAATCAAAAAGTTAGCCGGGCGTGGTAGCGCGCGCCTATAGTCCCAGCTACTTGGAAGGCTGAGGTGGAAGGATCGCCGGAGCCCAGCGGGTCGAGGCTGCGGTGGCCGGGAGCGGCCACTGCTCTCCAGTCTGGGCGACAGAGTGAGACTCCAACTCAAAAAAAAAAAAAAAAAAAGAAAACCATGAACTAGCCATGGTGGCAGGCACCTGGGGTCCCAGCTACTTGGGAGGCTGAGGCAGAAGGATCTCCTGAGCCTAGAGTTTGAGAATGCAGTGAGCTGTGGTTGCACTCCTGCACTCCAGCCTGGGTGGCAGAGTGATATTCCAACTCAAAAAAAAAAATTCTCACTCATAAGTGGACCTTGAACAACTACCGTACTGCTATAAGAAAGGGATTGAAAGTAACAGGAAACTGTGGGGAGGGGGGTGGGGAGCTGGGATTGACAGTCGTCGATATCCACCTGAGAAAGAGGGGGCACACCTCATCAATAAGGGTACCTGCACAAGGAACATTTGTATACCTAACCCTGAATTGTATCCCACAATTTCAAAATAAAAATTAAAAGAGGGTAAAAAGGGGGCAGTTTCTGAGTATTTTATTCAGTGCTTATATTCCTATTTCAGTTGTGATAATAGATCACATTTATTGAACACTTAACTATGTGTCTGGCACATGTAGGAACACATTTAATCCTCCCCATGGCCTTATGAAGAAGGATACTATTGCTATCCTACTTCACAGTTGAGAAAACTGAGGCACAGCAGAGCTTAAATAATTTAACCATCGCTGCACAGTTAGTAAGTGGTAGAGGAGGGACTTGAACTCCAGAACCTATGTGTGTAATCACTATGCAATGTCGCCTATTATGGGCTGAATAATGTCTCCTCAAAACACATGGACTAACATCCTAACCCTCAATACTTAGAATGTGACAGTATTTGGAGATAGGGTCTTTTTTGTGTGTGTGTGTGTGAGTTGGAGTCTCACTCTTGTTGCCCGGGCTGGAGTGCAGTGGCACCCTCATAGCCACTGGAGATAGGGTCTTTGAAAGAGATAATTAAGGTAAAATGAGATCATTAGGGTAGGCACTAATCCAATATCTCTGGTGTCCTCATAAGAGGAGGAGATTAAGGCACAGACACACGCAGAGGGACGACCACGTGAGTGACGATGCAAGAAGAAGACAACCATCCTAAATCCAAAGAGAGTAGCAGAGAAGCATCAGAAGAAATAAACTCTGCGAACACCCTGATCTCAGGCTTTCCACCTCCAGGACTGTGAGAAAATAAACGTCTCCTCTTTCAACCCCCCAGTCCGTGGGACTGTGTTAGGGCAGACTGAGCACACTGCCTACATGCACATGCCAATCTCCTGAGTCCCCCCAAACCTGGGTACGTCTTTTTGCATCATTCCCTCTATCTCGGATATTCTTTGTCCCTTTTTACCTCCCTTTTCCACTTGTCCACCATGTTTCTGTTCTCCACAGTCCACCTGAGTTACCATCGCCTCCGTGAAGCCTTCAAAAATTAACCTAAGTGCCCATCAGCTGATCAGTGGATAATGAAAATGTGGCACATATATATACACTATGGAATACTACTCAGCCGTCTAAAAGAATGAAATAGTGTCTTTTGCAGCAACTTGGAAGGAATTGGAGAACATCGTCCTGAGTGAACTAACGCAGGAACGAAAAAACCAACAGCGCATGTTCTCACTTATAAGTGGCAGCCAAACTCGAGACCTGCAAAGACATAGAGGATGGTGTCATGGACACTGGAGACTCAAAAGGGAACAAAACACACAGGTGAGGACGGTGGGTACACTCAAAGTCTAGACCCAAAACTATCTGTACCCCCTAAAGCTATTGAAATAAAGAAAAAAATTTAGCCCCTATTTTTGCTCTAGTGTTATCTTTCACAACATCTTTGTCTGTGCATTGTGGATTTAATTCATTCTGCCTTGATTTATGATTAATTTTTGCATTTGCCTTATCTCCTCCCAGTAGATTATGAGTTATCAAAAGAGGATGGCTGAGACAAATTCATCTTTGTTCGCTTCAAGTTATATTTAGGTAGCCTGTGGTAGGTGCTAGAAGGTCAGAAGACAAGGACAAGACATGGTCTCTGCCCTGAGGTGCTTAGAGTCTAGTAAATGAAAGTTTATGTTTTTTGCAATAGGATCTCACATTTATTAGTATCTAATATGGCTTGGTTGAATTTAATTGAAAATGGATTTACTCCAAAGGAGAAAAACCAAAGAGGTTGTAAATGAGAGAAGATAGTTTTACAAAATAGTACCAGCTTCGGAGGCAAGAGACATTTATTCCTGGCTGGACAGGCTAGATGTGTGGCCACATGGGAGGGAGGCACACCATCCCGGGTCACCCTTCAGCAAGTGTCTGAAGCCTGGGTCATCACTGTCAGACAAACACAGAAATTCAGAGGTCTCCTATGAAATGAATGTGTAACAGAGGCTTTTATTATCCTCCGTAACTTGGAGGGAATAGACTTCACTACACTACAGACTCACAGTGTCCAGGCTTTTGTTACAAAACCCCAAGTAAGGTCAAATAAGAAACTGGAGTCCAAAGATTTATGCAGTGACCTGTACAGCCTGAAGACTCATACAAGGGGAGACTCCCTCAAACCCCCAGTGGAATTTATTTATTTTAAAATGGTGTATTTATTCTTCATGGGATTAAGAGCTCGTTCATTTTTTGCTCTCACTTAAAACCCTAGAGCAAATTCCCAGGAGGTGTGTAGTGTCTGCCCCAGGCAAACACAGGGCTTCTCCAGACACTTTGCAAGACAACCCGGGAGCCTTTTTTCATTAGCAGCAGGCTCTGGTTCACACCCTCCCCAACCAGGACTGGTTTTATATCCTCCTTCCCATGTATCTGTGTTTTCTTCAGAGACCCAGAATCTCACAAAATCTTGGCTTCCCTAAGGAGGTTGTTCCAGAGGCAGTCAGCTCCAAGTTGAGTATGAACGTGTATCTCTGCTTGTCTATGCACTGTAGTCATTTCTATAGTTTTATTATATGTTAAAGATCAGAAAAATACATGAGAAATGATCCAGTTCTGAGATTCTCAATCTCTTAGTCCCAGCTACTACAACAAAATACTATAAACTGGGTGGTTTAAAGAACAAACATTTATTTCTCACAATTCTCAAGGCTGGGAAGTCCAAGATCAAGGTGTTGAGAGGTTCCGTGACTGGTGAGGGCTCTCTTCTTGGTTTGCAAATGGCTACCTTCTTGTTTTATCTTCGCAAGGCAGAGAAAAAGGAAGAGAGTGCTCTTTCATCTCTTCTTATGAGGACACTAATGAGAGGCTTTATCCTTATGACCTAATTATCCCTCAGAGGCCCCACCTCCAAATACTATTGCATTGGAGCCTAGCAATCCTGGGTTCTCGGTGCTGTCTGGTAATAATCTGGGACTGAGAAGTAACGGGCTACTTTTGACAAGGTAATATTAGTCTTCATGGGCCACCAAAAACAAAAAAAATCCCAGACTGGGTAGCATAAACAACAGAAGTTTATTTCTTAGAGTTCTGGAGATGGAAAGTCCAAGTGCTGACAAGGTACGTTCCTTTGGCTTGTAGGTGGCCATCATCTTGATGTATTCTCATATGAACTCCTCTTTGTTCACACTTGATGACTGGGAGAGGGGCAGGGAGAGGGAGAAAGAAGGGAGAGGGAGAGAAAGAGGAAGAGGGAGAAGGAGAAGGAGAGAGAACTTTCCAGTGTCTCATTTTATAATGCCACCATTCCTATCAACTGAAGGCCTCACCTTTATGACCTCATTTAACCTTAATTACTTCCTAAGGCCCTATCTGCACATACAGTCACACTGGGGGTTAAGTTTCAATATATGAATTGGGGGGGCACACCATTTATTCCATAGCACAAGGCATGTACCCTCCAGTTGACCACAGTGTCCATCTCTCCTTACTGCCTCCTGATGACTATCATTGGCTATTCATCATCATATGTGAGCTGCTGTATTTTTTAGGTCAAAAATAAGAGCAATTGGTATCACTATTCTATATATATATCCCTATCAAAAGTGAGATGATCTGAAACCAAGTGAATCATGAGTTTCAAGCAAAATGGGAGATAAGATATTTAGTGGAAATAAAGAATATTCTTTTTTTTTTTTTTTGAGTGAGTGTCTCACTCCATCACCCAGGCTGGAGTGCAGTGGCACACTCACGGCCACCCCAGCATCGACCTGCTGGGCTCTAGCGATCCTTCCACTTCAGCCTTCCAAGGAGCCGGAACTATAGGCATGTACTACCACGCCCGGCTCTTTCGAGGGCTCACCAAGTTGCCTGGGCTGGTCTCTAATCTGCAGGCTCAGGCAATCCACTCGCCTCGGCCTCCCAAAGTGCTGGGATGACAGGCTGAGCCACTGAACCCAGCCAAGAATATTCTTACATGTGCGTATGCAAACAGAACGTGACTTTGTCAAAGCCTAAAACTAAGGCACCATTACAAAACAAAGTACTGGAAGTGCACATTCCCCCATCTGAATGACATAGCCAGGTCCTGATGGGTCCTATTTGAGTTTGGGATCCTTGTGCTATCCTACTTTTACCCTCCAAATACCTGCCTCCATTGATGCTGTATTGCCTATTCTCACATATCATACAAATAGCAAACACGTGAGAGAAAACCCTCAGATGCCCACCAGACTCAGACACTGGCGGCGAATTCCCGGGTGTGCATTCACTTTTTTTTTCTGCTCCTAGAAATTTCCTTGGGTCCCTGGAACTGCCACTCTTCGGGAAATGGATTGTTATGCTCTCTTCCTGTGCATTGCAGACACCACTTAATTGGGTGTCCAGTCCCATCAGTCTACTGCTGTGTGGACGGAGGCCAGGTCCCCGTACTGCTGAAGACTCAAGCCGCGCTGGCTGGGCTGGTTGCCCTGTTCAGCTCTTCAGCTCAGAAGGAAGCCAGGATATTTGTGTTTGTTCATTTCCTCTCCAAAAACATGAGCTTGTTTCTTGCTGCAGTGCAACAGCCTTTGAATTCAGAATAGGAAAGAGCTGTCCAGTGGGTTACATTTCAGATGAAGATTCAGTCTTGACCAGTGTCCCCAGGTTATCTAAAGACACAAAACAGGGAAAGAGAGCAGCACACAGAGGAAAACAGGTTCCTGTAGAATTTCCAGATTTTCTGGGGCTTCACAGAGTCGGAAATTCTGAGACGAATAATCTTTCTGGAGGCAAATCAACCCTCTTTTCAAGGTAAATAAAGGGGATGCTTGTTACAGTATATGCAAATGCAGGGAGCAACCGTTTCAAAGTGAAAAGAATGTGAATGAACATGTTTCCTATTTTCCAAGTCCTAGATTTCTTTTTTATTCTCTGCATGAGGCACACAGCAAATAACCTTCCTTTGTTTGAACTGCTCTGTAGTGAGGGTGCAATTCCAACTTCAGCGGAGGCTGATCTTTTGTTCTGGGGGAAAAAGTTTTCTCTTTAAACTGGTGTCATTTAAGCTTTGTAACAATCTCAATGCCACGCCTCCCTAGTGTGAGAACATTTGCCACAAGTCTAAAAGGAAAAGGCAGCAGCCAGCAAAGAAATTGTACAGTGCATAGTAACTACTTTTTCTTGCAGTGTTTATGAAGCATGCAGGAAATATGATCATCGCCTCAAAGCAAAGCAATTATTGAGCACTTATATGTAGTTTACTCAGGGCTGTATACACTTTAATCTCGTTTACTCTTCCAACAATTCATTGAACATGGAAGCCATGAGAGATAAGTAATTATCTCACAATCCCAGGGCTGCAGGTGGCAGAAGTCTAATTCCGATCTCTTAGTTCATTCATCCATTTAATCACATCCAACAAACACTGAGTTCATGATGTCCGTCTAACCCCAAAGCCTACCCTCTTTACCCTGAGGTGTTATGTCTCCTTTTACACATTACTTTAAAAAGTAAAATACATCAAAATAACGTTAGCCCCTCCACAACCTGGTGTCATAAAAGTGAGGACTAGTCGAGCCTTTGGGGCCAAAAGTCATCCACTGTGAAGCAGCCTTGACAGGTCAGACTAGGACAGCACTCTGGCCCAGACTTTCAATCCATCTGGAGAGAAAGACGGAGCGAATATTTGTATAAATACAGACCACTCTTATACATATGGCCTGGTAATGTCTGTTTGTTCTATGGAGTTATTCGGCCCATTTGCAGATTATGAGAGAGAAGGCAAGGCTAGCAGCAAACAAACAAAACCCCCACTATGTTTATAAATTCAATACAGGTTGCCAGTGGATCTTGTTTGGATCTATTTTGGCTTTCTCTAGGCTGTCATCTTAGTAAAGTGGGCCAAAAGTGGAAAAAGAAATTCAGCATGAAATAAAAAGGAAGTGAAAACCTGTGGTTCTTAAGCTAATAAGAACCAAAAGGACATTTTAAAACTAATAAGCTACAGTTTGTGTTGGCCTCAAGCCCATTCACTTGCTTTAGCAAACAAGAAAAATGAGAGATTTAGGGTACAATAAGTTCTTTCCTAATTCTTATGTTGCAATCTGAATACTACATACCCATAGATATTTCTTTGTATTTTTTATGAAAAAATTTTATGATTCCCTTCAAGAAGATCAAGTTTAAAAATTAATCTTCTGTAGATAGGTGAAAGCGGATCATCTTATAGAAGAAAATCCATCTGATGTAATAACATTAGGTTGACAGACACACTTTAATATAGCAATTACAATAAAGATAAGTTCTTTTCCTCCCTTGGTATGGAAACAATGAAGGGCATAAATTGTCTGGATTCTTTTTCCACTGCCAGAGGTAACGGGGAAATGAGCCGAAGAAAAGTCACTTCTCTGCTGGGCTACAGCAACATGCGTGGGTTCTGAACATCAGACACGCATACACCTTATGGGAAAAAGAGAGAGGACGCGTGCGGTGGCTCAAGCCTGTAATCCCAGCACTTTGGGAGGCCAAGGTGAGGAGGTTGCCTGAGTCCACGGGTTCGAAAACTGTCTGGGCAATCTGGCCTCACCTCTACAATAAATCAAAAAAATCAGCCGGGCGTGGTAGCACGCCTATAGTTCTGGCCACTTGGAAGGCTGAGGCGGAAGGATCGTCGGAGCCCAATATGTCAACGCTGGGATGGCTGTGAGCATGCCACCGCACTCCAGCCTGGGCGACAGAGTGAGACTCCAACTCAAAAAAAGAGAAAAGATGGGAGACTTGACTTCTGGGAGAAATCATTTCTAATTTCGGACAAGTCTTCAATGCAAACATTAAGTCCCAGCTTATGTTTCAGACAGCACACCAAATGGGCAGGGCGGGTGGCTCACGCCTGTAATCTCACACTTTCGGAGGCTGAGGAGGGAGAATCACTTGAGGCCAAGAGTTTGTGACCAGCCTGGGCAACATAGTGAGATCCCATTTATTTCACACACACACACACACACAGAGAGAGAGAGAGAGAGAGAGACAATGGGGTGTCCAATTTTTGGATTTAAAAAAAGGTCACACATTCTT
This sequence comes from Cephalopachus bancanus, assembly GCA_027257055.1. NCBI lineage: Eukaryota > Metazoa > Chordata > Mammalia > Primates > Tarsiidae > Cephalopachus > Cephalopachus bancanus. The sequence continues at coordinate 815,516 of JAPVLO010000388.1, read as the reverse complement.
TAAGCATATGACTCCCTCCCCAATCATTTTCTAACTTAAAAAGAAAAAAAAAAACAAGAATCCACAATTATCACTGACTTTGTTATGCTTGAAATAATATGTAGGAGGTGGAATGGAAAAGCCTGCCTGGGAAAAAATAAGTTCCATGCATTTCCTGCCTTACCTTGGAAGAGGAGCAGGTGGAAAGGTTGAAAGGAAAAGATTAGAAGGTGGATAATTCTGAAAATAGAGAAGATTACCAAAAATGCCAAAAATTCGTCTCCTAGAGATAGCTGCAATTTTCATGTTTGTTCTTTTCCACTAGTCTTTTTCCTTTATAAAGTTTTTTGCATTTTAAATGAATTTTGTGAAATATTTTTGCAATTATTTCAATGTTAACATGTGTGAGTTATAAAAAATATATAGAAAAACAAACACAGTAAAAACAAGCTACTTTCCAACTGTGCAGAAGAGGTACTCACAGTTAATATTTGTGGTGTATCAATTTTCTCATACGATACACTGATTGTCATTTTGAACAAAAGGAAACTGAAGTTCAAAAAGTTTAGGCTTGGAAGTGAATAAGGTTAGTGTATTAAATAGGCAAAAACAAAAAACAAATTGTTTTTCCCTTCCATGCTCTTAACATTCAACACAGAACACTTCTGTAACCAGTATATAGGTTTCTTCCCTCGCCCCGCAATACACCAAGCAATTCTCCAGCGAACGCCCTGGGGAAGTGTCCTACAATTTAACTCAATTCTGACACTGTCTACCTGGAGATAATGCCAGATCCCACAAGTAAAGGGCTCAGCCCCACAAGACTGCTCCCCACTTCCAGTGCTAATCAAAAGTAATAGTCTACTTTTTGTCCAACTGGGCCACAAATGAAAGGTTCCCACAAACCCCTTTCTCAGTGAATTTCTAGAGTAGCTCTCAGAAATCAGGGAAAAATTTTCTTACAATTACCAGTCTGTTGCATTAATAAAGAATATTATACGTGTTATAAAAGGCACAAATGAACTGCCAGATCATAGACTGAGGTCCAGAAGTGTCCGAGTACAGGATCCCCATGGAGTTGGGGGTGCACCATCCTCCCAACACGTGAATGTGTTTGCCAACCCAGAAGCTCTCCAAACCCTGTCTTTCAGGGACTTTTTTTTTTTTCAGTTGGAGTCTCACTCTGTCACCCAGACTGGAGATCAGTGGCCGCTCCCGGCCACTGCAGCCTCGACCTGCTGGGCTCCGGCGATCCTTCCGCCTCAGCCTTCCAAGTAGCTGGACCTACAGTCGCGCGCTACCACACCTGGCTAGTTTTTGATTTATTGTAGAGATGAGGTCTCGCCAAGTTGCCCAGGCGGGTCTCGAACCCGCGGGCTCAGGCAATCCACTCACCTCAGCCTCCCAAAGGCGCGGATTACAAGCTGAGCCACCAAGCCCGGCCCTTCAGGGACTTTTACAGAGGCTTCATCAGGTAGGCATGAGGGATCACTAAATTATCTCCAGCCCCAGAGGATGGGGACAGGTTGGGGCTAAAAAAGCTCCAAGCTTCTAACTGTGGCTTAGTCCTTCTGGGGACCAGACCCTATCTAGAAGCCCATCAAGAGTTACCTCATTAGAACAAAAGACACCCCTAGAATCCGTGTAGCTCAGGAAATTACAAGGATTTTAGGAGAGCTATGTCAGGAATCTGGGGCCGAGACTGAATTGTATTTCTTATTATATCACAATATCATAGCCGGTGACACTGCAAAGCCTTTGTCCTTCTACACCAGTAAACTTGTCAGCTCTTACTTCTTTAAAAAAATCATTTTAAAGTACATCTGGCTGGATGCAATGGCTCATGCCCATAGTCCCAGTGCTTTGGGAGGCCGAGATGGGAGGATCTCTTGAGACCAATAGTTCAAGACCAGCCTGGGCAACAAAGTAAGACACTATCTCTACAAAAAATTTTAAAAATTATCCAGGCATGATGGTCCCATGCTGTAGTTCCAACTACTCAGGAGTTTGAGGCAGGAGGATCATTTGTGCCAGAAGTTCAAGGAGCCACTGCAGTTCAACCTGGGCAACAGACAAGAGCCTGTCTTAAACAAAAGCAAAAACAAAAATACCCAAAGCACATTACCTATTTGAAATGAAATTATTTCGGTTACTATTTGTAATGCCTCTGTTTTAATTTAAAGGGTGAACATTTTGTGTCATTAAATATTCTTTTACAAATGTACTTTTAATGACTACATAGTGTTTTCATTTCTGGAAATACCATAATTTTATGCAGGGATTCCCTATTGAGGGACATTAGGTTGGTTCCAATTATTCCCTCTGATCAACAGTGCTGGAGAAGAATCTCTGTAATTAAGTCATAATAATTTCACATCTGCAACGTATAGATCTATAATCCATAACTGTGAAATGTCAGCATGAAAGGACATCCAAAATGCATAGAATTTTGGCAAGTATTGCCAAAATGCTTTTCAGAGATTTCACCAATTTAAACTTGAATCAGTCATATGTATGTGTGACCACAACTGCACCAAAGTGAAGTATTAGCGTCAATGTTTCCCAGGGCACTTTTTGAACTTATTTGATACAGGTTTTTATTTTTTATTTTGTAGTTATGTTTTCTGATAATATTTCCGTTGGATCTTTAGTGGATTTATTTATGTCCAAGAGTTCACGCAATCCTCCATCAGTGAAGTATTGAAATGAAGTTGAAAGCTGTGAGAAACAAATAGCTACCCCAAAATCCCAGAGCTTAAGTAGCAAAACTGAGACTCTCAGACCCGTTCATGCATCCATCCATCAATTCATTCATTCATTTGTTTCATTCCATTCAGCGAATTCTGAGTTAATAATGTCTCATATCACCAACTCAGTTTTCATATTCACTACTACATAGTACATTCAACCTTTTCCCACTTATCTGAATTTCCAGAAAAATCCTATAATAAATCTTTACATATACATGCCTTTGTTTCTAGATGTTCTAATCTGGCCCATTAAGCTTTCTATTTCTATGCCGGTATATAGGAGATCCTTATTATTTGTCAACATGACTTCTATTGCTTTTTGGGGGGTCATCACCCTCTCCCACCACATATGGTCAGTTATGTGCCCTGTCCCCAACTAGCACATAGGGACAGGGGTGCTACATGGGCCAGTCCAAGTTTTCCTCAGCCTCAGGAAATGGTTTAAGAATTGGCATGTGACCTAAACTGAACCTCAGGGGTTTTCATCTGGAGCAAAGAAGGAAGACTGGCCATGACACTTGTGATCTGGGTGCTGGAAGGAAGTTATACCTTCCCAGCTTTGTGGAGGAAGCCCGTCTGCAGAGGATGGGAATGAGGACAAAACGCAGGGGGTCAGAGGCAAGTGAAGAAAGCAAGAAATATAGACAACATGGGGTCAGATTTCATCTGGATTCAGGCATGTAGTTTTGCACATTATGGGTGTCAGTGAATTCCCTTATTTTTGGATAAAATTGATTTGAGCTTCTGCCTTCACAGGTAATGTCTGTCTAAATGTTTCCTTTTTTTTTCCTTTTGAAATACTGGCATTTGAAAATGTTTGATACACTTTCCTTTTGGACTAGGCTGTGATTTTTTTTTTTTTTTTTTTTTTTTTTTTCCTTCAAAAAACCTGTTCCATTTGTTTTGGATTTCCATCTCTGTCCCTGTTTCCCTTGGACTTGTACAGTACATTTTCTGTTTTATGATTCCATTTTCATTTTCCCCTCATCAGTTTGAATACAACGCCCTGTTATTTCTTCCAACACTTTCCTTTTTTTTCCATTTTTTTTTTAATTTTAATTTTAAAGATGTGGGGTACAACTCAGGGTTAGGTATACAAATGGTCTTTGTACCAGCAAAGTTTGGGTCTCACTTTGGTCCCACTTCACCTGGTTTGAGATCAGGTCCCTTATTGATGACGTGTGCCCCTCCCCACTCCCCCGGCAGTTTCCCACTACTGCCAGTCCCTTTCTTGTAGTATTATGATAATTGTTCAGGGTCTGCTTATGAGTGAGAACATGTGGTACTCAGTTGTTTCTGTGATAGATCACTGAGTATGATAGACTCTAAACCCACCCAAGTTGCTACAAAGTTCATAATTTTGTCCTTCTTTATGGCTGCATCATATTCCATCGTGTATATGTACCACATTTTAAAAATCCAGTCCACTTTCAATGGGCAACCTAGTTGGTTCCATGTTTTTGCTGTTGTGAACAATGCTGCAATAAACATGCATGTGTGCAGATATCGTTTTCTTAAAGCGATTTGAGTTCCTCCGGGTATATTACCAGAAGGGCGACTGCTGAGTCAATTTTTAGATCTTTTAGAAATCGCCACACTGTTTTCCACAGAGATTGTACTAGCTTACACTCCCATCAACTGTGTGGAAGTGTTCCCTTTTCCCTCACATTCTCCCCAGCATCTGTTGTTTTTTTCTGTTGTTTTTTGGATTATTGATGATGGCCATCCTGACTGGAGTTAGGTGGTATCTCAGTGTGGTTTTAACTTGCATTTCTTTGATGACTAGTGAGGCTGAGCATTTTTTTATGTATCTGTTGGCTTCTCGTTTGTCTTCTTTTGAGAAGTGTCTATTCATATCTTTTGCCCCCTTTTTAAAATTTTCTTGTATAAAATGGCATTTATTTCACATACTTTAATTTCAGAACAAAATACGCCGAAAAACCATGACATACAACATCCAACCTTGTTGTCAGAAAGGGAATGAGGTCCTTGTTCCCTGCCTTAGACCAAGAGAAAAAAACAGCACTAGACAGCAGAGGAAGCCAGGTGGGACAGGACCACTCAAGGCTGCTGTGGGAGCCATGGGGACACTATACAGAGGACAATAGATTGAAACTTTTGGTGGGAGTGCAAACTAGTTCAGCCTCTGTGGAAATCAGTGTGGCGATTCCTAAAAGCTCTAAAAATTGACCTTCCATGTAACCCCGCAATCCCCCTACTGGGAATATACCCGGAAGAACTCAGGTCACTCTATGAAAAAGATATTTGCACATGTATGTTTATCGCGGCATTGTTCATAATAGCAAGAACATAGAACCAACCGTGCTGCCCATCAAAAGAGGACTGGATTTTTTTAAATGTGGTACATATACACAATGGAATACTACGCAGCCATAAAAAAGAACAAAATCGTGAACTTCGCAGCAACCTGGATGGAATTCGAGTTTATCGTACTGAGTGATGTCTCACAGAAACAAAGAGCTGAGTATCACATATTCTCACTCATCAGTGGACCTTGAACAACTATCATATTACTATAAGAAAAGGATTGAAAGTGGCGGGAAACTGTGGGGAGTGGGGTCGGGGGGTAGGGAGGTGGGATTGACAGTAGTCGATACCTGCCTGGGGAAGGGGAGGGCACACCTCATCGATAAGGATACCTGCATGGTGAATATTTGTATACCTAGCCCTGAATTGTACCCCACAATTTTAAATAAAAATTTAAAGAGGAAAATAAAAAAGAAACTTTTAATCTACTTCCTCCATGCGAGATGCATCCTATTCGCCCTCAAGGGGGGTAGGGGAAATCTCATCAGGAACTGCGACACTGGGCTCCTCGGCTGTCACTTCGTATTCATCAATGCCCAGGCCCAGCTTGATCATGCTGTAGGCGTGGTTGGAGTACGTCTAGGGAACCCCGAGGAAGAAGCCAAAGGAAAGCAGCGCAGTTTTGAACAGCAGCACCACCAGGACCTCGCCAGCCTTGTTGTTCCTATCTGCTTCTGCCGCAGCGTCTTCACAATGAGGTGGTCAGGGTGGATCTCCAGGTGCTTTTTGGCCATCATGTAGCCCATGGTCATGTTGTCCCGGAGTGCCTGGGCTTTTGTGATCTGCTCCATGTTGGCTGTCCAGCCGTAAGTGCTGGTCACAATGCTGCAGGGTGAAGACACAAGCCTATTGGAGATTGCCACCTGCTCAAGGTTCTTATCCAAGATTTCTTTCATGGGCTTGCAGGGGTTCTCAAACTTCACCTTGCTCTCCTCCCTTTTCTTCTTCTCCTCCTCATCCTCAGGCAGATCCAGACCCGCCTTGGTAACAGAGACCCAGGCTCTTGCCATCAAACTTCTTGAGTGGCTGCACGCAGCACTCATCAACAAGCTCCGTCGTGTATATCACCTCAAAGCCGCCCTTCCACACTCACTTCACAAACACAGAGTTGGCAACCTGCTCTTTGCTCTCACTGGTGATACAATAAATGGACTTCTGTGTCTCCTTCATGCAAGAGACATACTCTAATAAGGAAGTCATCACATCTCCTGACTGATATGATATGTATAGTATGATAGCACAGCTGTGCAGACTGGCATCGCTGGTTGGTGGAATCCTTGTGGAGTCCAAGCTTTAGATTTTTAGAGAATACCTCATAGAATTTCTTGTAATTCTCCTCATCTTCCACCAGCTCAGAGAAGAGTCCAAAGCACTTCTTAACAATGTTTTTGTGAATGACTTTTAAGATTTTGCTCGACTGGAGCATTTCTCTAGAGATGTTCAGGGTAGATCCTCAGAATCAACAACACCATGGATGAAGTTGAGATATTCTGGTATCAACTCATCACAGCTGTCCACAATGAACACATGATAGACATAGAATTTGATGTAATTCTTTTCTTTTTGTTCTCAAAGGGATGAATAGCAGTGCCCTGAATTCCAACTGATTTTCAGCAGAGAAGTGTTTGCCTGCCAAGTGGTCTTTCCAGTCAATGGTGAGGCTAATGTAGAATTCTCCTCCTGGGTAATGTCATCAGGGTTTCTGGTTCAAATGGGCTTGGTCTTGTTTAGCTCTTCCAGATCTATGCACTTCTCCTTAATCTTCTTGATTTTCTTTTTCTTGTCTTTCCCGCTGTCCTCCTCATCTGAGCCTGCATCTTCGATCTTGGGGTTTTTCTCACCATCTTTATCTTCCTCTTCTTTCTCACCCTTGTCTTCCTCTACCTCATCATCACTGAGTTCCTTCTCACGTTCCTTCTCCAAATAGAGGGTGATGGGGTAGCCTATGAACTGCGAGTGCTTCTTCACCACTTCCTTGACCCGCCTTCTTCCAAGTGCTCTGTCTGGTTTTCTTGAAGGTGAAGGATCACTTTGGTACCCCTGCCAATGGGCTCACCGTGGTCAGCGTGAACAGTGAAGGAACCCCAGGCAGAAGATTCCCAGGCATACTGTTCCTCATCATTGTGCTTTGTGATCACAACCACTTCTCTGCCACCAGGTAGGCAGAGTAAAAGCCAGCATGAAACTGTCCATTCATGGAGATGTCTGCACCAGCGTGAAAAGCCTCCATAAAATCTTTAGTGTCAGATTTGACAATCGTTCCCAAATTATTTAGGAGACCAGCCTTGGCCATGCCAAAGCCTGTGTCAAAGTGCATCCCTGATGATTGGAGACGATGTCAGTTTTCAGCTCTTTACCACTGCCCAACTTGGAAGAGTCCATCAGGCTCTCATAGCAGCTCTTGTCCAAGGCGTCAGAAGCATTAGAGATCAGCTCCTGGAGGAAAACTTCCTTGTCAGAGAAGAATGATGCTGGTAGCTTAATGGGAATTGCGTTGAATCTGTAGATTGCCTTGGGTAGGACGGACATCTTAACAGTGTTTACTCTTCCGATTCATGAGCATGGAATATTTTCTTGTTTGTGCCATCTTTGATTTCATGATGAGAGACATGAACTGAGCAATTTCTGCCTGAATGGCAAAAGTATCCACCTCCTCCTCTCCATGGTGCACTTTCTCAGACATCTTGGAAAGGAAGGACTGCAGGCACTTAGAGCACAGGGGAGCCAGGGCTGTCTGACTCGCATGCGACACTGAGTGGCACAGGAGTGACTATGCCCAATTTCTAATAGGGCTATTTGTCTTTTTCTTTTCAGCACATCTGAGTTCCTTGTAGATCCTAGTTGTTAGACTTTTGTCAGACATACAGTTGGCAAATATTTTTTCCCATTCTGTGAACTGTCTCCCTGCTCTATTGATGGTTTCTTTGACTTTACAGAAACTTTTCAGTTTGGTGAGGTCCCACTTGTCTATCTTATCTCTTACGGCATGGACATTCAGGGTTTTGATCAGAAATTGGTTGCCAGTTCCAATTTCCATAAGGGTGTCTCCTGCATTTTCTAAGATTCTTATAGCTTGAGGTTTTACATTTAGGTCTTTGATCCATTTAGAGTTGATTTTTGTAATATGTAGGGGTCTTGTTTTAATCTTCTGCATGTGGTCATCCAGTTTTCCCAGCACCATTTACTGAATAAGTTCTCCTCTCCCCGGTAGCTGCTAGTGGAAGCTTTGTTGAAGATGAGTTGGTTGAGAAATTGAGCTTTTGCTTCCAGAATCTCTAACTTGTTCCATTGGTCTATATGCCTGTTCTTATATCAGTACCAGGCTGTTTTGATTATTGTAGCCTTATAATAAAGTTTAAAGTATGGAATGTGATTCCTCCCACTTTGTTTCTTTTGCTGAGTATTGTTTTGGTTGTTCGTGGTCATTTATGTTTCCATATGAATTTCTGTACTGTCGTTTCCAGGTCAGAGAAGAATGATGCTGGTAACTTAATGGGAATTGCGTTAAATCTGTAGATTACCTCGGATAGGATGGACATCTTAACGATGTTTACTCTTCCAATCCATGGGCATGGAATTTTTTTGTTTGTGTAATCTTTGATTTCTTTGAGCAGTGTTTTGTAGTTTTCATTGTAAAGGAAATGGAAGACTTCTCTTGTTAGGAAGATGCCGAGTTATTTCTTTCTTTTTTTGCTATTGTGAATGGGATTGTACTTTTTATTTGATTCTCTACATTTTTGTTGCTGGTGTATAAGAATGCGACTGTCTTTTGCACACTGATTTTGTATTCTGAGACTTTACCAAAGTCCTTTATCAGTGCAAGAAGATTTTTAACAGATTCTCTCGGATTTTCCAGGTATAGAATCACATCATCAGCAATGAGGAATAACTTGACTTTCTCTTTTCCTATCTGGATATACCTGGTTTCCTACTCTTGTCTGATTACTCTAGCTAGGACTTCCAGCACTATGTTAAACAGGAGGGGTGAAAGTGGACAGCCTTGTCTTGTTCCAGTTTTCAGAGAAAATGCTTCCAATTTTTGTCCAGTTAGCAATATGTTGGCTGTGAATTTATCATAGATGGTTCTTACTATTTTGAGGTATGTTCCTTCAATGCCTAGGTGTTCAAGGGTTTTTATCAAGAAGGGATGCTGGATTTTTATCTAAAGCATTTTTTGCATCTACTGATATAATCATGCAATTCCTATTTTTACATCTGTTAAGGTATTGAATTACATGTATGGTCTTGCAGATGTTGAACCAGTCTTGCATCCTGGGAATGAAGACTACTTGGTCTTGGTGGATATATTGTGAGATGTATTGTTGGATCCAGTTTGCGAGAATCTTGAGAATTTTTGCATCTATGTTCATCAGGAATATTGACCTGTAGCTTTCTTTCTTTCTTTCTTTGTTGGATCTTTATCCGATTTGGGTATCACTGTGATGTTAGTTTCTTAAAATGATTTGGAGATAGTTCTGTCTTTCTCGATTGCTTGGGATACTTTCAATAGGGTTGGCATCAGCTCCTGCTTTTTTGTTTTGCAGAACTCTGCGGGAAAGTCATCTGGTCTAGGACTTTTTTGTGGGTAGTTTTCTTATGACCAAGTCGATTTCCTGGCTTGTTATTGATCTATTTAATGTCTCAATTTTTCTTGTTTCAACCTTGGGAGGAGGCATGATGCCAGAAAGTCACCCATTTCATTTAAGTTTTTGAGTTTGTTTCCATATAGTTGTGGATAGTAACCTCTGATAGTTTTTTAATTTCTTCAGGTCCATTGTAATTTGATCTATTGCATTTCTAATTGTGTTTATTTGGGTTTTTCTCTTTTTCTTTTTCAATCTGGCTAGGGGTCCATCAGTCTTGTTTATCCTTTCAAAGAAGCTTTTTGTTGTTGTTGTTGTTGTTTTTCTATGATATTTTTGTCTTCTGTGTCCTGTATTTAGACTTTTACTTTGGTGATCTGGATTCTTCTTCTGAAGTTAGGGTTTTGGTGATATTACCTTTCCAGCTCCCTTAGACGATTTGCTAGGCTGTTTAACTTGTGATCTTTCCATTTTCTTGATGTGTGTTTGTAAAGAAACGAATTCCCCTCTTGGTACTGCTTTCATGGCATCCCAGAAACTTTGGTAAGATGTGTCTTTATTTTCATTTGTTTCCAGAAATCTTTTAATTTCTGCTTTGATTTTTGTGTTGACCCAGGAGTTGTTAATCATCATGCTATTTAGTGTCCATGTCTTTGTGGATTTTGAGGGAACTTTATTGGTATGGATATTTATATTTATTCCACTGTAGTTTGAGAAAGTGCATGGCAGTATTTTGATCTTATGAAATTTGTTTATGCTAGATGTATGGCCAAAGATGTGGTCAATCTTGGAGTACATTCCATGTGGTGATGAGTAGAATGTATATCTGTTACTGTTGGGTGGAGTATTTTGTAGGTCTCTATTAAGTTAATTTGGTCAAGTGTCAAGTTGAGGTTCTGGATCTCCTTGTTGATTTTTGGCTTTGATGATCTATCCAGGGTTGTTATTGGAGTATTTAAGTCCCCAGCTACGATAGTGTCAATATCTTTTTTTTAGTTTACCTAGAAACTGCTTTATAAAGGTTGGTGCTCCTATGTTGGGTGCATATATGTTAGGATGGATATTTCTAATTAATGGATTGGACCTTTTATCATTATATAGTGACTTTTCATAACTTTTAATAACTTAAAGGATATTTTGTCTGACATTAAGATCACAACCCCTAATTTTGTTTGTGTTCCATTCACCTGAAAATTTGTTCTCCATCCTCTTTCTTTGAGTCTATGAGTGTCCATTCTGGTGAGATGAGTCTCCTGAAGACAGCAAATTGCTGCATCATGTTTTTTATCCAGTTTGTCACTCTATGTTTCCAGTGGTGCATTTAGTCCATTCACATTCAGGCTAATTATTGAAATGTGAGAGTTTATTCCTGTCGTGAAGATCTTATAGAGTTTGTTGTTTATTTTTTATTTTTTATTTTTTTTGAGTTGGAGTCTCACTCGGTTACCCAGTCTGGAGTGCAGTGGCCGTTCCCAGCCACCGCAGCCTCGACCTGCTGGGCTCCGGCGATCCTTCCGCCTCAGCCTTCTGAGTAGCCGGAATTACAGGCATGCACTACCACGCCCGGCTGATTTTTTAATTTATTGTAGAGATGAGGTCTCGCTGCCCAGGCGGGTCTCGAACCCGCGGGCTCAGGCAATCCTCTCATCTCAGCCTCCCAAAGGCACGGGATTACAGGCTGAGCCACCGAGCCCAGCTTGTTGTTTATTTGTTTGTTGGTTTTCTTTTGATTTGGGGGCTATTTGTGTGTGTTTTTCAATCTTTTTCTGTATTCTTGGGAAGATCATGGTCATTCTTTTTTTTTCTTTCTTCTGTGTTTAATACTTTCTTAAGCATTTCTTGTAGAGCTGATCTGGAGGAGGGATAAACTCTTAGGGATTGAATGGGAAGGATTTTAATTCTCCATCACTAATGAAGCCTAGCTTAGCTGGGCAGGAAATTCCTGATTGGAATTGTTTATCTTTGAGAAATTTGATGGTTGGACTACAGTCTCTTCTAGCCTGTAGCGTTTCTGTAGCTACATCTGCTGCTCTTCTAATTGGTCTTCCTTGGTAGGTAGTCTGACCTTTCTCTCTAGCTGCCCTCAGGATTTTTTCTTTTATATCTACTTTGTGTAAGCCAATTACTATGTGTCCAAGAGTTGGTCTTCTCATTTGATGTCTTGCATGGGTTCTCCGAATCCCTTGTGTTTGAGTGATCATGTCTCTGATGAGATGAGGGAAGTTTTCTTGGACAATTTCATGGAATGTCTGTTCCACGATGGTCTCTATTTCTCTATCTGCCTCAGAAATGCCAAGTAATCACAATTTTGGCCTTTTAATATTATCACATATCTCTTGGAGGCCATGTCCCATTTTTTAAAACTTCTTTTCTAAGTTTTTAACAGTTTGGGTTAGTTCCATATTTTGGTCCTCAGGCTCTGAGACTCCTTCTTCTGCTTGGTTAATTCTGCTTTCCATGCTTGTCGATTTGTTATCCATTTCATTTACTGTATTCCTTATTGCTGCCATCTCATTTATCAACACCTTCATTCTTTCCTCTTGTCTCTCCCCTTTTCTATTCATTCTCTCTATTAATATCTTGATATTTGGGTGTGTTGTTTGAGACCAGTCATTCTGGAGACACTTCACTGTTTTGAGTCCTGAAGTCTATATTCTCATGTGCTGTCTTCCCAGGAATCTGTATGGGACCAGCGGTCCTCCTTTGATTCTTCTTCATGTGGGATGGATTTCCTCTCCCCGTTCTTTCCTCCTTTTATTCTATTGCTCAGTATTATGAGAGATAGCTTTCACTTTGGTTTGTCCAATCCCCTATAATTCCTTAGGTAGATTCTCTGGATGTATTCAATTTCGAAGCCAGACTGGGGATGGGGCGGTGTGATTCTTGCAGTTTTGAGATTTGACTAAAGTGTAATGGGGTGAGCTGTGGTCCTGAAGCCATCTGCAGATCACAGTATCCACTGACTGGCTTGTGGGCTCCCTGAAACCTACTTCCCTCTGCCTTACAAACTGTCCATGTGGTGGGGGCATATGTATGCCATCTGAAAGCAAAATGAGATGAGAAAAAGGAAAATAACAGAAAAAGGAAGAAGGGAGACAAAAGGAAGATGAAGAGAGAGCAGAAAGAGAAGGAAAATAGGCACATCAACTAACGAATAAACAAAGAAACAAAAACAAAAAAATTCAATGATGCATTCACCCCCCAAAATACCCATATGCAAACAGAAAAACTAAAAGACACACACGCACACATACACACTCCAAAAAAACAAAAACAAAACAAGTACTAAAACATAAGCAAAAACAGAGGAAAAATAAAGAGCTCCCTCTGTGGTCATTTCTGGAACTTTAGGTTCCTTTCCCAAGCACCACTGCCACTCCTGATCACTGCTGTGGTAGGAAGCAGGCTCCGGTCTCCAGCACCTCCCCTCTGCTCTTGGTGCAGGCCGGTCGGGTTGCTCTCAGCATGGGTCAGATGCCCCACAGACTGCTGTGGGAGGAGGGTAGGTCCGATCCAGACTCATCTAACTTGTTCACTGCTGCCGCCAAGTCCCCCATTCAGATCACATGTGTCTGCTGTGCCTGGTCCAGCGTGGCGGTGGGACATCCATCTCTCCGTATCCACTCCTGAAATTTCCTCTCTGGGTCAGCAATGGTTGATCACAAAGAGGTACTGAGATCGCCTCTGGGTCCCAGGTAGGAGGCTGAGCAGAGCTGGATGGGCCAACGCAGGTCTCCGTCCTATCCCCAGACAGAGAAAATGACAGCAGTGTCTTCTCGTCAACAGCAGGGCTCAGCTCCAGATTTCCTTGCTGGCTTTCTCCACAGTTCCCTCTGCCAGCGGCCCGGCCGCTGCCAGGGGTGGTGGCATGGGCCGGGCTCCAGGTGCTGAGGAGCAGCTGACAGCTGCCTCCTCCTGAGAGACCCCCAAGAATGGTTGACGATCTTGTACACAGAGCAATCTCAGGGCAGTGGTGGGTTGCAATTACCTCCGAAGGAGACCCCGAGGTCCTTGATTCCAAGATTCCCATAGATAGATTTTCCCTCCCCCAGCTGCATTCAACCACTAACGCAGATGGTCTTTATGGACACTCACTCTTGCAGTGACTCCCATGTTCCCACTGGTTCCATCACCATCTTGCTTCCTTCCCATTTTTTCAATGGGGTACATCACAGCTCCAGTTTTAAGGTTTCCCTGACAAGGATGTCTGCTCACGTGGTATCAGAAACAGAACACGGTGACACAAATCAGAGAATTGGCAAACCCAGGCTCAATCTATCTCCATTTGTCTCAACCTGACAACTCTGAAACTCAGCTGACCATAGCCACCAAGGCCCTAGTCTGCAGCCTGTCACCTTCAGCTGCAGGAGGTGACAGTCATAGTCAGCTAGGCAACTTCTGACTCCAGGTCAGAAAACCTAACACTTTCAGATGGTTTCAGGATAGAATGAAACACATTCTTCCTACATTTTCTTGTAGCCGCTTTTCCTCCCTCCTGCATCTCAGTGCAGGCTATATTAGGGAAAAACACCTCACCCATTACAATTTGGCAAAGAAGTTAATAGTAGCAAGCAAGGCTTTGACTTGCTGTAATTAGACTAACAGGTAGGCAGGTGCCTACTTCTGTGCAAAGTGTATTTCATATCTGATGTTCAGAGGACAAAGATGGAATCTGGTCGCCATGAGGTAGATTCTAGAACTCCATGGGATGGATAGGTAAGATTTTTAAAAGTCTGTAACTGTACACAGTGGTCTTCAATATCAGTGATTATGTTCCCAAAATTGACATTTCAGGACAATGCAACAATGCTCTTTATGTCTTCTTTGGAACAAACAGCAAACAAGGATCCGGATGTCCAATTGTTTCAAAAACACCATAAGGGGCTGTAAAAATTTAAGGCAGCAATAGCATCTGGGAAGAAGATTCATTTCTTCTAATATTGGTTATTGCTAAAGCTCTTAGTTTCTCTATATGGTGCAGATTATGATTTCAACTCTGTCTATTTTATAGATAAATGAAAAATTATCTATAACACCACAAAGTTGTAAAGTACTGTCCCAATCCTTAACTTTGTGCATCTTATTTGAGAGAAACTACTTTTAGATCTTTACTTATGCCACAGCCTCCTGATAGGTCATTATGCTTTAGAAATGTATGTTATAACTACTTAACAATAAAAAAGAATGAGTTATTAATACATGCACCAGTCTGGATGATTCTCCAGTGATTAAGGAGTGAAAAAAAATCAATCTACAGAGCTTACGAACCGTGATTCCAATTCTATAACTTCCTTAAAGTGACAAAATTATAGAAATGGAGAACAGATCAGTGCCTGGCTGGGATTAAAAAAGAGTGCGGGTGGACTAGAAGAGGGTGAGCTTATAAAACAGAAAGATGAAGGTTCTCATGGTAAGGAATTCTTTTGTATCTTGACTATATTATCACCAATATCCTGGTTGTGATTGACACTATTGTTTTGCCACATGTTACCAACACATAAACCTGGATAAAAGGTGCACAGAATCTCTCTGTATTATTTCTTACTACTCAATGGAAATTTAATGTTTAAAACAATGGACTAAACCTTTTATCTTATTTTAAGTAAATATGGACCAGAAAGATTAAGTGGCTTTTCCAGAGTCACAAAGCTAGATCGGGACAAAATCAGAATTACACATTTTCAGCTTGCTTGAAGTTTAGACAAAGACCTAACCTAGCATGCTGCAAAATTAGAACCTACTCTGTTGGTATCATTGTGTGTTAAGATGTAATGTTGCCGGGCTCGGTGGCTCAGCCTGTAAACCCGTGCCTTTGGGAGGCTGAGGTGAGTGGATTGCCTGAGCCTGCGGGTTCGAGACCCGCCTGGGCAGCGAGACCTCATCTCTACAATAAATCAAAAAATCAGCCGGGCGTGGTAGCTCATGCCTGTAATTCCAGTTACTTGGAAGGCTGAGGCGAAGGATCGCCAGAGCCCAGCGGGTCGAGGCTGCGGTGGCCGGGAGCGGCCACTGCACTCAAGTCTGGGCGACAGAGTGAGACTCCAACTAAAAAAAAAAAAAAAAAAGATGCGATGTTTACACTTCTGCAGTCATCTCATTAAGTTTAAAAAAATTAGACTACTTTAAAATGTAAAAAAAAGTTATAATTAGATTTCTATAAGGTCAACTCTAATCGGAAGTATTAGGAAAGCAGCTGACTTGAATTATCTCTTTCTACTCGTGTCAAACTCATCACAAGAAGAAAGATGATTGCTTTGCTTTTTTTCCCCCACTAAAAACAGCCCAGTCCAAGCATTATCAACATAGAAATGTCTCAGCTAAATGGTAATTGCAGCTGTCACATCAAACCAGATGATAACAAAGTGTCCATGTGTGCCAAGGTATCTAAATGTTCAATGTATTCAAAGTCTGCTTTCATTTCCAAAGTAGTTCTTCATAGTGGTCTCAGATCCCACAGTTCTTAAAGAAAAGCACAAATAATAGGAAGTGATTGTTAAGTTGTTTAATTTTCCACATTTCAGAATAATTAATGTGTATGGGAAGAATTTCTCTGAGTTGATTGAAACAGGCAGAAAATTAATGTTTCTCTGCATATGGCTTCATTTTAATGCCACTAGATATATCGATTCTACTTCATTCTCTCAAAAAAGAATTTTGCTTGAGTATTAACATCTTACTGAAGAACACCACAATATTTTAACATAACAGGAATGCCTGTCTTTAAACCTCTAAAATTAAATCCATCCGCCCTGAAGAAAGACAAATGGAAATGGTCAGAATTCACATTATTAAGTACACGAACTTATGAAAGAATTCCCATCTGGAGTCTTGTGCTGACTTTGTGTGTTTGATTGCTTGTTTTAATTTTGATTATATATATATATTATATATATGTATATATATTCAAATTATATATGTATATATATATTCATATTATATATGTGTGTATATACATATTCTTCTTTAAACCTTGAACTCATATTCCGGGGAGAAAGTAAGGTTTATATCATTATGTCTGATGGAGAAAATCAGTTTCTACTCTTTCTTGTCTCTGCTGTAGTTGATCATTAAGGAGATGTAACTATTCAATACTTGTGACTGGCCCACTCTATGCAAACCTATTTTGAACAGCTGTTATGTGTCTAGTACCATGTTCTCACTTATTTTATATTAATCTTGACAATAACTTAATGAAATGAGTTTTTTATAGTCATTGTAAGTTGAGAAACTTGACGTTTAAAGAGATTTGTTCCAAGAGCCAGTACTGAGATTATATCACTTGTTCAATGCCACACAACTAAAAGAGTCAGAATTTCAACTCAGGTCTTTCAGTTCTATTTTTTGCTTCCCTTTTTGACTCTCTTCTCTTCCTTCTGCTTGTAAAATTTGAATAACTGAAAGTATCACCGATGATATGTATAACAATGGGGATGAATCTCAAAGACATTATTCTAAGACAAAAAATAATAATAATAAAAGCCAGATGCTAAAGAGTACATACTGTCTGAATTCATATATATATGAAATCCAAATGTAGGCAAAACAAATCCACATAGATGAAAAGCAAGCACCTCAGCCTTCCAAGTAGCTGGAACCACAGACACGTGAAAAAAAAAAAAGAAAAGAAAAGTAGACAGGCAGTGGCTGACGGTTGTGGGAGGGATGTCCCACAGTGTAGGTAGACTGAAAGAAACATGGGGGAATTTTTCACGGGAGACGGAAGAGTCCTATGCCTTGTTACAAGGATACACAAAATTGCCAAAACTCTGAGCTGAACACCCAAAACCTGTGCTTTTCATTGTGTGTTAATGATGGCTCAATTTTTTTAAAAGAATATTAAATTTAAGTGACTTACAATGTCATTTCAGGTAACTCTACTTCTCTGGTAATCTTCAGAGTTCATATACAGGAATTTCTACTTTGGAACAGAAAACAGAAACATAATACTTTTAATGTCTTTGAATATAACCTTGGCCATAGTTATTGATTAAGGTTTAGCGAAGAGATTCATGAGAAATTTGAACTACTAGGCAGTATCCCCAGGAGTTCTTAGTTTCGGCAAGAATCTATGCTTAAGTAATAATTATATTAATGATAATGAACATTAGCTGAACACTTTCTAAGCACCAAAAATGGAGTTCAGTGCTTCACTGCCTTTTCTCATTTCATCAACACAGCAACTCGATGAGATGGGAAACATTATAATCACTACCTTCCAATAGATAAGATCTTTAGGACTGAGAGTAGTCGGATGGCAAATCCAAGATCCCAGGACTAGGTGCTGGGGTGGAAACTAGACTGAGAGAATCTGAATCCTGCTCTCTTCTGCATACTACCTACTATTGAGTTATTAATATTAATAACTTAAATAACTGGATTAATGGAAAATGGAAAGGAATGAACCAATCTCTTGATTGGTTAACATTAGCTTTTGCTTCTTTCTGGTCTTATATTTTTCTAGGTATTCTGTATTAAGTTTATACGGTTACTTTTTTTTTGAGTTTGGAGTCTCACTCTGTCACTCAGACGGGAGTGCAGTTGAAGTACGATGGCGCCAGTGAGACTCAACCCCCTTTGAGGCCAAGAGATTTATGAGAGCAGCGGCTACAGAGAGAGGGAAGAAGGTCTGTAACCGCCTGGTAGGGAAGGGAGAGTGAGAGAGCGAGGGCGAGAGAGGTCTGTATTTCTCGGTTTGGGAGGGGGCGGCCCGTGCTCTATCGGCGCCTGGCGGTGCCGGCCAGTGCCCTCTTAGGGTCTTTATTGGAGGGAGCTGTGAGGTAGTATTCCTATAGGGAGATAATATTTGTGTACAAGTTTAAGTTCCGCACGCGCGCGCGCGCGGGGAGAGCAGGAGCTTAGGGCCTTTGTTGTCTTTGTTTGGTTCCATAGAGTGTTTTAGTGCCATCTTGGGAGACTCCCTTCTGGCTGTTCCCTGTGCCTTTCAGCAGTGGCTGCTCCTGGCCATGCAGCCTCGACCTACTGGGCTCTGGTGATCCTTCCGCCTCAGCCTTCCAAGGAGCTGGAACTACAGGTGCACGCTACCACACCCGGCTAATTTTTGATTTATTGTAGAGATGAGGTCTCACCAAGTTGCCCAGGTGGGTCGCGAACCCGCGGCCTCAGGCAATCCACTCACCTCGGCCTCCCAAAGCGCTGGGATTACTCGCTGAGCCACCGAGCCACGGTTACTTTTTAAGTAATAAAATGTATTCTAATGTGATAGCTAACAGAATATAAGTTTAACGTTGAACCCCCAAATATTTTGAAAAGAAAAAATAAAATAAATCTGGTGCAATGTGAATTTTCTTTTTCAATGACATGAACTGAAACTACATTTTGCATTTTTCTATAGCATCAGAAAGCTTAGTATAAATACATAGCAACAAACGTGTTATTTTTCTGGCTTGAAGGCAAATATTCAGGGGCATCCCTATCTTATAAAAATTAGAACTGGAGGATGAGGTCTTATTAAGATTACCATGTCTATGTGACATTTTCACCTTAGGATGGATGTCCTGTGTTTGAAACCTGTTTAGCAGGTATGATGATACTATACAATGTTCTAAGGGATCATCCTGGAGGACACTGATAATTCTGCAACAACCATCCCTTAGTTTATACTAATGGTTTAAAATTAAATACTGTGAGGCTGCCACAGTACTTACTATGCTCAGAATTTAGGTAAGAGAGAAAGTAAGTTAGGCAGATATAAATTCCAACTATTGTTGCCCCTGACATGATGTTTTAGTGTTAGAGTAAGGTTATTTCCTAGATTTACTAATTTACAAATCGTTAAAATATTACAGATTTTAAAACTAAATCACAACCACCAGCTCATATTGTTCTTTCTTTTTTTTCCATCCACTTGCCCAGTGAATATTTGCTTTCAGGTCAATCACATCCATTCAAGTTTTGGTAACCATGAACCTCACAAGCACCATGGCAGAAAACACAAAAGCAGAGCACAGAAATCCAACATTTCTGATTCCCATCACTGATTATTTTCAATTCTCATCCAAAACATTCTATTTTGACCTTCCTCTGGTATGCCAACACTCATTTAGAAAACCACAGTCTTTAGTTATTTACTCATCTTCCTGCATTAGATGGGTATACTTGAGAAAATGTTTATTGCACTTAAACAGAAAGGTCAACTGAATGAAAGCATTTGGGGTTCAAATTTTCTTTTTCCTTCCACATGTTGAAAATATTAGCCTACTGTCATCCAATAACATTGGTGAAGAGTCTAACATCAATTTTCTTGTTTCTTTTTCTCAGGAAATTCTTCCTTGACTTTGATGGGCTTAAACTTGACAAGGTGTGGGATTTTTCTTATCTATTCTGTTGGTGCTTTCTAAGTGCTTTCACAATTTGTGGTTTTCCTTCTTATTTTTGTAACAGGAATTTCTCAGTCACTATTTCTTTCACTATTTTCTCCCTTTCATTTATTTTATTTTCTTCTGAAGCTTCTTCTCCTCTACCTGTTGGGCTCTTATGTTCTTATGAGTAAGAACATGCAATATTCTGTTCTTTGTTTGTGATAGATCACTAAATATGGTGGCCTCCAACGCCATCCAATTTGCCGTGAAGTTCATGATTTTATTCTTCTTCATGGCTGTGTAATACTCTATTGTGTATATATACCACATTTTCTTTATCCAGTTCATTTCTGATGGGCAGTAGGGTTGGCTTCCTGTTTTTACTATCGTGAATAGTGCAGCTATAAACATGCATGGGCAGGTGTCTTTTTTGTAGAACAATTTATGTTCCTCAGGGTATTTTCCCAGGAAGGAAATTGCTGGATTGTATGGAAGGTCAATTTTTAGTTCTTTTAGGAATCATCATTGGAGAAATGCAAATCAAAACTACACTGAGATACCACCTAACTCCAGTAGAGATGGCCATTATTAATAAATAAAAAAAAAAACAACAGATGTTGATGTGTGGAGAAAAGGAAACACTTTTACACTGCTGGTGGGAGTGCAAGTTAGTTCAATCTCTATGAAAAGCAGGGTGGAGATTCCTATTTTGCTCTTTTTATATACATTCAATGTTTTCTTGGAGGATTTCTTTATATGTTTTTCCGGTTTACTAGCTCATCTTTGGCCATATATATTCTGATATTCAATCTGTTCACTAAGTTTCTTACTGTGATGATAACTTACAGTGGCTTCTTCTTTATAATTCTTTGGTCCTTCTTTAAATTACCAATACAGGTTGAGTATTCCTTGTCCCAAATGCTTAGACCAGAAGTTTCAGGTTTGGAGTGGTTTTTTCCCCAGATTTTAAAATATTTGCATAGACATAATGAAATATGGAGATAGGAGCCAAGTATAAACACAGAATTCATTTATTTTTCATATACACCTTATAAACATAGCCTGAAGGTAATTTTATACAATATTTTTAAATAATTTCGGTGCATGAAACATTTATGCGTATTGAACCAACAGAAAGCAAAGATGTCTGGTGTGCAGTTTTCTACTTGTGATGTCATGTCTGTTAGGGTATGGATGGGGTGAGGGTGACTGGATGGAAAGATGGAGAGGCAAAGAGAGGTGCAGCGGCAGCACCAGTAACCCAGAGATCCGAGTAAATGCAAAGAATTGCAATACACAAGGAGGTTAAAAAAAGAAAAGTTTATTTAAAAGCAAATTAGAAAAAGAGAAGGGAGAGAGAAGATTTACCTCCCCAAGGTAGGGGAGGGGGCCAAAGCCAGGAAGCACGGCGACAGCCATAGCTCAAAGAGCACATGGCACACCAGAGTCTAGCAAGGCAATGGCCGCTGGTTGCTTGTGGTTGAGTCCTTTTAACCGTTCCCCTTGATGGGGAAGATCATTAAGGTGATTGGGTGGCGGTCTGCTCCACCACAAAGGGGCAGGCAATCACAGGTACTGATGATGTCAGGTGATGGACAGCAGGCAGATGGGTGAGCTAGTCACATGATTGCTGCCATGGTGGGGTTTATTCTTGTCATATAGGTCACAAAGCGCTGATTAGGCTAACCCTGGGGGGGCGGTTCTTGTAAGACACTTGTTAGACGTTTGCAATTCACAAACTCAGACATTTGCAACTTACAAACTCCTCGATCAAAGGTGGTCATATTATTACTTTTATGACTTTAGCCAACCGAAGGGTGATCTTTGATTTGGGCCTTGACAAGAAACCTAAAAGTTTACTAGAGATTATTATGCTAAACCATAAGTTGGAAGGTTGGGCTGTCCCAGTGGTCTTGCATCTAAAGGAGATTTGCTGAGGGGGGATGGCATAGGCTGCTGTTTGTCCTGCAGTAGAATGTCTGAATGCTTTCTAATAGTTATGCTGAGGCAAAAAGACTAAACCCTTTCAATGTCAATGTCGATGCTCAAGATGTTTTGAATTTTGGATTTTTGAGTTAGGGACACTCAACCTGTATCTTCTTGAAAAATATTTCTTTTGTTTACTTGAAATCAATAAATTGTGCTTTACCTTGTGTTGATTCTCCAACTAAATTTTGGACATTCATTATACTTCTCTAAGTGTAGATTACCAGAAGGTGTCAACTCCCTTGAGTGGTAGCTGTTGCAATCTGTTCTCCTATACCTGTTGGACTCTGGCCCCACTTGGATGTCACCTGTCCCTGGCTCCAGAAGTAGGCTGGTAATTCAGGTGCTGACTAGGTTTTTCTGCTTGGGTTAGTATGAGGACAAAAAACAAACAGAAACACAACTAAAGAGCTCTGTCTCTTCTTCTGCCTCTCCTGGCCCTCCTTCAATCTGGCCTGAAATCCACTCCCACACATACCCACCCTCTTCTGATATCCCCAGGGGTTTCTGACAGTCTTTAAGTTAATTAGTGAGGTCTATCAATTTCATTTTCACCTCTAGAGCACTTCCAGATTGCGTTCTGGGAGGGAGCCACTACTGGTATTTGTCTTGCAAATCTCACTTTTTGTATAGCATTAAAATGTTCCACATTTTAAGGCTAAATCACGATCCTCAGCCCATCTAGTCTTTTCTTTTCAAGGAGGTCTCCACTATCCTGAAGTTGGTGTGTCATTCTCATGTGTGTTTTTGTGCCTGTATGTCATACGTATAAGTGTTATTTGGTATTATTTTGGGTTTTTAAAACTTACATAAAGAGTATTATACTGCACGAGTATAAAATAAAATGTTTAATATATCAAATTGATTATGATTGACACCTTTTTGAAAAAAAAATACTCGGAGGCATTTTTAAGTCAAAGATACAGCACTTAATAAAGAAAAGAAATACAAAATCAGAACCAAAGAAAAGTGAGAGTTCAGACACATTAAAGTAAGGGTTAGAACAGTTGCTATGTTTGATAATTAAGCATTGTTATGACTAAAAGCTCATTAAACCTATTTATTTTTGGAAAAAGATTAGTCTTTGGGGGAATCACATTTTGATTCACAGAAGGTCACTCGGTATGTTACCTGCTTAAATGCAAAGTAAATCCACTGACCTTCCACTGATTCTAGTCACCATAAAGATTTAGGAGTCCTGCAGTTGTGCCGAATGGTTTTGTAATATCCAAGCAGGGTGGGCTAGAGCCTTGTAAGGCTTGAAATAGGAGCCAGGAGCAAAACAGAAAAAAAAATATCTAGAAGTTGATCTAATGTGCTTTGTTTTGGGAATTAGTTTAAGGCACCCTGTGTCTTTAGATTCATACATTTGCAGCATAACTTGACTGTCCACACACCATGACATGATTTTAAAATTTGTAGACATAATTTTAAATAGAAAGAGGCATTACTTTCTTGTTTATTGGGCATTTAGGCTGGCTAGAATACTTTAAGTGACTGATAAAACAATTACTAATATTTTGAGCTTCCACTGATGTTTGCAAGCTTTGCTACTGGTTTTAAGGAAACAAAATGACTGATTTAGAGCACTGTATAAGGAATATTATTCCACAGTGAAACGTTGCTTTCTAAATCTATAGCTATAATTTATTTTCATCACTTAAAGATTATGGATACATGGCAAAAGTTCAAAAGTCATACTTTTTAAAGGCCCTTTACTTTGCTGTGGAGTGAAATGTGCTGAGAAAAAATTCAACTTTGGATAAAGTTTAAAAATTTTGAATCATTAAAAATGTCTTTCAATTTTAGAGAAGCACTTGACCGTCTGTATGTCCATGTTAGAGGTAAATTTAGAGTGAGCAGCTTTGTTAATTCATTTCTCTGCCTATAGATTTTCAACCACTTAATTCACTTTGCAAGTATTTATTGACCACCTACTACGTCAGGCATTGTACTTGGTGTTGAGAACACTTGGTGGAAGCAGAGAGTGAGTGAGTCCTTGCACTCATGAAATGTCTGGTCCAGACATAAGCAGTCATACAAAGAACCAACAACTTGCATTTCTTTGATGATTAGTAAGGCTGAGCATTTTTTCATGTTTCTGTTGGCTGCTTCTGTGTCTTCTTTGGAGAAGTGTCTATTCTAACCTTTTACCCACTTTTTAATAGGGCTATTTGCTTTTTCCTGTCGGCATGTTTGAGGTCCTTGTAGATCCTAGATGTTAGGCCTTTGTCAGATTAGAGTTGGCAAATGTTTTTTCTCATTCTGTGGGTTGTCTCCCCCTCTCTTGATGATTTCTTTGGCTTTGCAGAAGCTTTACAGTTTGATGAGGTCCCACTTGTCTATCTTATCTCTTATGGCAGGGGCATTTGGATTTTGGTCAAGAATTGGTCGCCTATTCTAATGTCTGTAAGGGTGTCTCCTGCGTCTTCTAAGAAACAAAGAACGGAGTAACACACATTCTCACTCTTAAGTGGACCCTGAACATTGATCATAATACGACAAGAAAGGGATTGGCAGTGGTGAGACACTGTTGGTGAGGGGCGGGGGGGGTGCATGTAACATCATCAATAAGTGTACCTGATTTGAAATCAGATGAAGTGAGAAGCAATAGGAGGCCCAAACTTTACCTGTGCATTGACCACTTACATACCTAATCCTGAATGGTAGCCCAGATCTTAAAAAAAATGACCCTTTGACTGAGTATCATAAAATAAAAGTACAGCGTGCCGAGAAGCCACACTGGGCGGGGGAGCTCTAATTTACTCAGGTTTGAGTTGAGTAACATGTTGGTTGAGACCTCACAGGTGAGGGAGTTACGATGGAAAGGAGGGTAGAAGCAAGCAGGTTTCAAGTAGAAGATCAGCAAGTGTGGTCTCTGAGGGGAGGGGACTTGGTTTGTTTGAGAGCTTCAGAAAAAATAGAGAAAATGGCTGGAGCTTCAAAAACAAGGAAGAAAGGTGACTCATACTGAACTAGAGACGTGAGTGAGAAAAAAAAAATCACACAGGACTCTTGCTGGTCACATGAAGAATTTTGGATTTTATCCTAAGTGATGTCTAGGAGTGATGTAATCAGATCTACCTAGAAGTGATATAATCAGATCTACCCTCTAGAAAGATCCTCTGGCTGCCTTGTGGCAAACGGGTCTGGCAGAGTTGCTGGAGGCCATGTGAGTTCCTTGGCCAGGTGACAATAGCTGGGTGGGGCAAGGCTCGAGGCATGGAAGAGAGAGAGAAGTGTATGAATTGGGAATGGGAGGAAGAGCCAGTGTGATCTGGTGAGCACTGGGCCGGGTGAGGGTGGTAGGGGCTGGCGCCTCGGGAGACGCAGGCGGTGAGATGGGTGTGTATTCCACCAGTGAACAGACTTGCGAGGACATGAGGGAGGCCAAGTGGATCTGCAGGGATGTGGGCAGTGGGCCTCGTGGGAATTCTACCATGGCCGGAAATCAAGCCCGGCAGCTGTGGTGGGGGCAGACGGTCACCAGGTGTGGACAGTGGCAGCAGGGAAGGGACACCAGACCCCAGTCCCCTTGAAGGATGGCAGAGACAGGAGTCTGGTCTGTGCTGTGCATGGAGCCAGTAGTGCCTCGGTCAGCTTTTTTCCCTCCAGCCTGTGCCTCATGGGTCTGGTGTGCTAGCACCAGGTATCTCTGCTGGGTCTCCTGAGTTTAGAGTTTGAAAGTTGATGTCTTAAGCGGTATCCCAAGGGGCAGAACAGCTAGAGAACCAGACAAGGAACGAAAGAGACAGAATTGGAAGGAACAGATTATCAGGAAGTCACAACAGAACATCCTTTTCCAGGAAAATACCTTTTTAATGTTTATATTCTTTGAGGAAAAAAATGATGTTATTGGTTCAGCAGTTCAGAAAGATATTAATCAAATAAAGCATGCAAATTGGATTTCACTCCTGGGTTTCTGACTGTGGGCTCCTGTTACCTGTGTGGCTTTCTTGGTGACTGCTTCGGACACACAGCCCTCCAAGCTTGCTCCTGCCTCAGGGCCTTTGCACTTGCCATTCCTTCTATCTAGAGCTCTTTCCCCTAGACAGTCATACCATGCTCTTCCCTCCTTTGGGTCAATTCTCAAGACACATCCACGACTTCCTTCCCCAACTCTGCCGGCCACATCTCACTTTTCTGCTTTTTTTCTCATAATGGTTGTCACCATCTCACGCAAATGTTTTTTTTTATTATTTACTTGTCTTCTTCCATCAAAATGCAAGTTCTTTAAAGGTAGGGATTTTAGTTCTCTGTTTCTTCAGCTCTTAGAACAGGGCCTCTCACAAAGTAGATTCTCAATAAAGACTTGGTGAATGAATGAATGATCTTTTCATAGGTAGCAACTTTCAAGCCAAAGCTTGCTGGAGTAGACCCCTGAGACTGAACAAAGGACTGAGGTGTGCACGTACTATCCTTGCAAAGGAAAAACACAAAGTTAACAGCAGCAGATGGCCAGATGCGGTGGCTCATGCCTGTATTCCCAGCACTGTGGGAGGCTGGGGTGGGAGGATTGCTTGAGCACAGCAGTTCAAGACCAGCTTGGGCAATGTAGCAAGATCTGGTCTCTACAAAAAAAAATTTTTTAATTAACCCAGAGTGTGGCACACGCCTGTAGTCCCCGGGACTTGGGAGGCTGAGGTGGGGGAGTGGCCTGAGCCCAAGTGATAGAGGCTGCAATGAGCCATGATCATGCTGCTGCACTTCAGCCTGGCTGACAGAGTGGCAACCCAGCAAAAACAACAGCAACAAAAATAGACACTATTTACGGGTTACCAAAAGGAAACACAAGTTGTTCTCAGGCATGCTAGGCACATGAACCAGATGTAAGAAAAGATGAAGACGTAAGAGCAGCCTCTCTTTCTTAAGTATTTGAGTGTTCATTTCCTTCACTGAAGAACATCAGTGGTATAGATCTTCTGAAGTCGTGGTCATTTAAAAATCATTTCTCTTTGCCATAGGAAAGTCTTTTACACATGCACACACTCATGAATGTATGTAATAGAATGAGGTCTGACAATTAAGAACTTGCCCCGTGCACTTATGTTGGCAGCACTGTACAAACAACTTGGTAAGATTTCATAACCTCGGTATATCAGGGTCTCAAAGTCGTGTTCATGTTGGCATGTGGTGGTGTCTTGCTGAGTGGTGGTTATTATTGTTGTTACATGACTTTTTATGCCGTCATGAGAATGTTGGATCTTGAATTACAGCAATGAACAAACATTAAATTTCTTGTCAAGAGAGGAGGTGAAATCAGGGACATGTTAGTCCAAGTTTATGGGCATAATGCCATGAAGAAAATTGCAGTATACAGATGGACTAAACGTTTCTCTGAGGGGAGAGAAAGCGTCATTGGTGAAAAGAGGTCAGGACGACCAGGAATGAGCAGAACTGACAAAAACATTGCACAATTTATCAAATTGTGTGTCAAAATCATCACCTGACTGTGAGAAGCATAGCAGACCGAATAAACATCAATAGAGAAACAGGAAAATCTTAACTGAAGATCTTGACATGAAAATGATGTGTGCAAAAATGGTCTCAAAGGATCTTTTCCATCACGGCAATGCACCAGCTCACACAGCACTGTCTGTGAGGGAGCTTTTAGCCAGTAAACAAATAACTGTATTGAAACACTCTCCCTACTCACCTGATCTGGCCCCCAATGACTTTTCTCTTTACCCAAAGACAAAGAGACTTTGCAGCAATTGGGATGGATTTAGAGTCAGTTATACCCAGTGATCTATCACAGAAGCAAAGAACAAAGTACCATATGTTCTCACTCATAAGAGGACCTTGAACAATTACCATAGTGCTATAAGAAGTAGTGGGAAACTGTCAAGGGAGGGGAAGCATGGGATTGGGAGTTGAGGGAAACTGCCAGGGGAGGGAGGGACACACCTCACCAACAAGGGTACCTGCATCATGAACATTTGTATACCTAACCCTGAATGGTACCCCACATCTTTAAAAGAAATAAACAGAAACAGAGCCAGGCTCGGTGGCTCAGCCTATAATCCTGCACCTTGGGAGGCTGAGGTGAGTGGATTGCCTGAGCCCGCGGGTTCGAGACCCGCCTGGGCAACTTGGCGTGATCTCATCTCTACAATAAATCAAAAATTAGCCGGGCGTGGTAGCGCGCACCTGTAGTTCCAGCTACTTGGAAGGCTGAGGCAGGAGGATCGCCGGAGCCAGCGGGCCGAGGCTGCGGTGGCCGGCAGCGGCCACTGCACACCAGTCTGGGCAACAGAGTGAGACTCCAACTCAAAAAAAAAAAAAAGAAAGAAACAGAAACAAATAAAATAAAGGAAATATTGAAAGGAAGACATTTTGATGGCATTCAAGACATCAAGGGTAATATGACCACAACTCTGAAGGTCATTCCAGAAAGAGTTCCAAAATTGTTCTGACAGGTAGACTAGTTGCTGGAGTCCATGCGTAGCTTCCCAAGGGAAGTGCTTCAAAGGTGACTGTAGTACTATTCAGCAGTGAGGTACATAACACTGGTTCTAGGATGACTTTGCAGACTTAATTGTCAGACCTCATAAGCATGCTTTGTTTCTCATCAGGCTCCTACCTGAGCCTTGGGTGTGATCTCTTGCCCTGGTGAATCAGGATGAATAGTCCGAAAGTCCCGGCTCCTGCTGTTCTTTGCAGAAAAGGAAGGTGTAGGCAAGTGTCCCACCAGCCCCGTCTTCTGCCTTCTTGGTCCCATGTGGTCTAGCTGACCCTTTGGACCATCCTCGCCAAAGAAGAGTGGGAGAGCCCTTGAGCAGAGTATGCTGAGACCTGAGCCTCCCCACAGGGCACCTGGACTGTCTAGAACAAAAGGAAGGTCCCAAACAGAGGACGCACACAGCTCCATTTTCCCACCTCTGCCTCATGAAAGAAAAGACCACATCGAGAATAAAACCAGGAGTGGAAAGAGAATTATAAGCTCCTTTGTGCTGCTACCAAAACAACTATGCCTTCTGGTGCCTGGATTCAGTTGTATGTCTTTGAGCTTTCTACTTTGTCTTTGACCTGTGGTAGAGCCTTCTTGGAGGACTTGAGCTTCTTCTAGAATAGGAATCTGAGGAAATCATGGACTCTTTGTCGGACAAAAAGCACACTCGTGCACAATTTTCCTGGAATTTTAGAGGTTTCGCAGGTTTTCTGAAAAGCGTGCATGGGCATTCTAATACTGCTGCTTAGATAGGGTGTATATTAGAGCCTAGGTCACACTGTTGACCTACTTGTAACTGGTGCAGGCCATTGCACCTCTCTTGATTTGGTTTGGGGTCACTGTCAAATACAGAGATGGTCTTTTCCACTTTAATTATTTGTGGTTATATAATTTTTTGGCATCAAAGAAGTTACTACTTTGAAACAGAAAACAGGAAGATTTCTCGTTTTAAAATGGCTTTGAGCAAACAGGTCAAATGAGCAGATGGATAATTTTGTGTGGCGACTAGTAGCAGAGAATTCTCCATCAGCATTAACCCTCTTGCCACCTGTCCTTAGAAAATCAGACAATGTTAGTCATGAAAACAAGGCTGAGTTCTCTTGATTTTTTTCCCCTGTACTGACAGGAGGTCAAACAATCGACATCATTTTAATTTATTAAAGGGCCCCGGGGGAAAGTGTTGGTCTCGGTGACTGCACAGCAGGGCAGCATAATGGCCAGCGTCTCCTCAGCACTTGGCTGTGTTCTGTATTGACTAGGTGATAATCGGCTGCACGCAGCTGGCTGAAGTAGATTAGAATAGTGAGCGCAGACACTGACTAATCACAGAGAGAGACACATGACACCCTGTCAGTTTGAAACCGCCCAGAATCACATCTGTCATCCTAAACACCCTGAATGTATTTGCAAAATAGCTTGTGTTTTCAAGGTGTTTTTTTTTTTTTTTTTTTTTGACAAAGCTGCAGAGATCTTATCCCACCCTACACACCTGCATTTCTTGATAAGGCACCTAATTCATTTAGGTATTTTTAGGAGTCAGGAATTTGTATTCTTTTCACTCATTTTGCCACAGAAAATAAACATGAATGAATCACCTGTGGCCTCCAGACTGGAGTTTCTCTGGCTTGAGTATGGCATCCTAACCCTTTCAAGGGAGAGACTTGTACAGAGGCGTCAGTCAATGTTTTTAAAATGTAAATTCTAGCCGGGCTCCATGGCTTAACCTGTAATCCCGCGCCTTGGGAGGCTGAGGTGAGTGGATTGCCTGAGCACGCGGGTTCGAAACCCACCTGGGCAACTTGGCGAGACCTCATCTCTACAATAAATAAATTAAAAAAATTAGCCGGGTGTGGTAGCGTGCGCCTGTAGTTCCAGCTACTTGGAAGGCTAAGGTGGAAGGATTGCTGGAACCCAGCAGGTCGAGATTGCGGTGGCTGGGAGCAGCCACTGCACTCTAGTCTGGGTGACAGAGTGAGACTCCAACTCAAAAATAAAGCAAAATAAAATGTAAATTCTAACAGTACCCAGGGACTCTGAGTAAATGAATTCAATGAAGGCCCTATATCAAGAAAGATTATAAAGAGACAAAAATTTAGAAAAAAAGAATGCAAATAATAAATCACACGAGTGCAAATCCAATAGGCAAAAACACCATTTGAAAAGATGCTGAAATTCACCCATGGTCAGAAAAACACAGATTAAAAGATTATTAAGATATCACATTATACCCATCAGGCTGGCGACAATAATATCAAAAAGAGCTACAGCTGGGCGTAGTGACTCATGTCTGTAATCCCAGCACTTTGGGAAGGACCATTTGAGGCCAGGAGTTTGAGACCAGCCTGAGCAACATAACAAGAACCCCTCTCTACAGAAAATATAAGAATTAGCCCAGTGTGGTGACACATGCCTGTAGTCCCAGTTACTCAGGAAGCTGTGGTGGGAGGATCATTTGGCCCCGAGAGGTGAAGATTGCGGTGAGCCATGATCATGTCACTGCACTCCTCCAGTCTGGGCAACAGGCTTTTTTCTCAAAAAGGAAAAAAAAAACCCTATAGTATCCATTGCTGGTGAAGATTTGGACAAAGAGGATTTTTTCCCCCAATGACATTGGAAATGAATGTAGTGTTAACGCCTTTTTGAAAAGCAATCTTACCCCTTTCTATGACAATTATAATGACACATATCCTTTGATTCAACAACTCTGCTTTGGGGATTTTTCTACAAACAAATAGATATAAGAATACTTACTGCATTGGAGTGATGAAAAACTGGAAATTATGTTAATTCATCGGCAAGAAAATGACTGAAAACATATTACATGGAAACCACGTGGTATTATGCAACTGATAAAAAGAAGGACTTTATAATTATAGCACTTAATTTGGAGACGTTTCCAATAATTGATGAGCAGAAAACATAGTAAAGTACATATTATATAATCTTTTTTTTTTTTTTTTTGCAAAACAAGTGATGACAAAGACCCCTACATATGTGTCTTTGTGGATGTGTATACGATAATATGTGTTTTTACATGCACGGGGAAAAACTATGGATAGAATCAAATCTGCTATAAAGATGCTTCAAAACATTTATTTGGTATAATCACATTAAAGTGCTTGTGCAAAAGTAAACATAGAACAAATAAAAATTTCTAAGAAAGATGAAAAAATTTGGAGAAGAAGCGATACCTTCCTCTTGAAAATATCTTGGGAAAAGATTCACATGAAACAACAAGGTCTCATGGTTAATTTGAGAGTGAATCTTTTCTGAAAGCAGAGGAAAGCCAGGAAACCCCAGGGGCTCCTGGACATTTGCTGGAAAGCTGTAAGCAAGCGAATGAGAGGCAGCTGGGGAGGTGAGGGCCTGCAGAGAGGCAGCTTGCCTATTTCCGTAGTCAGATCTAATCACATTACCTTCACCAGTGGATCTCCTCATTGGCTCTTCATTGTTCAGAAGAGTTCAGGCTTTCTAATATCACGTGTCCCTTTGCAGTAGGATGCCGGTCGCCATCCAGCCTCCCCTCCCCAACACACGACATTTCTCACTGTTCCTCGAACAGACTTTATTCTTTTTCTTTTTTTTTTTTTGAGTTGCATCTTACTCTGTCACCCAAACTGATGAGTGCAGTGGCTGCTCCCGGCCACCGCAGCCTTGACCTGCTGGGCTCCGGCGATCCTTCCACCTCAGCCTTCCAAGTAGCCGGAATTATCCGCCCACCTCCCCCAGCTTTTTTTTTTTTTTTTTTTTTTTTTTTTTTGAGTTGCATCTCACTCTGTCACCCAAACTGGAGTGCAGTGGCCGCTTCCAGGGCCCCCGCAGCCTTTACCTGCTGGACTCCGGCGATCCTTCCACCTCAGCCTTCCAAGTAGCCGGAATTACAGGCATGCGCTACCATGCCCAGGGTGTTTTTTTTTTTTTTTTATTGTAGGGGGGGGTGGAAGGTCTTCGGGTGGGCCCAAAGGGCCCGGGGTCTCGAACCCGCGGGCTCAAGCAAGCCACTCACCTCAACCTCCCAAAGGCGCGGGATGACAGGCTGAGCCACCGAGCCCAGCCAGACTTTATTCTTATAACTCTTCCTCCCTTCCAAACATGACAAAGCTCTGTGTGTCCCTCAAGAGCCATGTCTCTACGAAGTCATTCATGAGTCGCATGTGTTATACTCTCATCTTCATCTTAACCGCTACTGGTATTTTTGAGTCTCTATTCTTTTCAGTGATAAACTCAGAAACAACACAGGTTTGAACTGCCAAGGGTCACTTGTACATGACTATTTTTTCCAGTCAACTGAGGATAAAAAATACAGTATGAGAGGGATGTGAAACAAGGCATGCAGAGGATGGACTTTTCCTATACGTGGGTTCTGCAGAGCCCATGGTGGGGAAGGATTTGGATATAAGCGGGCAGTCTTAGAACCAATCTCCCACATATGCCAGTGGACAGCCACAATACATTATCAATATTTTGGAAAAGGTGTATATGCAAAATGTGATATATATTGTTAATCTTTTGTCTTGTGTATATATATTTTTAAATCCATAGATAGATTCCTTAGAAAATGAGATCATGTTACAGCAGTGGATCATTCCCAAGGAGTAGTATATTTTCTAAGACTCCCAGTGGATGCCTGAAATTGCAGATAATACCAAACCTTAGATGCACTATGCATAGATTTATTTTTTCCTTCTTCACAATTTCATGGATAGAAGATTCATTCTGACTACAAATCTTAGCAACCTTAGAGTGTGATATTTTTTCTTTCCTGGTTAAGTCAAGAACTTTCACCTTTTCTCTTAAAGAAATCACTTTACTGCTTCTGTCTGGCATCTCTGAACTGCCAGCATCATTCCTCTTGTGCTTTGTGGCCGTGATTACCTTACAATAAGGGTAACTTGAACACAAGCACGGCAGTGCCACAGCAGTAAATCTGGTAACTTAGATGGATACTAAGTGACTAATGGGCAGGCAGTGTAGACGGTGTGGCCACACTGGACAAAGAGGGTGATTCACATCCTGGGTAGGATGGAACAGGATGGACAAGACTTCATTATGCTACTCAGAACAGCCAGCAATTTTAAGCTTATGAATTGCTTATTTCTGGAATTTTCCATCTAATATTTTTGGGCCAAGGTTGACCTTGAGTAACTAACACCGCCTAAATCAAAACTGAATAAGGGGAACTACCATAGACGTATATCTTTGCAAATTTTTTTTGCTCACTTACATACATTGAACATTTTTTATGACTTCGGATACTCTTATTTTAGCTCACTACTTGTTCTTTTCTAGAGATGTGGGATACAAGTCAGGATTAATGACACAAACAGACTATATGTAGGTCAGATGAGGTTTGGGCCTCCAAACTGGCCCTCACTTCCTTTGATTTGGGACTTGGTATCCTTTGTGTTGTTACATACCCTCCCTTCCCTGGCAATGTCCAGTGACTGCTGATGCCTCTCTTGTGCTAATTTGATTAATGTTCGGGTTCTACTTATGAGTGAGAACATGTGGTATGAATATTCTTTGCCGTATATGTAATGATTGTATTGTATTCTGTTAGAGAGATAAAGCAACTCTACATCAAAACATAAAAAAAATTCCTTTAAAGATCTCATATTGCCGGGCTCGGTGGCTCAGCCTGTCATCCCGCGCCTTTGGGAGGCTGAGGTGAGTGGATTGCCTGAGCCGGCGGGTTCGAGACCCGCCTGGGCAGCGAGACCTCATCTCTACAATAAATCAAAAAATCACCGGCGTGTAGCTCGCGCCTGTAATTCTGGCTACTTGGAAGGCTGAGGCGGAAGATAGAATGCAACTATCTTACAATGAGATCAACTCAAAATAAAAAAAATAAAAATAAAAAATAAAGATCTCATATTGTTGAATGTATTTAACAATCTCCTATTGTTCCCAATTTTATTTTAATATACATAATAATATGGCCACAAGAGCCCTTAAATATTTGTAGACATCTTTGTTTCCTTCCTCAGGATAAATATCTAGAAATGGAAATCCCAGAACAACAGACCTGATTGTAACAATACTTTTAATATCAATATATGAGAAGATTAATTTCTCACACACGTTTTTGCCAGTAATTTACAGTTTTATTTTTTACAGCTAAAGTTTTAATTCATTGGAATTTATGTTGGCCTTTAATGTGTGTGACAAGGGTTTTTTTTTGGTTTGGTTGGTTGGATGGTTTTTGTTTTTGATTTGATGAGAAAGCAGGATTTATTGAAAGGACAGAAAAGCTCCCAGAGTGGGAGGGGACCCAAGGAGGCTGCCATGACAAAGGTATTATTCATGCTTATTTTCTCTAAAAAAGAAGCAAAAGTTCTAATCTTTAGTGAGGTCCATGAGCAATCAGAATAAAGCTGTATTTCTCAGCCATTTGTTCTCTGAGCTGGTTAATGGGACATGAATGGAAGTGAGGTGCTCAATTTCTGAGTCTTTTTCTTTTCTTTCTCCTTTTCTTTCTTTTTTTTTTTGAGTCGAAGTCTCACTCCATCACCCAGGCTGGAGTGCAGTGGCACACTCATGGCCAAGCAGCCTTGACCTGCTGGGCTCTGGTGATCCATCAGCCTCAGTATTCCAAGTAGCCAGAACAACAAGTGTGCACTATCACTTCCAGCTAATTTTTTTATTTATTGTGGGATAAGGTCTCGCCAATTTCCCTGGGCAGGTCTCAAACCCGTGGGCTCAAGCAATCCATTCTCCTTGGCCTCCCAAAGTGTTGGGATGACAGGCTTGAGCCACCGCAACCAGCCCTGAGTCTTATTCTTATTCTGTGTCCTCCATTTGCAATATGTTTGTAGTGATGTCTTGGAATATTCAAAAAGTGTCACTCTGGTGACAGCAGAACGAGACAAAGGAATTTGGATAATCAGTGAATCCAAGCCATTCTTCCACCAGTAAATATCATCCATTGGGATGAAATGAGTGAATCATACTTTTCATCTCATTTAAGTCATTGGGTGTTTTAGATCTCTGATCCTCAGAGCAAAACTAATCCTAAATAACATGGGGTAAATTAAGAGCATAACTTTAAATGTGTTAAAATAGTTAATTCCAAGCCAGGCTCAGTGACTCAACCTGTAATCCCACACCTTGGGAAGCTGAGGTGAGTGCATTGCTGAGCCCGCGGGTTCAAGACTCGCCTGGGCAACTTGGCGAGACCTCATCTCTACAATAAATCAAAAATCAGCCGGGCGTGGTAGCACACGCCTGTAGTTCCAGCTACTTGGAAGGCTGAGGTGGAAGGATCGCCGGAGCCCAGCAGGTCGAGGCTGCAGGGTCCGGGGAGCGGCCACTGCACTCCAGTCTGGGCGACAGAGTGAGACTCCAACTCAAAAAAGAAAAATAGTTAATTCCTTGTCACATCAAAATGATTGAATGTTTCATTCTTTCTCCTGATCATTTTTAAAATTTTTCTTATTGCATTTTGTAATCAGATGTGAATTTATATTCTGGATATGTGTCTGAACTTTTTCTTCTGTTCCAAAGATATGGACATGTAGGATTCCACTCCAACTGCATTTCAATTATTCTCCTTTCATAGTTGAATGAGCACGTTGGGCACTGCCAAGATTCTCCTGCAAAACTGAGGCATTCATTCCCTAGTCACTCCCTCTCCAGGCACAGCTCTCTGCTAAAGGAAATTGCCTCACCTGAGACTAACAAGTCCTCCCTCATCCTGAAGACAGCCTGAGACCTATGATTGGTTAATGTAGGGGTACAAAGTCCAGGCTCCCCTGCCTGGATCTGGCCACCTCTGAGGGACCCAGCTTTGCACAACCATTGGTTCCAACCCTCCCCTTAGGTTGGGGGCACGATAGGATTGGTTGCAGCTGTCAACTCACCTGTCACCACCCTCTAGCCAATCTTTTTTCTTTCTTTGTAATCTGTTCTCCCCTCATGAATTTTTGCTCCTGACTCTTAGAGACCATGTTTTCTTTAATCTTCTTGAGGATGTCAATTTGTAATTTTCTTCAGAGTTCTCTGGTAGCTCATTTTCAGAATTGTGTTTTTCTTTGAATCTCCTTGATGCTGTTCTCTTTCCCTTAAAAACAAATATTCAGGCCAGACGCGGTGGCTCATGTCTAAAATCCCAGCAATTTGGTAGGCCCAAGTGAGAGGATTGCCTGAGTCCACGGGTTTGAAACCAGCCTGGGCAACTTGGCGAGACCTCATCTCTACAATAAATCAAAAAATTAGCCAGGCATGGTGGCATGTACCTGTAGTTACCGCTACTTGGAAGACTGAGGATCACCTGAGCCCAGCAGGTTGAGGCTGCAATGGCCATGAGTGTGCCCCTGTACTCCAGCCTGGGCAACAGAGTGAGTCTCCAACTCAAAAAAAAGACAAATATTCATATGTTTTATGTCATTTTCATTATCCTTACCCATACTAAAAAAAAATCTACACAAGCTCTATGTTTATCAATGAGTGGAATGTGTAAATTACAAGTGGCACCACCTACTCGCTTTTTCAGATCTCTACCTGGAAGGTGAATGGATGAGTTAGTAACCAAAATCTTCAATAGATGGACAATGTCTCCCACCCCCATTGTCTGACCCTCTGTGACTATGTGCACTGGGGAAAAGATTCACATGCATGCATGTTACACTCATTTTACTATTGGAAGTCATGCTTATTAGAATGGAATGTGCTGCTATGAGATCCAGCCCTTTGAGGAGCTCACACCTTTGCTCCATTTTCTGCACAGTTGTCCTCTGGAACTGTCTCCTGGTGATAGATACAGAAATACTGAGCAAGGGAAGACTGGAGAGCTCTTTTCACAGCTTGTGCCAGCACCCAACAGGCTGCAGACGACAGGTCATTCTTCTGGTGCAACCCTTGAATCTCCTCAGCTAGCAAAAGAAGGGGTGTGTTGCCAGAGAGAGGTGCTGTCCTTCTTTTTATTTCCAGAAACCTGGTGTGACATGAAACGGAATCTAGTAATGCTGCGAGGCATAGATATGTCTCATTTTTAGTCCATTTATATTTACCTTATTGCTGCTGGAGATTATCGGTACATTCTGTTATTAGCTTGTCTACCAGTCTCTGCTTTTAGAGATAAGAGATTTTCACTTTTCTCTAGCCTCAGTGTTATTTTAACAGGAATGTAGAAGCAACTATAATGTAAATGCTACCCAGATTTTATATAGAATGGGAATTCCTAATTCCATTAAAAAAATATAAAGTCATATTACTGAGAAATCATATTATTTTACTTGATCATTTAATCAACAGTTTTTGAACACCTGCTGTATACCAAGCACAATAATTGGGTGTCTTGGGATCGGGAACTGATAAGACACTGTCCTGTCCTCAAATAACTTATAATGTACCTAGTGGCCAAGTACAAGCATAACAAAGAGCTGCAATACAGTGTGACAGGACACAATTTGGTATGTCCATCAAGACTCAGTGAAACAAGGAAGAAGAAACCATCTGTGCATGAGTGAGAACTGGGGATGAACAAGGACACTGTTACAGAAACGGCGCAGCTTATGAATATTCTTGAAGGATGAGTAGGAGTCCAATAATGGTAGAGAGAAGAAATGGGCTCACAGGAGGGGAGAAAAATGCACCCAAAGATACAGACAATGAAAGGCCTGATTTAACATGTTAAGAAATGTGTAAGCCGTGGAAAGATGTTAATCTATGTTAAGCAAAGGGTTGATATGATTTTATTTGTATTTTAAATTTTCTACTTAAAAAAAGTTTGCTACTTGTGCAACCTCTTTGGAAGACAGTGTGGTGATTTCTGAAAGAACTAGAAATTGACCTTCCATATGACCCAGCAATCCCCCTATTGGGAATATGCCCAGAGGAACTCAAATCATTCTACCAAAAAGACACCTGCACATGCATGTATGTTGCAGCTCTATTCACAATAGCAAAAACATGGAACCAACCATGCTGCCCATCAAAGCTGAACTGGATTTAAAAAAATGCAGTACCTATACACAATGGAATATTACACAGCCATAAAGAAGGACAAACATATGGACTTCGCAGCAACTTGGATGGATTTAGAGTTGACCATACTCAGTGATCTATCATAGAAACAAAGAACAGAGTACCATGTGTTCTCACTCATAAGCGGACCTTGAACAATTATCACAATACTATAAGAAAGGAATTGGCGGTAGTGGGAAACTGCCAGGGGAGGAGGGGTAGGATTTGCAGTTGAGGGAAACTGCCAGGGGAGGGAGGGGCACACCTCATCAACAAGGGTACCTGCATAATGAAAATTTGTATACCTAACCCTGAATTGTACCACACATCTTAAAAATAAAAATAAAATGAATTTTAGAAATTAAAAGTAAAAAATAAAAAGTTTGCTGAGTGAATATTTTGTGCCAGGAGTTGTGCAAGGATTGAAATAACACTGGTGAGCCTCTGGCTGACAATTATTTCAAAGAACTTCAGTTAGAATAGGGAGAACTTTACAGAACTCTCTACTTAGAAAAACTGGAATGAAACCTACTTTGGCTAGTATTTGATTCCTTTTTATCTCAAGAATCAGGCTCTGTTTTAGACTACTCTGTATTTCCCTATCTATTAATTCCATCTACCCATTGATAACCAGATTTTATTTTTCTTGTCCAAAAATATATTATTTGGCCTTGTGTTTCTGACCATAAGTCAAACAAAATATCCTCAGAAATATTTTTGCTGGAAAATAATTTTGAATTTTGGATGAAGCACTCAAAACTCTCCTCAAAGGCAAGATAGAGATGGTAAGAAACTACAGAAAGTACTCAGAGTTGAAGACAAAGCTGAAGTGTTATTCACAGAGTTAAGCTAGTCTGAACCAGTGACTGCCTGGAGGCTCATAGATAGAACTTCAGCTCAAATGGAAACACATTGGTAAAAATATAAAGCCAAGGGTTTTGACAGGGATAAGGATGATTGATATAACAAATATGGACTTTTGGAAGAGTTTTAATACTAATGAATAGATACATAATACAGTAAAACACACACACACACACACACACACACACACACACACACTTTACAAAGATAGATAGAAGTAAACTTGCTTTTATCAGCTGGAGTGAAGAAGACTTTCTTAAGACACAGAATTCAAACATATTAAAATTTAACACTTCTCACTCATAAGCGAACCTTGAACAATTATCACAACACTATTAGAAAGGGATTGGCAGTAATGGGACCCTGCCAGGGAGGGGCACACTTCACCAACAAAGGTACCTGCATAATGAACATTTGCATACCTAACCCTGAATTGTATCCCACATCTTTAAAATAAAAAAATTTGAAAGTTAAAAAAAATTCTTTCCTACTCAATTGTAAAAGGTTTTATAAAACTTAATTGTTTCGAATTTTTAAAAATTTAACACTTCTGTTCATTGGAAGACTTCATTTAAAGAGTAAAAAGATAATCTGCAATCTGGAAAATGATATAGCAATAGATAAAAGGATTAATATCAAAACTATGTGAAGAGATTCCATAAATTATTAAGTACAAACAGCCCAATACTAAAATAGAAAAGAGCCTCTTCACATGCACTTCACAAAGACAAAGCCCAAATGGCTGATAAATATATGAAAAGGTGTTAGCCTCATTAGTAATCAAGAAAATGCAAATTAAAATCAGAATCACATACCACTACACACCTGCTGGCTTGGCAAAAAATAAAATGTAACAGAACTAAGTGATGACAGAGATGGAATGCAAAAGAAACGCTTTCTACTCTGTTGTGTGTCTAGAAATTAGTATAACTATTATGGAATACAGTTCATTTTTATTTAGTAAAGTTGAAAGTGCATATATCCTACAACTGTATGTGTGCATATATATGTGTATGTGTTTATGTGTAACCTAAATATGCATATATAAATCAATATATATGATGTTTATATTTCTAATCTAGATAAATGTAATCCCTTGTCTTTCAGGAAGCATATTCAAGGTTATTTATATCAGTAATATTCACAATAGCCAAAACTGGAGAGAATCCAAATGTCTATCAATTAAAATATGTAAATTTCAGAATATTCACCAATAGAATATGATTTAACAGTAAAAAATAAAATTGACAACTACATGCATCTGCAGACATGAACATCATAAAGATAACAGTAATAATCAGATAAGAATTTGTACGAAACGATTCTACTTTTGTAAAGTTACAAATCATTTATTAAAAATTTTGAAAGCAAACATTAAGCTGCACAAATATGTTGGTAAAACAGGAAGAAAAGTGAGGGAATGATTATGAAAATCAGAACAGTGGGCACCTCTTCTGGGCATGGAAAGAACGACATCGGGAAGGCTCCTGGCGCCCTGGGATTATAGGGACAAGACGTTAGCATCGTTGACTTCATTTTTCTTCTCAATACGGATTTTATAGTTGGTAATTGTCTTCAAAATGAAGCAAAAGAATGAGAAAGTTCACTGTCTTTTTTCTGCCTTTCTCCAGATTTGTCACACCTTTCCGTCTCTCCACTCTCCTAGTGACTTGTGGCTGTAACCACTGAGGGTACTTACCTTCAAAAGGACAGGTGCTTAGACTCCGTGTCAGTTAGGTAGGTGAGACTGAAGTCCCCACTAGATCCCAATGTGTCTGAAGTTTGTTAATTTCTCATCCTAGTCCAAGACTGTTTGTTTAGGTCTGTGGTTTGTTTCTACCTCAAAGACATTCAGGGACTTGGGCTGATGGAGACTGTTCCATTTTCACTAGATCTTCCCGGACATCGCCATCCTTGTTCAGTTCAAAGGTAGGAAAGATGGAGACCTGTCTACAGGAGTTATTATGGGACAGACCTGGACGTGAGCCCCGCCACTTTTGCTCACATTCCATTGCGGAGGACTGAGTTACATGGTCATACAAGGGTGTTTAAGCTGTGCCCAAGAAAGATTGGATTTTGCTTGCCGAAAGATCTATACCCAAACCTGAAACAAAGAAATCCTTGTGTGTTAACATCATCTTCATTCTCCTTTTAATATCTTACCCTTTTCTCTATCAAAACAGACACTTGATCTGCTCAGAGATAAATTGGTGTTGAATGGAAAGAATGATACAAAATTTCTAACCCTGAAAAACTCAGAATATTGTGGCTGATTGAATGATGATTATTTATTCACGAACTCATATTGATGTAATTCTTTCTGGTTCACTTTCACATCAAGGATATGCCCTTTGAAATCCCAGTCTCCCATGCCATGTGTTCAGGAATAACAAATTCGTGGTCAGCAAATGCCCCTTGGAGCCAAAGTCACCTCAGTCTTCTGTGTCCCTCTCTTGAGAACTATCGTCTCAAATTTTGGCTTGAAGTTGCTTCTCTGCTAGGGCATCAATGCTATGAGAAGATGCATTGCATTCATGCTAGCCAAGGTTTTTCTCTGTTTTCAGCAAGAGGGTCAGTCTGGATAACTTGTTCAGCATCTCACTGGTGGAAAAAGTCTTGATTTTCTGCCGGGGGTGGACCAAGTTGGCCTGGACCAGGATAGAGTTGCATCTCTTTGCACTGCTATTAGAAGCACCTCTGCTGCTATTGCCCAAAGGACAGGGACCTTATTCCTAGCCTCACTGCCTCTCAGAGAGTGCTGGGTACACTGCAGAGCTCATGGAAAGATTTTTTTTTGGATGAATGTCTAAACGGCAGAGCATGTGAAGATAGAAATAGTGCTGTTATTTTTTTCCCCTTAAAATATGGAACTGCAAACTATAAAAATGCACGTATACAGAAATACTATTGCTAAGTAATGTCTTTGCTCCTATACTAGACTGCTTTCCTCTCCCTCTATAAAGCTAAGAATTTCTATATTTCTTCCACTAGATGAAAACGCAAATCACTTATTGAGTGAAACAAACAAAACTGCAATTACCACCTCATGGGATTGTGTCAGATCCAAATCAGTAGAAGGCAATGAAAAGCATACAAATCTTTTTTCTCCACTTATCTCTTTCTTCAGATAATTTTCTCGTGCAATCACTTTCAGTAAATCATCATTCTATTTGTTCCTTTTCCAGAGTAGTTCTTGGCACTTCATGTGCAGATCCATTGCCAAGCCACAGTGTGGTCTGAATCTCAATGATCTCGTGACTAATGCCATATCTCCCCC
Source organism: Cephalopachus bancanus (assembly GCA_027257055.1). Lineage (NCBI taxonomy): Eukaryota > Metazoa > Chordata > Mammalia > Primates > Tarsiidae > Cephalopachus > Cephalopachus bancanus. Next base: position 773,016 of record JAPVLO010000388.1, on the reverse strand, counting down.
TCCACTCTGTGGGATGCCATCAGGAATGATTTTGCTAGCACAAAGCAAAACAATGCCTCAACAAGTTTTCATTATTTTTGTCATCAATCAAATTTATTCCGGCAGAATGTATTAATAATAACAGAATTTGTGAGCACTTACTCTGTCTCATTTATTGTACTGAATACTTTAAAGGCACAATTTCATCTAATTATTCCAATAAACTATGATGTAGTCGCTTACACACTTCCATGTTAGAGGTGAGACAGCCAACACTTAGTCACTCGTTTGCCCAACGTTACTCAGGGTGTCTTAGTCAGCTCAGGCTGCCATAACAATAAGCCACAGACCATGTGGCTTAAACCACAGACATTTATTTCTCACAGTCTCGGAGACTGGAAAGTCCAAGTTCAAGGTGCTGGTAGATTCAGTGACTGTCTTCCTGAATCGCAGTCAGGCTTCATCTCTCTGTGTCCTCACATAGTGGAGAGAGAGAGAAAGCTCCAGTCCCCTGGCATCTCTTCTTAGAAGGACATTAATCCCATTCTGGAAATCCCTCCCTTGTGATCTCACCTAACTCTAATTACATCCCAAAGGTCTGTCTCCAGATACCGTCACACATGGTTTAGGACTTCAACATGGGAGTTTTCTTTCTCTGCCATGTGAATACACATCAAGAAGGTGGCCATCTGCGAACCAAGAAGGGAGCCCCCACCAGGAACCAAATCTGTTGCCATCTTGGTCTTGGACCCCCAGTGTCCAGAACTGTAAGAAATAAATGTCTGCTGTTCAAGTCACTCGGTTTATGGTATTTTGTGTGTGTGAGTGTGTGTGTCAGCCTGAACCAGCTAAGACAATCCCCAAATCATTCCACCTGATGTCAGGCCCACATGAAGGCTCAAGAATCTTCCTTCCCACTATCAACTGCTAACTAGCTTGCCACTCACCCAGACCCTTCATTGGTGTCCTCTCCATGGCTTCCTTCCTGTGAATATGACTCATTCCCAAGTGGCCCATGACTGACTCTCTTGAGGTCACACTTGAGATGAGTTTCTTCTTTTCTTCAGGCTGGGCCACCGCTCCTTCACTCCAGGCTGCCTTCTCATCCATTGATATAGTTTGTATATTTGTCTCCTCCAAATCTCATGTTGAAATGTGATCTCCAGTGCCGGAAGTGGGGTCTACTAGGAGATGTTTGGAACTTGGGGCCGGATCCCTCATGAATGAATGGCTTGGTGCCATTCCCAGGGTAATGAGTGATTTCTCACTCTACTAGCTCATTCTGATTGCTTAAAAGCACTTGGCGCCTCCTCATCCTTCCATTCTCAGCATGTGACATGCTAGCTCTCTTTGCCTTCCACCATGAGTAGATGCTTCCTGAGGGCTCACCAGAAACCAAGCAGAGGACAGCACCATGCAGAACCGTGAAACAAATAAACCTCTTTTCTTTATAAATGACCTAGCTTTGGGTATTTATCTATAGCAACACAAAATGAACTAATAATAAGCATACGCCTGCGCATGCTGCCTGGTCAGTACCACGATCCCAGACCTATCCAGGCCAGTGGACTGGCACAGCCTCCAGCTATGGACCAAGCACTGTGCACCCACCCTGCTGTCCCCCTTCCCTTGTACTGTGCTCATCTCCTATGTGCTGATCTGGCATAGAAGACATCTGGGGAGTCTGACATTAATGCTTGTCCTGAGAAGGAGTGTGTTTCTCTTTTTACTATGAAGAAAATGAGACCCCTGTGCCTTTTGCTCCTCTTCTCTCTGGGAAAGATCTCATTCCTCCTATTCAGATTTCCCTTGCTACTATGCAAACTAATTTTCCCTACTCCTCACCGAGAATGTCAATGTACCCCTAAGATTCTTCATATCTTTTTACAGGTTTATGTATCATTTGTTTCCCATTTTTGTTTTGCTGCAACGAAAGAGGATAAGCCACATCGTCTATGTCACCAATATATTTCCTAATGAGCAGAATGCTTTTCAAACTTATGTTCACCAATTAAACAGATAAACAAAAAAAATCAAGCACCTACTGTTTTACAGGCATTCTCCTAGGTGTTTTTTGTGGGAGATGTTGGTGACTGGTTAACTCAATGTGTTAGAATATTAAACATTTTGCAAAGCTCTGTCAAAACATAAATTCCTGCTTGTTGGCATTCTTGGGTGTCCTCTTTTTCAGAGACCAGCTCTGTTTGGGTTTTTTAATTAACTTAAATCTATATTGCCTAGGGAATGCTAAAACAGTTGAGTCAGTCTTCCAAATGCCAAGTGAGACTATTTGAATTTAGGAAAAAAACAACAGCAACAAAAAGCCAGATCAGAGGCATGAAACCAAAATACCATAGTGGCTCTTGCTCAATATTTGTGTGACAAGTTTCAGAAGCAAAATGGAGGATGTTTAGAAATTGACTTGGGACTGCATTCTTCATTTGGCACCATCAGAAAACACAGTCAGGGGACCAGGAAAATCAGACTTGAACCATTGCATTTATTTGGATGTCTAGTTCATATTAGGATAAAAAAATGTATAAAGACACAAACTTTGTTTAGCTCATGTCATGTAAATGCCTCTGGCAGGTAAGTGTGACTGTTCTCTCTCCTTACAGGGCCCAGAAGACAACTGTTAGCTGGAATAATCACTAAAGGATTTCCTGGCCTGATCCATGGATAACTGGCTCACTATCAAGATGAGAACTGGTTGCCGCTCTTTACTTCAATCACTTAAGGGACATTTATGAAGCACTTAATATAATAGTACACATTGAGTTCAACGCTGGCTGGTACTACCCAAGGGAACACAGAGGATGCTATTTTTGAAAGGTGATATCTGCACAGATATTGAGGCAAAGTCTTCCGTGTATGAGGGAGAGTAAGCAGAAAGCCCACGGAAGCATGGACGGAGGGACAGACAGCAATGGCACAAGTCTTAAAGAAGCAAGAGTTTAGAAGAGACCTAGGGGAGGGAGGACAATGTTGCTTCCATCTCTCAGCTCTGTGGTCTCCTTATTTCCATCACTCCAGGGGGTTCTGGTGCAATTTTTTTTTTGTGAATAAGAATAGCATCTCAGTTGGGCAGTGACTCATGCGCATAATCCCAGTGCATTGGAAGGTCAAGGCAGGAAGATGGCTTGAGGTCAGGAGTTCAAGACAAGCCTGGACAACATAGTGAGATTCCATCTCTACCAAAATCAATTTTTAAAAAATTAGCCAGGCAACGTGACATGAGCCTGTCGCCCCAATTACTTGGGAGGCGGAGGCAAGAGGATTGATTGAACATAGGTGTTCGAGGTTTCAGTGAACTCTGATTGTGCCTTTGCATTTCTGCCTGTGTGACAGAAAGTGACCTGTCTCTAAGCAAAAAAAGATAAAAGAACATCCCACTTGAGAGTGTCTCAAAGGTAGATTTCAGTTAAGCCATGGAAGGAAAATAAATACTGTCAGTCCCCAAACATTGAATAGATAGCATTAGAACATCTTCAATAGGTTAGACATTCTTGTAGGCATGAGATTGCAGTGAAGAAGAACTGCCTGCCCTTTTGAGCCTTCTATTTTAGAGCGATAGAGAATAGACGTGTAAACAGATAAATCATAGAATGTCAGGTAGTGTTCCGGGCTATGGAAAACACAGTAGAAGCATGGGAAAGAGACAGACAGCAATGAGGTGTCTGTGAAAGTCAGGGTGGCTGAAGGTGATCTTACTGAGAAAGTGATACTTGAGCAGAGAAGGAAAAGTACTAGGCGTGCAGGTATCTGGAAAGTAGAACATTCTAGGCATGGGGAATAGGAAGTGCAAAGTCCCTGAGCAGAGGACGTCCCAGTGTCTTCAAAGCACAGCAAGGAGGCCAGGGTAGCTGAGGCAAACAGGAAGGTGGCTAGTGGTTGGCAGAGTCAGCCTGTGCTAACTTGCAAAGCCAATTGTTTTGAGTTTTCAGGAATTTTGCAAATCAGCTGTTAAACATACATGCTAGTAAACATTAAATAATATAAACTTACCATTGAACACATCGCATTAGAAACAAAACTCATCACTTCCTAATTGCTTTGCTTCATTTTACTATGATCTATGTGCTTGAGGTTATTTATAGCTGAGTATCTGCAAAGTGAAAACGCCGTATGATGGTGTGTTCCTCCTGCCCATCTCTGAGTTCAGTGGTGTTGAGTTGTTACCTCAAAATCAGCCACAATGGGAGAATTAAACCATGGAAATTAGCAAATGGTACAAATCAGGATTTGACTTCATTTTTGTGGATGATCTAGACTAAGAAAGAAGGGGAGAAACATGTTAATAATACAGGTTAAACTTAAAAATGTTTGTTGTTACATCTGAACATCATACAAAAATTGAGAAAACACTCTTCTATTATCTGAAAACTATTAACCAATTTGGTAAAGAACTTTCTCACATCACTGACACATGGGTGAAGTTCCAACACACATTTTGTTATTTTACTCTTGTCTTACTTGTTAATATACATGAAAATATCCACCAACATTCATGCAAGGACTGTAACTGGAAAGCTAGAAGTTAATTATTTTCTATCATACAGATGCAATCAGAACCTAGCTGGAAATCAGATTGTACTGGGCCTTATACACTAAGGTGAGGATTTTTTATTTTAATTCTGAAATGGAAAGCTGTGTTGAATTTAAAGCGGAAGAGTAAGATAATCTGAATTCTGCTCCAGAAGGATCATTTTGGTAGCTGAGAATAGAACAGAACATTGGTGAACAAAAGAAGTAGCAAGGCTGAGTGGGGAGAACATCTGGTGGCTTCCAATGGGTAGCTATGGAGGTGCTGAGAAGCGGTCAGACTTGAGCTGTATCTTCCAGGTAACGTCAGCAGGACTTGCTGATGATTTAGATGTGGGTTGGATGAGAAGAAAGAAATTGTAGATGACTGCAAGCAACGTGAAGATGGGTGTAACTGTTTGATAATAGGAAGTCAAGTGAAGTAGAAATAGATTGCAGAAAGGGTTGGAACGAAGATCAAGAACTTTGATTTGGACATGCTAAGTCTGAGATGCCTGTTGCATATCCAACTGGAGATATCTGGGGTGAAATGGTAGGGACTGTGTTTTTCATAGAATGGGGATTCTCAAGGACTCGGTGTTGAAAGAAGCTGTAGGAACATTCATCAGAAGAGAGGATGAGAGTAGAAAGACCCAGTTGACTCGTGTAGCTTATGTCTTGGGGTGTGTCCAAGGATGACAAGAAGTGAGGCATTGTAGGTAAAGCTGACAACGCAGATTTTAAAAAAAGTCTCAGCATTCCCTGGGAAAATATAGGCCTCCTTGAAGGAAATCAGCCGTAGCCTGGGTTGACTGATCAGCTGAAGAAAGCTTGGTCCAGGTGGACAGTAGGGCAAAGGACGTCTGTTATCCACAAGGCTCCATTAGAAGCAGAAAATGTAACCTCTTTGTCCCCAATATTCTTCCTAGACTCACAATGTACACATGCCCTACCATGTCCCAACCTCTCCCTACTTCCCTCAACTCTTGCCCAGACTTCATTCGAGGGACAGCTGCTCAGTCATGCTGACCCCCCCAGCCCAGGGCACCGAATGGGAGTTAATGCCCTAGGTTGAGTTCCCTCTCGTGAGACTGGGATAGACGATGACACAGGGCAAAAGGATGAGATCAGGAAAGGAGACGAGATGACTGGCGATGTCTGTGAAGAAGGAACACGTGTGATGCCTGTGGCGGAATTGTGGAGCACTGCAAAAAGGACTGCAGAGAAGAAAGGCAGAATACTGCTCAGAGAGCACAAACATGGAATCAGAGCATCGCATCTGCCCACTCGAGCTTTACCTGTGCCATGGCCACTTGCATACCTAATCCTGAATTGTACCCCACATCTTGAAAATTAAAAAAACATTTAAGGTTCTATCAACAGCAATCATCATCATCATCATAAGCGTCTGCATCCCTGCCCCATGCATGGATTAGTCATCAGGGGACGCCTCCAACGCCTTTGGCCACTTACCCACTGTGTAACTCAGCCATGCTTGCTTTCTCTCCTTACTCCTAGACTCCCGCCTTACTACTCCTATTTCAATGGTTCCCCACTGAAATAATTCAACTCCACCGGGATCTGGATCTCCTACTGAAATTTCAGGTCATGATTTGGGCTCTGCCTAGTCCTTCCGTTTCAGCATCTACATTTCCTTCCAATTAGCCTCTTCTTATCCCCAGCATTGCCAAAAAGGGGAATTTCTGCATAAGTTCTAGACCTTGTAGAGTTCATACCTCCCCATTCCTCCACCCCCTCCCATGAAATAAAGAACCCCTTGCCACAATGTGGAGTACCCACCATCGTTACATTGAGGACATTAAGACTATCCTGGCAATCATTGTGAGGCACATCTTCTACAGCTAGTCAGAATTACTTCTAAGATAATCAAACACCATGCTACTGTCATATACACTCAATGCTCTCCTCCTTCTTTCTCCAAAACTGTCACTCAAGATAACAGTCACCCGATGAATGATTGGAACATTGGGGCTTGTGCTTGTTATTTTGGGGAAGTGAGAGAAGGCTGACCCAGTCCGTGTTTTGCCCCTGGATTCGTTCTTCCTCCTTTTTTCCAATTCAGTTTGTTTATTTCAAGTGTAATTTCGTTTGTACAACACTTGTAAGAGGGATGGAAAACAGACAAGAAGTGGTGATGACAAGCTGTTTTGGAAGACGGAACAAGGAAGGGTCCCATACTGAAGTCTGGCTTTAAGTTTTCTGTGGCATGTTGACCACAAAGAGTAAGGGAAGAGGATCTTTTGGAGGTTATGGATATGCTTACTACCTCGATTATGATGATGGCAGATTTTCCTATCTATCCAGCAAGCCTCAATAAAGCTTTTAAAATAAAAGAAGTGTCAAATGGACTCAAAACTAAACTGTCTTCATTATTTTGCTGAACAAACTTTTTGTTGTTGTTTATGAGCCAGAGTCTCACCCTGTCACCCAGGCTAGAGTGCAGTGACACACCCACGACCAGCGCAGCCTCGAACCGCTGGGCTCAGGCTATCCTTCTGCCTCAGCCTTCCTTCCAAGTAGTTGAACCACAGGCATGTGCCACTGGGCTAACTATTTATTTATCTATCGTAGAGATGAGGTCTCGCCAAGTCGTGCAGGCTGGTCTCGAACCCCTGGGCCCAGGCAACCCTCTCGCATCCTTCTCCCAGAGGGCTGGGATCGCAGGGGCGAGCCACGGCGCCTCTTTTGAGTAAACATATATCAAGGGCCCACTGTGTGCCGGTACTGTGTGAGATGTTAATGTGACAATGAGAAGCCGGGCAATGTCCCCAGCTCTGCACGTCTACCAGGGAAAACAGAACGCGCAATAACCAGCTGCAATAATGCGCTGGGATCGAGAAGTTCGGCACCATGGAAACGTGTAGCAGGGGCAATCCTGGTCTGGGAGTGGGTCACGATTGTAATTCACGAACCGGAGACTGACTCATGCAGCTATCACTGACAGGCAGAGCTACCTTCCCAGACTTCAGCCAGAGGGAGGAACAAAATTCAATTTTCTTTTATATCACCATTTTATTCACACATCAGCATCCCCTCATTCCTGTCCACTTATTCCTGAAAGAAGTCCCTTTTCAGAGGCTCCAAACATAGTGATTAAACAAAGGGCGTCCTAGAAGGGCGGACAAAGCGTTAGAGACAGCTTCATTTTCTATAAGTGCCAAATTTTCTGCATCAGTAAGGTTGCAGCTGTGACAAGAATTAGGCTGCTTTCTAGATCGGATATTTTCTAAAGCACCATGCAAAGAAAATATTAATACATCAGGGGAAGAGAAATAAATGGACTCAATTGTTTTAAAACCTTATGAGTAGATCATTTTTATAATAAAATGAATACTGTTTATTGAATAAACAAAATTATATGATTAGTATAAAATACAGCCACAGTCTCTGGTTAAATGTGTGAGCAGATGAAGAATTAAGTCCTAAATTTAATCTGTTCTGCACAAGATTCTGAATGGGAGTCAGATTAACTAACATAGGATGACTCTGATACTGATTTTCATACAGTTATCATTCTATACATGGTAGGCAATTTACAAGTTATAAGTGTATGGATCGTAATTTTTAAAAGTTAACTATAATAGACTCTGAACATAGAATGTATGTGATAATAAGACTGCTCACAGGTATGACTAAAGCACGAATTTTAACCAGGGATGAAAATATCTGATTCATATCACAATTAATCAACCTGATTTGGCTAATGCTTAATCACAGACTAGACACAAATAAGTGAATTAGCATTAGGTTGGTAATTAAAAGTGCTTCCTGGTTATGGGTGACACCTCTGAATGCAACACAAAATAATCCCTTTTCTATTCTGCTCCATATTCTTTTATCCTGCATTTGGACTTTAGTCACAGAGGAATTGATGTTTACTGCAAAAAGTCTGGAGTCAGAAGATCTATATTCTGGTCTCAAGGCTGCTGGAAGTTAACGGTTCGACCATAGAAAAAATAAGTTCTAACCCTCTCTCTAGTTTGCACATCTGAAAAATGAAGATACTTTGTAAAGCACAATTGAGAGAGAAATAAAAAAAATCATGCATGCAAAAGTACAGAGAAAAATTTGTAATTAATACAAATATAAAATATCCAAATATATGCACAAATGCAGTTATATATCATAATAACAATGTAAGCTAAATTATCATTTAAGGGATATCAAAAATAGAATTCTCATTTCCAAACCAATAAAAGCCAATAAGATTGGCTATGTGTGTTTGTGCATGTATGTTTTAAGTGGTGAGACACTTCAGGATATTATACATGATCCATATATTACAGACTTGTACAATTTACATATGCATGTAGTTTTGTGGGGTTTTTTTGAGTTGGAGTCTCACTCTGTCGCCCAGACTGGAGTGCAGTGGCCGCTCTCAGCCACCGCAGCCTCAACCTGCTGGGCTCTGGCGATCCTTCTGCCTCAGCCTTCCAAGTAGCCAGAATTACAGGCATGTGCTACCACGCCCAGCTGATTTTTGATTTATTGTAGAGATGAGGTCTTGCTGCCCAGGCGGGTCTCGAACCCACGGGCTCAGGCAATCCACTCAACTCAGCCTCCCAAAAGCACGGGATTACAGACTGAGCCACCGAGCCTGGCTGGCATGTAGTTTTTAGGAATTCAAAACTGTGCAACGAGGGACCTGATAAGTAATTTGTTTAACTGTCTAGTACATGTTGAGTCACTTCTTCAAATAAAAAATCAATCAAGACGGCTGATAAATGGGCTCCTCGCATGATGATTGAAGACCGAGATAGATGGAGATGCTTTACTCCTAAAACCTCTAGCTTGGAATAAATTACAGTCATGAGCCAAAGTCATCCACAATTACTTCCAATTGTAAATTTTGGCTGGGAGGGGCAAGGGAAGCCTGATATAGCATAACATAATTGGTTGGCAATAAATATATCTAAAGCTATGGAAGATTAATCACATTAAAAGAAACACTTTTCCCAATACTATGTTTATTTCTTAGATTATCCTGGGATTATCTGGTGATAAGACACAGAAACTACCTCACTGTACTTGCGAACTCTTTTAAGAAATAAATTTTTAGCAAAAACATCAAAGTAGAAATTCTAGTCCTGACAAGGTAACACAGACCTGCTGGCACAGACATGGCATTCTGACAAACACAAAGATAAGAGGAGCACCTTAAAACCTCTAGCCAAATGGATTGGTGAAAACCTTCTATACAATTTCAGTCTAACAGAATGGAAAGAAGTAGGTCTCTTATCTAGTGCACAGAAACTAACACAGAAAATCAAGAAAATGAAACAGGAGTGAACCAAACAATAAAGTGAAAACAAACAAAATAACAAAATAAATCTCCAGAAGAAGACTCAAATGAAGGAGAGTTTTGTGACTTACCTGACAGAAAGTTCAAAATAATGGTCATAAGCATGTTCACAGAGATACCAATACAAGAACAATCTGGGAACGTCAACAAACAAATAGAAAGTATTTTTTAAAAAGTATCAAATGGAAATTGTAAATCTGACTAATACCACACTGAACAAAAAAATTTAATAGAGGGATTCAACAACAGACTAGATCAAGCAGGAGGGAAAAAAAATCAGTGAACCTGAAGACAGATCTGAGAATTATCCAAGCTAAGGAGCAAGAAGAAAAAAGAATTTAAAAGAGTAATATGGAGTAAGAGAACTCTGAGACACCATCGAAGCAGAATAGCATATACATTATTGGTGTGCCAGAAAGAAAAGAAAGAGGGAACAGAATAGAAAAACTATTCCAAGAAATAATGGCAGAAAACTTCCCAAGCCTGGAGAATAAATGAGAAAGCCAGTTCTAGGAAGTCCATAAGATACCAAATAAGATGAATCCAAAGAGACACTATGACACATCATAGTTAAATTGTCAAAAACCAAAGATTAATGAAAGATATAAGAAAGAACTAAATGGAAAAACATACTGAGTTTAAGACTCAACATAGTAAATATGTCATGTTGCCCACATTGTCTATACGTTTAATGCAATTTCTCCCAAAATCCCAGCAAGATTTTTGGTAGCTACAGAGAAGCTTACGCTAGAATTTATATGGAAAGGTTCAGACTCCAGAATTGCTAAAACACTCTTGATGAAGAAGAATAAAATATAGGAATCCTTCCTCCCATTATTAAGATGTAACTAAATGGCTACAACAATCAAAACAATTAAGACACTGTGGTATTTTCATAGAGATAGACACATAGATTAATGGAACAGAATTCAGAATCCAGAATCCACACCCACACAGATAGGCCCACCTACTTTTTGACACAGATCCAAAGCAGTCAATGGCTAAATGATCACTTTTCCAACAAATGGTGCTGAAGCAACTGAACATCCAAAGGCAAGCAACATGAGCTTCAACCTAAATTCACAAAAATTCACTCAAAATGGATCAGGGACAAAATATAAACATTAAAACTATTGGGGAAAAGACAGAAGACCTTCTCCGGACCCAAGACTCTCCAAAAGTCCTTAGACTAAGCATAAAAAGCACAACTCATAAGAGGAAAAATTGATACATGGAACTTCATTAAAATTAGTAACTTTTCCTATGCAAAAGTCCATATGAAGAGGATGAAGACACTAGCTACAACCTAAGAGAAAACATTTGCCAACTACCTAATCAAAAAAAGCATCTAGAATATACTTTTAAAGTTTTCAAAATAAGCAACTAAAAAAAATCCAATTGGAAAATAGGCAAAAATGCACGTTAAAATGATGTCTAACAGCCGGGCTCGGTGGCTCAGCCTGTAATCCCGCGCCTTTGGGAGGCTGAGGTGAGTGGATTGCCTGAGCCCGCGGGTTCGAGACCCGCCTGGGCAGCGAGACCTCATCTCTACAATAAATCAAAAAATCAGCCGGGCGTGGTAGCGCATGCCTGTAATTCCGGCTACTTGGAAGGCTGAGGTGGAAGGATCGCCGGAGCCAGGTCGAGGCTGCGGTGGCCGGGAGAGGCCACTGCACTCCAGTCTGGGCGACAGAGTGAGACTCCAACTCAAAAAAAAAAAAAAAAAATGATGTCTAACATCAAGAGTCATTAAGAATATGCAAGTTAAGACTACAGTGAGGTAACTCTACATAGTTATCAGAAGGGCTAAAATTTAAAAAATAAAAGACAACAGTGACGACATCAAATGCTGGGGAGAACGTAAAGAAGTTGGATCAACGGTAACCCCTCCCCCCCGGGTCTCCTCCCACTGTGGGAGCTTTTCTGTCTTCTCAATAAATCCTGCTTTCTAAAAAAAAAAAAAAAAAAAAAAAAGAAGAAGTTGGATCACTTACACACTGCTGATGGGAATGCAAAAATGGCACAGCCACCCTGGAAAACAACTCGGTAGTTTTTTGCAAGACTTAAAATGCAGTTCTCATGTGACCTAGCAATGTCAGGTCAAGGCGAGCATTCTTCCCAGAAATGAAAAATTATGTTTACACAAAACTTGTATCTAAATGGTCATAGTAGCTTGTTTCCAATAGCCAAAAACTGCAACACGGTTTGTTTAACAGGTAATTATTAAACACACCGTGGTATATCCATACCATGGAATATCATTCAGTAACAAAAGAATGAACTATCAAGACACACAGCGACTTAGAAAATTTCCAGGGAATTATGTTGATGGAACGCCTACCCAAAAGGTTACGTACCGAATGATTCCATTTATATAACCTTTATGATAAAACTTTAAAAATGGAGACAATATTAGGGCTTCTGGGAGTATGAGACCGCGGGTGGGAGGTGGCAGAAGGAAGGTGAATGTTGGTATAACTTAGCAACATGAGGGATCCTCTTGGTGATGTCTTAGTATTTTGGCTGTGGTTGTGTGTACACAAAACTAAATATATGGTAAAGTTGTGTGGAACACACACATGCACAAATGAGTGCAAGTTAAACTAGGGAAATCTGAATTAGATCAGTTGAATTCTGTCAGTTAAATTGATACAGTTAAATTGTGGCAAAGTCAATATCTTAGTTGTGATACTATACTTTTGTTTTGCAAAATGTTACAATTGCAGCCAACTAGATAAGATGTACATGGAAATTTTGTGTGATCTTACAACTTCAAGTGATCTACAATTATTTTGATAAGAATTTAAATAAACAATAAAAGAACTCAATAAAAAATGGTAGATATTATGAGAAGAGACAGAAAATGGAAAGGTTGTCTGCCATCAGTTGCCTTGAGTCTTTTGAAAGAGGAGTTTATGAAAAATTTTAAGCCAATCCAACAATTAATGTGACCAGAATTGCATCAGGCAACAAATAAGTGTTTTATGCTCTTGACGAGTTCTCTACCAAGGATTCTACTCTTTGAGTCTTTTTTCCTTTCATTTAAAAATTTTTTTATTAAAAATTTTATTTTGTATTTATTATTTTATTTTATTTTTATTTCAAAGATGTGGGATATAATTCAGAGTTAGGTATACAAATGCTCATTACGCAGGTCTCCTTGCTGATGAGGTGTGCCCCCCTTCCTCAGGCAGAGTCTTTACACTTTATTATCACACTTTTTCAGGCTGGACTAGGTGGCTCCCACCTGTAATCCCAGCACTTTGGGAGGCAGAAGCAAGAGGACTGCTTGAGCCCAGGAGTTTGGGATCAGCCTGGGCAACGTAGTGAGACCTCATCCCTACAAAACCTTTTCTGTTCTTTTCTTTAAATTTTATTTCATTTTAAAGTTGCAGGGTACAAGTCAGGATTGCATGCATAAGTGGTTTAGGTACAAGTGAGGTTTGGGGTCTCCCGTTGGACTTCATTTCTCCTGAATTAGGATCAGGCACCCTTATTGATGTTATGTGCCTTCCCTTCCCTGGCAGTGTCCTACTACTGCCAATCCCTTCCTTAAATTCTTATGGTAATTGTTCGGAGTCCACTTAAGAGTGAGAACATGTGGTATTCAGTTCTTTGTTTCTGTGAGATATCACTGAGTATGATAGACTCCAAATCCATCCAGGCTGCTGTGAAGTTCATCATTTTGTCCTTCTTTATGGCTGTGTAATATTTCATCATATATATGTACCACATTTTTTATCCAGTACAGTTTTGTTGGGCAGCACGGTTGGTTGCATATTTTTACTATTGTGAATAGTGCTGCAATAAACGTGTGCGCAGGTATCTTTTTTGTAGAATAATTTGAGTTCCTTTGGGTATATTTCCAGAAGGAGGATTGCTGGGTCATATGGAAGGTCAATTTCTAGTTCTTTTAGGAATCACCACACTGCTGGGTGCAGTGGCTCATGCCCATAATCCCAGCACTTTGGGAGGCCAGAATGAGAGGATTGCCTGAGTCCATGGGTTCGAGACCAGCCTGCACAAACTGGCAAGACGTCATCTCCACCACAAATCAAAAAATTAGCTGGATGTGGTAATACATACCTGTAGTTCCGGCTATTTGGAAGACTGAGGCAGAAGGGTCACCTGAGCCCAGCAGATCAAGGCTGCGGTGGCCGTGAACATGCCACTGTACTCCATCCTGGGCAGCAGAGTGAGATTCCAACTCAGAAGAAGAAAAAAAAAAAAGAAAAAGAAATCACCACAGTGCTTTCCATAGAGGCTGAATTAATTTGCACATCCTCCAACTGTGCAGAATCATTCCCTTTTCTCTTTATCCTCACCATCATCTGTTGTTTTTTGTTTTATTAATAATGGTCATTCTTACCGGAGTTAGGTGGTATCTCAATGTGGTTTTGATTTGCATTTCTCTGATGACTAGTGAAGCTGAGCATTTTTTCATGTGTCTATTGGCTGCTTGTCTATCCTCTTTTGCGAAGTGTCTATTCATGTCTTTTGCCCATTTTTAATTGGGCTATTTGTTTTTTTTCTTTTGGTACATTTGAGTTCCTTGTAAATCCTGAGTGTAAGGCCTTTGCCAGATATATAGTTGGCAATATCTTTTCCCATTCTGTGGACTGTCTCCTCACTCTCTTGATGGTTTCTTTTGCTTTGCAGAAGCTTTTCAGTTAGATGAGATCCCGCTTGTCTATCTTATCTCTTATGGCATGGGCATTTGAGGTTTTGATCGGGAATTAGTTGTCTATTCTAATTTCTGTAAGGGTGTCTCCTGCATTTTCTAAGATTCTTATCGTTTGAGGTTTTACATTTAAGTCTTTGATTAATTTAGAGTTGATTTTCATATATGGTGATAGGTAGGGGTCTTGTTTTAATCTTCTGCATATAGTCAGCCAGTTTTCCCAGCACCATTTACTGAAAAGGTTTTCCTCTCCCCAGTGGTTGATAGTGAAGGGTTTGTAGAAGCTGAGTTGGCTGAGAAATTGAGGTTTTGCTTCCAGAACTTTTATCCTGTTCCATTGGTCTATATGCCTGTTCTTGTACCAATACCAGGCTGTTTTTATTATTGTAGCCTTATAACAAAGTTTAAAGTCTGGGAATGTGATACTTTCCACTTTGTTTCTTTTGCTGAGTATTGTTTTGGCTATTCATGGTCAGTTTCTTTCCGTGTGAATTTCTGTATTGTTGTTTCCAGGTCTGAGAAGGATGATGATGGCAATTTAATTGGTATTGCATTGAATCTGTAGATTACCTTGAGTAGTACGAACATCTTAACAATGTGAATTCTTCCAAACCATGAGTATGGAATATTTTTCCACATTTGTGTCTTCTTTGATTTCTTTGAACAGTGTTTTGCAGTTTTCATTGTTAAGATCTTTTACTCCCCTGGTTTGGAAGACGCCAAAGTATTTCTTTCTTTCTTTTTTTCTTTTGTGGCTTTCATAAATAGGATTCTACTTTTTTTTTTTTTTGGTTCTCTGCCTGTTTATTGTTGGTGTATAAAAATGTGACAGTCTTTTGCACGTTGATTTTATACCCTGAGACTTTGCCAAAGTCCTTTATCAGTACAAGGGTTTTTGACAGATTCCCTTGGGTTTTCCAAGTATAGGATCATATCATCTGCAAAGAGGAATTACTTAACTTCCTCTTTTCCTATTTGGATAACCCTAATATCCTTCTCTTGCCTGATTTCTAGGACTTCCAACATTATGTTGAATAAGAGGGATCAGATTGGACAGCCTTGTCTTGCTCCAGTTGTGAGAGAAAATGTTTCCAATTTCTGTCCATTTAGCAATATGTTGGCTGTGGGTCTATCATAGATGACTTTTGCTATGTTGAGATATGTTCCCTCTTTACCTAGGTGTTCAAGAGTTTTTGTCAAAAATGGATACTGGATTTTATCAAAAGCTTTTTCTGCATCTAATGATATAATCATGTGGCTCTTGTTTTTACATCTGTTGATGTATTCAATTGCATCTATGGTCTTGTGGATGTTAAACCAGTCCTGCATCCTGGAGATGAAGCCGACTTGGTCATGGTGGATAATTTTTTAGATATGTTGTTGGATCCAATTTGCACCTATGTCCATCTGGGATATTGGCCTGTAGTTCTCTTTCTTTGTTGTGTCTTTGTCCAGTCTGGGTATTAGTGTAATGTCAGTTTTATAAAATAAATTTGGGAGAGTTCCATTTTTATCAATTGCGTGGAATACGTTCAATAGTATTAGTATCAGCTCCTCCTTGTATGTTTTGTAGAATTCTGCTGGAAAGCTGTCTGGTCCAGGGCTTTTTTTTTTTATGGGAAGTTTTCTATGATGGAGGCAATTTCCTGGGCTGTTATTTGTCTAATTAGGGTCTCCAGTTCTTCTTGTTTAAACCTCAGGAGGTTGTGTGATATCAGAAAGTCCTCCATCTTGTTTAGGTTTTCTAATTTGTTTCCATATTGGTGTGCATAGTAAACTCTCATAATTTTTGTATTTCTTCAAGGTCAGTTATGACTTGATCTTTTGCATTTTTGATTGTGTTTATTTGTGCCTTTTGTCTCTTTTTCTTGGTCAGTCTGGCTAGGGATCTGTCAATCTTGTTTATCCTTTCAAAGACCCAGGTTTTTGTTTCTCTGATTTTTTCTATGATATTTTTGTTTTCTATGTCCTGTATTTGGGCTTTTACTTTGGTGATCTGGATTCTTCCCCTGAAGTTAGGGTTTTGGTGGTCTTACCTTTCCAGCACCCTTAGGTGATTTGTTAGGCTGTTGACTCGTGGTCTTTCTATTTTCTTGATGTGTGTTCATAGAGATGTAAATTCCCCTATTAGTATCGTTTTCATGGCATACCAGAGGTTTTGGTAGGATGTGTCTTTGTTTTCATTTGTTTCCAAGAATCTTTAAATTTCTGTTTTGTTTTCTGTATTGACCCAGGAGTTGTTCAGCATCATGCCACTTAGTGTCCATGTCTTTGGAGGCTTGGGTGAGGAGGGATTTTGTTGGTGGTGACATTTATTTTTATGCCACTGTTGTCTGAGATGGTGCATGGCAGTATTGCAATCTTATGGAATTTGTTTATGCCTGATTTATGGCCAAGGATGTGGTCAATATTGGAGTGTGTTCCGTGTGGTGATAAGTAGAATGTACATTTTGCAGTTGTTGGGTGGAGTGCTCTGTAGGTATTGTTAAGTCCATTTGGTGAAGCATCAAGTTAAGGCTCCAAACCTCCTTATTGGTTTTTTGCCTCAATGATCTATCTAGGGCTGTTCGTGGGGTATTTAAGTCCCCAGTTTATGATAGTATTAGAGTCAATATTATTTTTCAATTTTTAGTAGTTGCTTTATAAATTCAGGTGCTCCTGTGTTGGCTATAAATACATATATTAAAAAATTATATATATATATATATAATTTACAAACATACAGTTCACCCACTTCAAGTATACAAGTCAGGGTTTTTTAATGTATTCACAGATATGTGCAACTATCACCACAGCTAATTTTATTTTATTTTAAACTCTTTGGCTTTTTTGGTTCTTTTTACTTTTGTGTTTTTAAAGATATAGTACAATTCAGGGTTAGGTATATAAATGTTCATTATGAAGGTACCCTTGTTGAAGAGGTGTGTCCCCCCCTCCCCAGGCAGATTCCCACTACTACAAATCCTGCTTCCCCGCCCACCTCCCAGCAGTTTCCCACTACTGCCAATCCTTTTCTTATAGTATTATGATAATTGTTCAAGATCCACTTATGAGTGAGAATATATGATACTCAGTTCTTCGCTTCTGTGATACATCATTCAGTATTATAGACTCTAACCATCCAGGTTGCTGTGAAGTTCATGATTTTGTTCTTCTTTATGGCTCCAAATATTCCATCATGTATATGTACCACTTTTTTATCTAGTCCTCTTTTGATGGGCTTCACAGTTGATTCCATGATTTTGCTACTGTGAACAAGGGTGCATATATATTTAGGATGGCTATTTCTCGCTAATGAATTGAACTTTTTATCATTTTGTAATATTCTTCCATATCTTTTTAAATTTTTGATAGCTTGAAGGTTGTTTTTACTGACATTAAAATCACAACTCCTGCCTTCTTTTGTTTTACATTCACCTGAAAGTTTGTTTTCCTTCCTTTAACATAGAGTCTGTGGGCATAATTTGTAGTAAGATGTGTTTCCTGGAGGCAGCATATTGGTGGGTCATGCTTTTAAATCCAGTTTGCCATTCTGTCTTTCAATGGTGCATTTAATCTGTTGATGTTCAGGCCGATTACAGAAATGTGAGTGTTCATCCTTGCCATGAGACTTTAATAAGGCTGTTTTGTTTTCTTTTAACTTTTGGGTTGATATGTGTGTGTGTTTTCAATTTTGCAGTCATGAGGTGTGTTGTGTTGATTCTGTTTTCCTACATTTGTTGAAAGTACATGGTCTTTCTTTCTTTCTTTCTTTCTTTCTTTCTTTCTTTCTTTCTTCTGTGCTTAATACATTCTTGAGTGTCTCCTGTAGAGCAGGTCTGGAAGCAGAATAATCTTTTAGGGATTGGATGTCTGGGGGTAATTTTAATTCTCCATTGTTGATGAAACCGAGCTTGTCTGGTAGGAAAATCTTGGTTGAAACTGTTTATCATTGAAGATTTTGAAAATTGGACTCCAGGCCCCTCTAGCTTATAGTGTTTTTGCTGATAAGTCTGCTGCTATTCTGACTGATCTTCCCTGATATGTAGTCTTCTCTCTCTCTCTCTCTCTCTCTCTCTCTCTCTCTCTCTCTCTCTGCCTTTAGAATTTTTTTCTTTTATACCTACTTTATGTAGGTAGATTACTATTTGTCTAGGGGTTAGGCTTATCATTTGATGTCTTACAGAGCTTCTCTGAATATCTTATGCTCGGATGGTAACATCTCAGGTGAGATGGGAAAACTTTTCTTGGATAACTTCCTGGAATACTTGCTCCAAGGTGGTCTCCGTTTCCCTTTCTTCTTTTGGGATACTGATCAGATGTCAGTTTGGCCTCTTGATACAATCACACTTCTCTTGGAGGCTGTGTTCTTTCTTTCTGAGTTTTCTTTCTGTTTTTAACAGATTGGGTTAATTCCATGTTTTGTCTTCAAACTCTCAGATTCTTTCTTCTGCTTGGTTGAGTCTGCTTTCCCTGCTTGTCTTATTATTTATTTCCTGGATAAAGTTTTTTTTATAGCAAAAATCTCGGTTCCAAGTTCTTTCAGTGTGGCGTCTTGTCTATCTTGAGTCTTATTTACTCTTTCCATCCATTCCCCAATCTCTGTTGTATTCTGGGGCCAATTGGTGATTTCCATCATTTGGGCTCTGAGATCTAATTGTTTTGGGTGTTGTCTCTTTGGCACACACTGGAAATTAACTGTGTTCTTCTGTTGGTTTTTCCCTCATTTGTGACAGTTCCCTTTCTTTTCTCTTTAAGTCCATTACACAGTGGTAGTGGATGGGGTTTTCACTTCTGTTGTTTGCTCAGTCCTCTATTTTGCCCAATCAGAGCCTCCAAATTTGTTCTGTTTTGAAACAAGACTGAGGGTGAGAAGTTTTGCTGTTTCTTGTCATTTTGAGAGTTGAATAAGGTGGAAGGTGGGGAGCTAAGATTCAGAAACTACTTACAAGTTACAATGTTCACTGACTAGTGTATGGGCCTCCTGAGATCCACTCTCTATCTCCACTTTATATGACAATGTAATGGTTATGCATTTGTACCCCTGAATCCAAGATGATGTAATAGTAATGAGGAGAATAGAGAAAAGTAAAATGAAATAGAACAGACAGAAATAATAAAAAATAAAATAATCCACAGAAAAGCAAAACAAGAATAAAAAACAAAAAGAAAAAAACCCAAGAAACATAACCAACAAAAAGAAAACACAAAAAAACAAAACACAGGAAAACCAAACACACATACATGCACAACAAAAAATAAAAGAGGAAGAAGGAAAAAAGGGGGGCAGAAATGCAAATCAAACTCTCACATACACATTCACACACACTAAACCAAAACAAAAGAAGAACAACACAAAACAAAAAAGAAAAGGGGGGAATGCAAATCACCCTCTTATACCCTCTCACACACAATAAAACAAAACAAAAGAAGAATAAAAAAAACACTTTTTAAATTTCTGGGCACCAACCTCTCTCTTATGGCAGTTTCTGTAATTACTCTTCTCAGTTACTCACAGGTAAGCCCGTCTGCCATCTCCTGCACAGGGGCTGCTGCAGTCTAGTTCACAATCTCCCTGGCATGTGGCCTGGTGGGAAGGAGAGGGTAGTGTGGGTGGGTGGAGCGATAGTCCTCCCCTTCCGCTCTTGTAAGGTCAGAGGTATCCCCTCTAGTGGGACAGTGCGGGATTCTCTCCTCTGCAGGGCCTGGTGATGAGCACCCCAGCCAGGCTAATTCAAGATTAGAGTTCTCCTAGCATAACTGCCATCCAGACCACCTGGGTTTTTCCCTCTCCATTGTGCCCCAGCTCTGTGGGTCTGACATTTGGAGGATTGCTGGGGAGGGGGAGGTTGGGTCAGTCCACAACCCATCACTGATCTCTTGGCTGGGGGGGTCTTCCTTTTCTGGTCACACCCCTTGTCTATGGCTCGATCAGAGTAGGGAGTGGGGTGCCTCAGACTCTGCACTCATTCTGTCCCTTCAAAGTTTTTGCTTTGGGGATATTCCCTCTGCGTCATGATCAACCCCTGAGTAGTTAACCTACTAGTCACAGAGAGCAGGTCTGTTGCTCCATGGTGAGCAAGCTGGAGCACTTTCCTGCCCAATTTTCACGATGGTGATGGGGTGTCCATTTTGTCTTCTCCAGTGGGACTCTGCTTCTGACTTTCTTGCTGCATTCCCTCTGCAGCCCTCGTTCTTGGTGCCTGACCCGGCACAGTGGTGGTCAGGCAGTCCAGCCACAGCCATCACTCCTGGTAGTTTCTCCCCAGGAAAAACTTTGCTGATTTTAGAAAATGACACTTGGCTTCTGTGTCCTGGGAGGCACTAGTGTCCAAGCAGAGCAGCTGCCAGCATCAGTCACTTCATCAGGAGACCCCTGGCCACTTGCTCCTGAGTTCCCACTCAGCCACTCAAATGCCCACTTATAAATAGACACACATAAAAATTCATCCATACACTCGCTCACACAGTCTGACTGCCTCTGCTGCCATCTTTTTTCTCCTTCTCTCCCTCCAATACCTTTTTAAACAAGTGTCTGCTCCTAGATCTGTGTCTCCTTGTGTATTCAGACCTCCACTCTCAGCAGACGTCTACTCTTCACTCTTCTGAATTGTCTCTGGTAGAAATAACGATAGTGACCTTCTAATAGCCAAATCTGAAAATATAATGATGTGATGTGAAAAAGCCTGGAATCATTTCCCTAGAGACATCATGGGCAATCTTTATGTGTCTTAATTTTTGCTTTTTCCTAAACCTTAAAATAAGCAAAAGAAGGTGGAGAGAAGGTTGTTGGAAGGAAAAGGAGAAAGAGAAAATTATTCATAATGTGTGTATATAAGCTTTCCCAAATGCAAAAAAAGGCACATATCTTTGTAATTCCAACATGAGATTATATAATAAATGCATATTCACATCTTTTTTATATATCAGTATATTGTGATGCTCCTCCCTTTTCCATAAATATTTTCCACATTATCATGTGGAATAACTACCTAATCCATTAATGAATGTTAGCATCATTAAATCAGCCAATTCCCATCTTTTTTGTGTTCAGGCTGTTTATGATTTTTAGCTAGTAAACATCTTCTAACTAAATTTTTGGTACACATAGTTATTTTCTTAAGATATATTCATTTTTGGGGCTTTCATTACTTATTTTCATCTCATCAAAAGATAGCAAGAGACCCGATTGCACTAAAATTTTGCCAACTTTGTAGTTATAACTGAAAGGGAAAATTTTTGTTAATTTGAAAGTGAAAAAGGTTTTGATTCCTTTTTTTGTTTGTTTGCTAGGTGAAATTGATTTCTCAAAATGCCTCTTGGTCAACTAGAGCTTTGTGTGTGTATGAAGTGCCTGGTTTGGCACCTGCCTGTCCTTCTATTGAAGTCTTCCACTTTTTCTTAAAATTTTACAGAAACTATTTGTATATTAAAGATACTAATATTTTTAATATTTGTTGCAAATACTTTTCCCAGTTTGTCACTTTATCCTGTTCATTGTAGGTTTTTATATGCAAACACTTTAAAAAATCTGTAGTCAAACCTAAATAACAGATGTTACATCTGGTGGAAATACAGGTGATTTTTTTGGCTTGTTTTGTTTTGTCTGGAATTTCTTCTTTCTATAAAGAATTCAGATTTTTTCACACATTTTGAAAAAAAAATTAGCCACAATGGGAATGTTAAATGTAAGAAAGTAAATGGTGTGGATAAGTTGTACTTAAAAGAAACCTGATCTTTTTTGGTGCTTTTTCTTATTAACTCTGAACTAATAATGTATATGAACTGTTCATTCAACTCAAGAAACCAAAATAAATCAATTAAGAGCTTGGCTAAGCAGAAGGAAAAACATAATTGAAGGGCCACCGCCAGGGCCACCGCCAGGCACTAGCAAACCACATCCCCTCCCTTTTCCTGAAAAGGGGCCCAAACCCAGCCCCCGCCTAAAATGGCGACCCAGCAAACAAAGGGGGCGTCTGAAATGACACCTTCCGGGTTCTTCTTCCACAATCCAGCTCACCTATTCCCACGCCCTTGAAAAATCCACCAACCTGGATGGAGCTCTGCCAACCGACCAATAATCAACTGACAGGTCGCCCTAAACCCCCATAAAGGCTGGCGCGCCCTGGCTTCAGCACTACAGCCTGACCCTCAGATCCTGTAGCCCACCACGTTCGACCCATTAAATCTCTTGGCCTTAACGGGTGTTGAGTCTCACTGTGCGCCACTCTCTTTCAATAATGACTAATATAAAATTTTAAAAGCAGAAAAATTAATTTAAAGCAAAGCAAATTCCAAATCTAGTTTTTGAGAAGTCTAATCAAGAAAAGGTACCAAACACAGCAAGAAAAAAGTTAAATAAGAGAATAAAAAAACAGATAAGGGAGTATTATCTAAACTATGACATAATACTACGTACAACTTCAGTTTTGAAAATATCATTGAAGTAGGAAACTTTCTCAGAAAACACAAATGCCACAATGGAATACGAACCATTTTTAAAAATCCTGAATAAATATTCATCAAAGAGTAAATTGGAAGAATTTCATCAAAGGTCCAACAGGGGGTCCAAAACTTCACCTCTACCTAAGCCACTTATGTATGCAATCCTGACTTGTACCTCACAACTTTAAGATAAAGCAAAAATTAAAATTAAAAGAAGGAAAATAAATTAAAATAATTAATTAATTTTTAAAGAAAGAATAACTCCCTATGAAAGAATCAGATCCAAACAGGTTTATAGATAACATTTTTCAAACTGTCAAGGGATAGATAATCCTTATGCTATTTAAACTGCTTCAAAGTATAAAGAAGGCAAAGATTATTTTAGAAAATAAGATGATGGCCAATCTCATTTATAAAATATAAATGCAAACATATGAAAGAAGACCGTTAACAATTTAAGTCCAAAGTATACTAAAATAAAGAATTCCCCCAGATAAATTCAAGAAAAAATTAAACTAGGACCTCAAGGAGAGCGCAAGATTGACAAATAAGATGACATATGTGATCATATTAATATGACAACAATGGATAAGTCAAGGAATTATTCTGAGGAATGCAAAAACAGCACATGATAAAAGGCAACATCTGTTCAACGAGATCAAGAAAAAAAATTTTCAGGAAAGCACAGAAATAAATTTACTGACAATACAGGATTTAAAAAACTTGTTTTAAACTAATAGCAATGTCAAACTTATAGGTAAAATAATAAGCACGTTATTATCTCTATTGCTGCCAAATAGAGAAACAAACTAAGTATGCCTACAAATGTAATTTGTATTTAACATTGTTCTGAAAGGGCTAGCCAAGACAAACAAATGGAAATAAGAGCCGTTAATGTGAGAAAGGAGGAGACAGGAAAACCTAAGAAAATTAGCAGAAGAACTATTAGATCTAACTAAAATAGTGATTGCTTGGTTAGAAATGTTATGTGACATGCTGCTGATAAAAAATATACTGTAAGCCCAGCATGGTTGGTGTACACCTATAGTCCTAGCTACTTGGGAGACTGAGGTGGGAAGATTGCTTGAGGCAGAGAGTTTGAGGCCACAGTGTGCTACAATTATGCCTATAAATTGCCACTGCTCTCCAGCCTAGCCAAATCCCGAAACCCTGTTTCTTCTTCCTTCATTTCTTTCTTCCCTCCCTCTCCACTTGCCTCCCATCTTTCTTTTTTTTCTTCTTTCTTTTCCTTTCCTTTCCTTTCCTTTCCTCCTTTCTTCCTTTCTTTCTTTCTTTCTTTCTTTCTTTCTTTCTTTCTTTCTTTCTTTCTTTCTTTCTTTCTTTCTTTCTTTCTTTCTTTCTTTTTCATGTTTTTTTTAAGTTGGGGTCTCACTCTGTCACCCAGGCTGGTGTACAGTGGCATGGTCATGACTCACTGCAGCCTCGACCTCCTGGGCTCAGGTGATCCACCAACCTCAGATTCCCAAGAAGCTGGGACTACAGGTACTCAATACCATGCCTGACTAATTTTTAAAAAATTCTGTAGAGAAGAAATCTCACTGCACTGCCCAGGCTGGTCTCAAATTCCTGGGCTCAGGGAATTCTTTCACCTTACCCCAAAGTGCTGGGATTACAAACACAAGCCACCACACCCAGCCCCAACTCCCATACTGCAATCCCAACACATTATTTTATGGATATCAGTAAACTGAACTGAATACAAAACTGAAGAACAAAAGTCATAGGACTAATACTACCAGACTTCAAACTTAGTATGAAGCTACCATAATCAAGACTATGGTACTGGTAAAAGATTAGACAAACAGATCACAAAGCAGAAGAAGGATCCCAGATATAAGCCCACACAGATATAGATAACTGATCTTTGATAAAAGAGCAAAGATAATTCAATGGAGACAGTGTAATCTTGTCAAAATTATACTAGAACAACTAGACAGCCTCGTGCAAAAACAAACAAAAAACAAATCTAGACACTGACCCTACAACTTTCACAAAAATTAAGTTAAAATGATAGCTCATGGACCTAAATGTAAAATGAAAACCTATAAACTTCTAGAGGATAACATAGAAGACAGTCTAGGTGACCTTGGATTTGGCAGTGAGTTTTAGATAAACACTGCGGTGAGTTTGAGAATTTGAGGGTGGACCAAAAACCAGGCAGGGCCATGAGAAGCAGTAAGATGTAATAAGCAACATATTGCAAGTTACTGGGCAACTCTCAGACAAGGTTGCATGACAGAAGTCTCTCCCAGCGGGACCCCTTTCAGAGACAGTGGCTCAAGACCACCATCCAGAAGGCGGATAGGGCAAGGAACCCATGGAAGGGAGAAGGAGATATTTAAGAGGTGGCTATGTGTCTAGGTGATATCACTTAGCAATAAGGTAGGGAGTCTCTGTGTCAGCGCTAAAAAACAGCCGCGGTGTGTGGTCTTTTATAGCCACAGAGTTTGTCTTATTTATGGCTAGCAGATGTTGGATGCAGTTTTATGGAGCATGCAAAGTAGACAAGTTTTTAAAAACTATGTTTATCTAGACTATATTTAAAGCAACTTGATGTGTAAGAATTTGAGTTTAGTGCTTGTGGGGTTTGGGCTAACAATCTTAGCCTGATATGAAGAAATAATAACTTGGGGCGTCTTAAGCAAATGTACAGAACAAATATACAGAACTACAGCTTCTGCTCTACTAGTAAGAGTTTGAAAAGACAAGCCACAGACAGAAAGAAAACATTGCAAAATGCAGGTCTGATAAATGACTTGTATCCAAATATGAAAAAGCAAACAAACAAAACACAACCGTTCAAAACTCAACGTAAGAAAGCAAACAACCCAATTTAAAAATGGGCAGGCTGGGGTCGGTGACTCATCCTGTAATCCCAGCACTTTGGAAGGCCGAAGCGAGAGGATTGCTTGAGTCCACGGGTTCAAGACCCACCCGGGGAACTTGGTGAGACCTCGTCTCTACAATAAATAAAATATTAGCTGGGTGTGGTAGCGCACGCCAATAGTTCCAGCTCCTTGGAAGGCTGAGGCGGAAGGATCACTGGAGCCCAGCAGGTCGAAACTGTGGTGGCCGTGAGCATGCCACTGCGCTCCAGTCTGGGCGACAGAATGAGACTCCAACTCAAAAAAAAAAAAGGGGGCAAAAGATCTACACAGACACATTACCAAAGACTACATATAAATGGTAACTAAGGATTTGAAACAACATTCAGCATTATATGTCAGTAGGGAATAGCAAATTAAAATAATGAGATACCACCACATATTAATTAGAGTGCCTAAAACCCCAAACCTGATGCCGATGAGAATGAGGAACAACAGAGACTCTCATTCGTTGCTGGTGAAATGGAAAATAGTACGGCCACTTTGAAAGGCAATTTGGCAGTTCCTTACAAAGCTAAACATAGTCTTACCATATGGTCCAGCAATCACGCTCCTTGGTATTTAACCAAATAAGTTGAAAACTTATGTCTGCACGAAAACCTGCGCATGATATTTATAACAGCTTTTATTCATAATTGCCAAAACTTAGAAGTACCCAGAGTGCCTTTCTTTTCTTTTCTTTTTTTATTTTTATGGATGCATAATAGTGATGCGTATGGATGGGGTACATATGATATTTTGATAAGTGCATACAATGTGTCGTTTTCAAATCTGGGTAATTGGGATAACCATTGCCTCAAATATTTATCATCTCTTTGTGTTGGAAACATCCCATACCTACTCTTTTAGTTACTTTGAAACATATAACAAATTATCGTTGACTTTAGTTGTCTGACTGTGGTATAGGACACTAGAATCTATCCCTCCTATTTCACTGTCCTTTTGTTTCAGGAAAACTAACCACTCTTTAACTTCTTCTCCAGTAACCACCATTCTTTTCACTGGCTCCATGAAATCTACTTTTTTAGCTCTCACATACGAGTGAGAACTTCTGACATTTGTCTTTCTGTGTCTGCCTTACTTCACTTAACAGAATGACCTCCAGACCCATCCGTGTCGTTATAAATGACAGAATTTTATTCTTTTTAATGACAGAATAATATCCCCATGAGTCTATATACCACATTTTTTAAAAAACCCATTCATTCTTTGATGAACACTTAAGTAGATTCCTTTTCTTGGCTGTTTTGTGAATAGTGCTGCTATAACCATGGGAGATTAAATAAATAAATAAATAAAAACATGGGAGTATGGATACCTCTTCAATACGCTAATGTTCTTTCTTTTGGATATATACCCAGCAGTGGGATTGATGGATCATATGGTGGCTGTAGTTTTAGTTTCATGATAAACCTCTATACTGTTTTTCCTAGTGGCCATACTGACCTACAGTCCCATCAACAATATACAAGTGTTCCCCTTTCTTCTAGACTTCACCAGCATTTGTTATTCTCTACCTTTTTGATAATAGCCATTTGAACTGGAGTGATAAGATATTTCTGGTTTTGTTTTGCATTTCCCTGATGGTTTGTGATGTTGAGTACTTTTTCATGTACTTGTTGGCCACTTGTATGTCTCCTTTTGAGAAATGTCTATTCCATTTTTTGGCCATCTTTAAAACTGGACTATTTGTTTGTGTTGAGTTGTTTGAGTTCCTTATGTATTCTGGTTATTATCCCCTTGCCAGTTAAATAGTTTGTAAATATTTTCCCATCATTTAACTTGTCTCTTCACTTTGTTAATTATTTTCTTTGCTGTACAGAAGCTTTTAAGGAAAGGGTCAAATTGTCTTTGTAGTAACTAATGTTATATTTAGAAAAACCGAAAAACTCCATCAAAAAACTAGTAGAACTGATAAATGGATTCGGTAAAGTTATGGAATATAAAATCAACATACAAAAATCAGTAGCATTCTTATATGCCAACAGCAAGCAATCTGGAAAAGAAAGCAATTCTATTTACAATAGCCACAAAAAATAAGATGAAATACTTAGGAATAATAACCAAAGAAATGAAATACCTCTACAAGGAAAGTAATAAAACATTGATGAAAGACGCTGAAGAAGACACACCAAAAAAATGGAGTGATATCCTATGTATATGGATTAGAAGAATCAATGTTGTTAAAATGTTCATACTATCCAAAGGGATCTATAGATTTAATGCCATCCCACCAAAATACCAGGGACACTCTTCTCTGAAACAGAAACAAAAATTATATGGAACCACTAACGACCCTAAATAGCCAAAGTAATCCTGAGGGGAAGAAAAAAAAAGCTGGAGGCATCGCATCACATTACCTGACTTCAATTTTTACTCCAAGGCAGGTGCAGTGGTTTTTGTGCCTGTAGTTTCAGCTACTCCGTAGGCTAAGGTGGGAGGATGACTTGAGCTCAGGAATTCAAGGTTGCATTGAGCTATGATCACACCACCACTCTCCAGCCTGTGTGACAGGGTGAAACCCCCGTCTCTATTATATATGTTACAGTAACAAAAACAACATGGTACTGGCATTTAAGTTGAATGAGAGACTCTCCTTTGCCCAACTATGTTCTTGGCGTCTTTGTAAAAAATGAGTTGACTGTAAATGCATGGATTTATTTGAGTTCTCTATTCTGTTCCATTGGTCTGTGTCTGTTTTTATGCCAATACCATGCTGTTTGGTACTGAATTTATGCATACATGATGATTCCAGCACTAGTTGAAACAAGTTGAAAACATGCCACAATCTTGGAGGAATTTCCACCGGATGCAGAGCAAGAGTTTAAACTGAAAAAAGACTCCCTCAGTGACTCTGGGAACCATCAATGTTTCAATTCTTAAAGAAAGCAGGAAATTGATATTTAGTTTCTAGTAGTTTTAAATGATATCCCTTGAATTACCAGTGAGATTAACCTTTTCTGTTTTAATTGATATTTCATATTTGTTATGCTTATTTTTTTGTAAATGGCTTCTTCATACCTCTTGCAATGTTTATGCTGGCATGCTCAGCTTTTTTTGTCGTTGTTGTTTAATATGAGATATGGAGAGGTTTTTGTTGTTGTTTTAAATGAAGGATATTTACCTAATTGTTTGTTAAACATGGTCAATTTCTCCTTGAAGATATAATTCTTCTGTTTACATATGATTAACTTGATGTTCCAACAATTTATAGACTATTTCATGCTTTTCCATACAATCTTAATTATTACAACGCCATACTAAAAGAAAATACTCTCTTATTTTTTTTTTTCTTGTTTTTTGGAAATGCCCCAGCTGTTCAAAGCACGCTTAAGTTTCCAAGTAAGTTTTAGAAAGTATCTAAACAAATCAAATTTGGTTGGAGTAGTATGTATAAATTAATTTTGGAAAATTTCTCTCTTCTATAATTTGACTCTTTATATCCAAATACTCAACATTTATGTGTTATTTTCTTTTTCTTTTATGGTATTTGGCAATCTTATGTATTGTACATTTTTGTTGTCTATTCTTGGGGATATAATATTTTTCTTATGATTAAAAATACATGTATATTCACATCTAAACAATGATTTGAATAAAAGTATTAGAAATTTTTTCTTTAATACTTCCAAATATACCCTTCCAGGCCATTCTGGCCATCCAGTGTTTCAGTTGATGTGATTCAAGTCAATCTATCTTTGCCTTCACAGTTAAGCTACTCTTTCTTATTAAAAGCTCTTAAAATTTTTCATTTCGTATTCTTAAATATCATTATAATAGTCTAGATAAGGGTTTTCTTTATCATTTTGGAAATTTTTGAGCCCTTATAAGCTGAAATCTTTTGTCTTTCTTAAATTATGGGACATTCTTGATCATCATTTATTTAAATATTTCTTTCTCTTTGTTTTGTTTTTTTTTTCTTTCTCTTTTCCTGGAACTCAATGGACATTTCTGCTGCTAATCTGCAAATCACCTAACTTTTGAACTATATTTCCCACATCTTTACTCTTCCCCAATACTGAGAGATTTCCTTGACTTGAACCTCCAATTTACTAATTCTTTTTTGTAATGTATTCCCTATTTTCCTTGTGAGTTTCAGAGCAGCAACATTGATAAGCCAGCCTGCATACAGTACAGGTTTCCAATTTTTTTATAAGCCTTACTCTGTTCTCAATACTTCAGGTCATTATGCACTATGGCTCGGAAGGACTTGAATGATTTTTTATCTTTTATTTGGAAACCTTCTAATTTACCTCCTCGTTCACCAATGCATGGAAGGAACTCCAAGGCAATTCAGATTATGCTACTCACTGGCATTCGTTTATGCAGTCTTGTTTTCCAGTGTGAAGAATTTTCTCCTTAAAGACTCTGACATCTGGAATAACATACGACCCCAACACCCAGCTGAAACCTTGTTCTCTACATTCAGTCTCTGGCCTGGTTCCTCAAAGTCTGAGATTTAACATAAGGTCATTTCTAATTTTCAGACCCAATCCTGCTGTTTCCAGAGGAAAAACTTTAGAGGATTTTCTATGGGGGTGGAATATAGGAAAAAAGCTCTCATTTTAGGTGTTCTGATTATGAAATTTTCTTGATGTATAAGATTTTTAAATCTGGAGTATGCTGTCAAGTAAGAAATCTTATGGAAAAGATGCTTAGGAGAAAAGAAATGTGTTTCCACTTTAAGACAAAAATGATTGTGTTCATTGCACTGGTAAGCAAAAGTGAAAAACATTTGTTGACAATATGACAGAACGAGCAGGACATTGGCATTGATATGGGTTTAAGTGCTAGCTCTACTCTTTGTAAGGAGTACTCATGTGAATTTCTTTACTTTGATTTTCTTCTCTGTTCAATAGAAATATTAGGATTGTTATAAATTCTCAATAGAATCATCTCAGAAAGTCTTAGCCTCACCCAGCCTAGATTAAGAATTCCTCTTGTTTGTTTGTTTTCTTGCTTGCTTGTTTGTTTGCTTCCCCCTCAGCACACCACGATGTCTTTCAACTAATGCACAATTTCTAAATTATCTGTTCACATGTATTGTCTACCCCCTCCCCTGTGCCCAGGACAATGACTCCCTTTGACGAGTTCCCTTAGTCACCTTCATAATTCCAATGCAAATATTGAATGGAACACATATATTCTAAAAATTATTCATTGTTTAAATAAAATTACATTTAACTGAACAGCCTTTATTTTTACTTGCTAAAATCTGGCAACCTTACCTTTTTCAGCTTTTTTCAGTGTCTTTAAGAACAGGAAATATTGACATTCTCTGGAAACCCTTCCACTTTTGGTGCAAGTTTGGCAGATCATAGGTATTTAGCTATGTCAGTAGACTTAAAATGAACTGACAATATTAGTAAAATTCCTCTGTAAGCTGCAAGCTCCGTGAGAAAGAAGGTCTGTCTTATTTTCCTCCTTTAACTGAAATCACAATCGCATTGCATTCCTACAAGTGGCGACCTTGTGATTTATATTGCCGATGGCATATTTCCACAACCATGATTTTAAAAATCTCCTCATGGAAATTGCAATTCACATGTCAGAACATTTCACATTCCAGGTTTCAGTTTTCTGTT
Organism: Cephalopachus bancanus; assembly: GCA_027257055.1. Classification (NCBI taxonomy): domain Eukaryota; kingdom Metazoa; phylum Chordata; class Mammalia; order Primates; family Tarsiidae; genus Cephalopachus; species Cephalopachus bancanus. The sequence continues at coordinate 741,597 of JAPVLO010000388.1, read as the reverse complement.
GTTTTTCTTTTTTTTTTGAGTTGGAGTCTCACTCTGTCGCCGACTAGAGTGCAGTAGCCGCTCTCGGCCACCGCAGCCTCGCCTGCTGGGCTCCGGCCATTCTTCCGCCTTCTGAGTAGCCGGAATTACAGGCATGCGCTACCACGCCTGGCTGATTTTTTGATTTATTGCAGAGATGAGGTCTCGCCTGCCCAGGCAGGTCTCAAACCCACGGGCTCAGGCAATCCACTCAACTCAGCCTCCCAAAGGCGCGGGATGACAAGCTGAGCCACCGAGCCCGGCTTAGTATTTTTTTTTAAAATGTACATAAGGTTAGTTTTAAGAGATGTAATGAGATGAATTTAGGGTAACAGATAAATCTGTATTTCAAAGAACAATTATTCCCATTAGGACTTTTACTAAACTGGATTCAAAAGAAAGTACAAACCATCACCAGATAGAATGAAGGCCACCTTTATTTCCAGAGGTTTATGTCCATCTATTGATAAAGCTAGATATAGATATATATAGGCCACGAAACTCCTTTTTCTAGATACCAATAACTAGAAACCACTTTCTTCTGGAGCTAGTGCCCCTGTAATTGTTTAATTGACTCCATATTTGTACAGTGATCTCAAGGGCCAGAATGTAGAATCCATTACAGTGATTTTGCAAAAGTTCTGAGTCTCTGGGCACCAGGAGTCCACGTTCAAGGTCTAGAATTCTCTACCCTATGGTAGCCTTGGTTGATGCCCAAGACTGATTCTAGGTCTGCAATTGATAAAATGGTCCAGTCTCTGAGTTCTTTCAAGGAGCCCTCGGAGTTGCCATAGGAACTGGAAGGTTCTGGGAAGCAGGGTGGAGAGGGCACGGCCAGGCACCATCCCACCCACAGTGCAAACAGGACACAAGTAGTTAATAGGCTGCTGCCCTGTGAGCATTTTTGCTGTCGCTGGCATTTTGGTGTCCTAGGGGCCCTCTGAGCAACTTCCTCATTGGCACAGGTTCTCTGGGGAGGCTAATAACACAGGTCACAAGTCTGAGCCGCAGCCGCTGAGCATTGGTCCCTTCCCATGTCTGACTGGTGACTTGATGACAAGTATTTGGCAGGGTCTGGGCCCAGCGGACTCCATGTCGGCTCCTTGGCTGATGCTATTTCAGGGCTTTGCATAGAACTTTTCCCTACTGAGGACTATCCAGAGCAAAGGGGAGAGTTGCAGGAGATAGGAAGAAAGCCAGGAAAACCAGCATTTTGGAAGGGAGAATTTCATGAAGGAGATCTGCTGTGAATATTTCCGAATCTCTCCGGAATCACAGGATTGAGACCAGGAAAGCATCTTCCAGATCTTGTGCGGACTCTCCCATGAGGATCAAAGACACTGCCTGGTCAAGCTCTCACAGCCAATTAGCAGCTGTGAGGCGCTGGGACCTTGGGACAAAAAGCTTACATGGTACTCTCTCTGAACCAGGTGAGACAGCACTCCAGAAATGCACATCTTTTAAAATAAAAATAACAAATTTGAAAACTTGGTACTGTGAACAGTTTCAGTTTTTCTCATAGCAGGTTGGGACTGCTTCTGCAATGAAAAGAAAAGAAGAAAAAATTAAATACCATCTCCAAGGTGACCCTTGGACAGTAATTCTAAACATTCCAAATTCTCCTGGGTGCCATGCATAGCATATCTGAGAAAAAAAGTCAGCTGCAAGAAAAATCTTTCCCTATTAAAATTCTCTTACTGACCATTTCTCTAAACTGGGTGCCTTGCAGTTGTCTTAAGGACAGTTGATGCCAGCTTGTTTCTCTCTTTTTAAAATATGGGAGAGGCTGGGCACAGTGCCTCACATGTGTAATCCTAGCACTTTGGGAGGTTGAGGCAGAAGATTGCTTAAGCCCAGGAACATAGCAAAACCTCGTATCTACAAAAAAAAAATCAAAAAATTAACCGGGAGTGGTGGTGTGCATCTAGTCCCAACTACTTGGGAGGGTGAGGCACAACGATTGCCTGAGCCCAGGAGGTCTAGGCTGCAGTGAGCCATGATTGTGCCACCATACTCCAGCCTGGGCGACAAAGTGAGCCCCTGACTCAAAAAAATAAAAAGTAAAAACGAAAGATACTGAAAAATAGTCAACCCAGGGAGTGCGCTGTCATCCCCATGTTTGACCCCATGTCATGATTTTATTTACAATGTGTGCCTTCTTTTCTCAGAAACATTTGAAACTGTGGTAGGATTGGAGCTTTGATAACAAGGCCAAAAGCTGGAGGGTTTCCACAGAATTTCACTTCTTCTATTCTTAAAGGTAGTGAAAAAAGTTGAAAGAGGAAAGGCTGCCAGATTTAGTGAATAAAAATAAAGGACACTGAGTTGAGTTTCATTTCAGTCAAACAATGAATATTTTTTAATGTACGTGTGTCTGGTGAAATATTTGCTACATGCTTATACCTAGGAATTATTCGCTATTTATCTGAAATTAAAAGGTAATTGGGGCCCTGCATTTTATCTGGCAGCTTGAGAGGGAGGGAGGGAGGGAGGAGGAGAGTGAGAGAAAGAGAGAGGAGGAAGACAAGGATGGGGAAGGAGAATAAGTTTCAATGATTGTACTAATATCCTCAGAAAGAAAAAAACAGCATCAAATTGTAAGATCAGTTCCCGGTGTTGTGGCCTGTCCATTTGATAAAGAAGCCCGGAAGAGAACTTTTTTTCACCCAAGCGGTGTTCAGGTGACCTGTGATGAAAAACAAACAAACAAAAAATACTGATCACACATGACATTTTGTTCCGTTCTCTTCTGTTCATTCATTCAAAACCACTTAGTTATTTTCTGGTGGGTGGTGGGGAGGCGAAATGGTGAGGAAGTGGTATTCAAAGCCAATTAATTCTCTGCTCTTCAAAAACTCACCAACCCCCTAAGTACCATGGGAAAATAAAAGCAACTGGCTATAGGCTTATGACACAAGGAAGACACACCAGCTGCGGGGAACAGAAATGTCTACACAGACGAGGACACACTTGAAATCTACTTGGAAGATTGTTCTGCATCTAAGCCATGTCATATGAGGTCATTTCTGCTCTTTCTGAAATGTTGCCTTTGTAGAGAGTTAGCTATAGATTAGGGGATCATCCCATCAGGAACAAACTACATAGGCAGAAACAGGTAGAAGAAACAGAAGTTGTGGGAAGACCAGAGACAAGACAGTGGCCATCTTGGGTGAGAAGCAGGGAATTGTGGTCAGGTTAGGGATATTGGTATTGGAGAACAACCTTGTATATCAGCTATGTTTATATCAATATTGCTTGGATCAATTTGTTTCTCTCTGGAAACAATATTTTCAAGAGGCATCTTTTCCACAAATCATATTATTTGCCTAGATTTAGCCCATAATTTGGACATTTTTTCACATGAGCACATGTATGAACTGTTCAAGATTTAATAGGCAAGTGAAAAATCATGGATTAATTCAGAGTATCTACCTAGGAGTTCAAATTTTCTTTTATTTTCTTTTTGAGTCAGAGTCTCACTCTGTTGCTCAGGTCACTGCAGCCTCAATCTTCAGGACTCAGGTAATCCTTCCACTTCAGCCTTCCATGTAACTGGAACCACAGGCATATACCACCACACCTGGCTAATTTTTTTATTTATTGTAGGGACGAGGTCTCACCAAATTGTCCAGGCTGGTCTTGAACCCCTGAGTTCAGGCAATCCTCTCTCCTTGGCCTCCCAAAGTGCTGGATTATAGGCGTGAGCCACCGCACCCAGCTCAAATTTTATTTTCTAAGACTCAAATGCTTCATTTTATTGAATATACAGTAAATGTTATATACACATTAAATAGTATAATATTATTATATATTATATATATTCTAGTCTGCACACTGACTTCATGACCCCAAAGCAATATATTATATATATTAAATAGCTTATATATGATTAGTAAAGTTATATATACTATATAGAGTAAAAGTATTTACTATGTATTACATTCCATAATATTTTATCATACAGTATAATATATAATAATTTTCTTATAATAAATAGAATTGGAGCTTTCCTTCCTGAAATAATATATCTAATATGTAACATTATTGAATATGATAATATATATATACATATACACACTTGTCAGTAAAATTGATGTAAACAGTGCTAACTACTATAAATAATATAGTATTATCTCTTGACCTCATCACCCTAATTCTCTTAAATAGAGCACATTCTTGGAGAGAGTGTCTGGTATATTTCAAATACTGAAGAAAACAGAAGTCTCGTGTAAAAATGTATATGAATAATTTCTGGTTCTTATCACTCTCTGTCTTTCCTTTTTAAAGAAAACCAGATCTTCATTATTACTCACAAAGGCAACCATTCCCAGTCCTTAAATTATTTAATGAAATCAAGAATTTGGCATCTTGTTCATATAAAGGTCCAGAAATACCAATGAGATCTCATATTTCCAAAGGCTAAAAAATTTTTTTAAATGAATGCCACTCAAGAAATATGCAACAACATAGCAATTTTAGGTCAGAAAAATGCATGCTAAAAGTGAAAGAACACAGAGATCAAGTCTTAATAATACCCTGAGAGGAAAAAAAGATAATTATCAAATATAACAGGCTCAGAATTTTTTTTAATGGATAAGAGCCCAAGGGACTGGTTCATACTTTAACTCACTCTAGAGGGAAGAAATTGAAACTCTCATGAAAATGGCCATAGTCAACAGGAAAAAAAATTGCAGAACTCTTATTTATTTGAGTAAGCCACATGACCCCAAGCGTTAGCACTGCCTAAGTGCGTGGAGGGGAAGACAAGCACCATGAATGACCAGACAGTATTGTTTCCAAGCCTTCTGCCACCAAGGCAGGTCCTCCTCACCTGACACCTCCTGAAAGATGTCTCCCTAGTTTTCCTACCTGTGCCCTGTCCCATGCCTACTCTGCCCTGTGTCTCCTACTCACAGGGAGAACCTCTGTGCTGTGCTATTTGGAATACCCATTTGGGAAGTCTAATGCCAAGAGCACTCCCTCTCCCCACTCAGAGCTGTGGATCTTTGAGGTGTCCGGTGACACTAGGGCAGAAACGAAGTGGAACCGTTGACCAGACCTAGACAATTTGCACGAGCCTTGAAGCCTGGAGTGTCACCATCTCTGGTCTGCTCAGTGGCTCCATGACCCCAAAGCAGTCTTCTCTCCCCAACCTCTCAATTAGCTTGTTCTCCTGCCCCATCCCCTATCACATTCTTTTCGAAGCGCTTTGCTCTTTCCTTTGTCCCAATCATGATTTGATGAGTACGTAACAATATGAATTTTATAGCATGAAGTTACAATATGAGCTTGATCAGGCCTCTTCTCTGACACCTAGCACAACGTTGGGCACAAATTAGTTGTCTGATAACTATTTAGAGAACACAAGAATGAGTTTTTTTTTTTAGAGACAAGTCCTTATGTTTTTGCAGCTGAACGCTCTCTCACAACGACGATATTAACTCGTTTTTCTGTGTGCCAGCACTTCCCCCTTGTCCTTCACACATCAACTCATGTTCTCCCCATTAAGCTCTTAGGGGAAAGACGCTTCCCTTTCCTCCACTTCACAGTAGAGGAAACTGAGTGACAGAGAGGTTATGAAACTTGCCCAAGGTCATCCAAGTAGTGAGTAGCAGACCTGGGGTTCCAAACACCATTCGTCTGGTTTCTGAATTGGTGCTGTTCACTTGTCATTTTTTTCCTTCTTTTTTCCAAGCTACCACCTGAATGTATTAGCTCCCCGTTAAATCTCTTCTGTCAGAGAAGTCCAAGAGGTCAAATGGGGAATTCCAGCCCCCTCTTCTCCATCCTTTCTCTGCTTCAAGTGTCTACACTAGAAAGTAAACCATCAAAAACAAACTCAAGTAACAACAACAACAACGATTCCCTGTCTTCCTTCCTTCTCTCCCTCCTTCCTTCCTCCCTCTCCTTCTTCTTTCTTTCCTTTCTTCTCTCTTTTCTTTTTTCCTTCCCCCTCCCTCCCTCCCTCCTCCCCTCCATGAATCCCTCCCTCCCTCCCTGCCTCCCTTTTTTCCTTCCTTCCTTCTTCCTTCCGAGTTTTATGGAGCAATCTCACCCACCACGTCTGGCCCATGTCAGGCACCAGACCTACAAAGCTGACTAAGGATTTGTTCCTGCCACCAAATCATAGTCTAGGGGGAAGAACAGAGGGGGCAGCAGGATGAACAATTTAACCTAAATAAACAAAACCCGATGGCAGTATCTGGGAAATCTCAATGTAGATGATGCTGGCAGAAAAAAAAGTCATAGGCCAACAGGAAACTGAGTTCATGAACAAATTAGAAAAAAATGTCTGAACCTAAGTCAAGACTGACACCTGGTTCCTAAGGCTGCAATGGAGAAGTGTGGTGTATACAGCTCTCAAGTGAGAAACAAGTATCTTCCAGATGCTCCGAAGGAAGAAGTGAAAAGAAAGCCTCCAAATTGCGGAGTTCAGGCAAACCTCGTCGGCTTCATAGAAAGGACTGGAAGAGGGAAGAGCGGATCCCGTAAGCGAGGAATGAAGGGAGGAAGTGAACACCACACCAAGGAGTGTCATGTATCTTTCTTTGGGAGGGAACTTTTTGTAAGGGCAAAGTGAAAGGTTCTATCTTGACCTGGTATTTGTATAGTGATATTCAGTTTGCATCTATGATATGTATAGGAGGAGGCTGTTAGTGGAACTCAGAAAGTTGGAAATTCACAGTCCCAACCAGAGGTCAAACAAAAGCCTGGGAAATATTTCATGGAGGGATAGAGAAGACCCCTGCTTCTCTCATGGCTGCCTCTCACTGGGAGATGCAGTGTCATGTCGGAGAAAGGTCCTCAAAATCACAAAGCTTCTTAGGACTAGAGCTACGATTGGCTAGCTGTGTGTGACCGTGGGCCCGTTATACAACCTTTGCGAACAACCATCTTCTTCTGTAAGGTGGAAATGATAACATTCTCTCCTTCATAGGTGTTTCTGTAATAATTAAATGAGATTGTGCCTGTAAATCGACTTCCTGTGGCAAGCTGTCCTTGGTTGTTGGTGGTGATGGTGGGCAGAGAGGGGGGTGTATAGAGAGGGATGGGTCCTTTACTATTTATTTCTGCTTCATCTCTCTGTTTAAATATGCATCATAACTCACTCTAACTGAAGAAATAATTAATGTTCTGGGACCCTGTAGACATAAATACTTTCCCAAATGCTGCTTTATATCAAAACTCCAACCCATCTATCTGTCTTTGGCAGGATCTGTGGGAGTTACTTTACATTACAGCATAATGTTGATTTAAAAGCTTTGGTGACATGACCCAAATATCTCCAATCTCTTCTTAGTAAGGTTGGGCACTATATTTAAACCTTCACTGAATTCATCGATATTTTTTGCTTGTCAGGGTAAGGCATTTTTAATGTTTTCTGCCCCTAAGTACATGGGAGACATTGGTTTTCAGATCTAGGACATGGGACTGTGTCCCTTGGGATATTGGGTGAATGAAAATCAGATAATCTTCTAACAACTTACCAAGGTAGGGATGGTATATCTTCACCGCAAGGTGCATGTATGACAGCCGTGTACCACCTGGGGTCTTCCAAGCAGCAGTCTGATTCCTCCATCCCTACTAGGGCTGTTGGTGATCTTGGCCTCTCCAGAACCCCCAAAACACACCCAATCGGGCACCGCTAGGAAGAACTGCAGCAGCCACCAGCCAGGATGTGTCAGGGTAGCAACTGCAGCATCATTTTGGCTGTGTCATTCTCCCCAAAATCACTGGAACCAAAAATTGTAGTGGCAGAAAAAAGAAATTCAAGACTAAGCCAGATCTAAAGAAGCCAGAAAGGGGAAGAGGGTAAATGTTTTTGGAGAATTCAATCTCATGCCTTCCTGAGCAAGGAAGTAGCAAATTTCTTAATGGGCAAATGCTATCAACATTGGCTTTTCTTTGACTCTCTAACCCAATACGACGCAGGGCACCTGGCACAGAATGCCCTTCTTGTCACCATTTATTTTGGAATCATAAGATGTTTCTGACTTTAAAACTAACTGCAAACCCATTTCTCTCCTGTAGTAAATCAAATTGTCCTAGCCATCTTAGTAGAACTTGGGCCTGATCCAAGATTTTTATACAAAACAGAGAGAGAGATGAAAAGCTTTTGAAAAAGGGGCGATATCTGCACCACAGAAATGCATGAAGGTGCACATTTTCCCAAAGGGTTTGGAGAAAGTTCCCAAAGGCTATGGACGCCCTCTGAGTTATCTGACAGACTCACTTCCCATTTCAACCTCCTGCGAGGGTTTGTTCAGAAAGTCTGCAAGCCAGCGGGGGAAAATAAAGCAATCTGATAGTTTCTGTAAGTTGTGAGCACTGTTCTTGTGAATCGTTGAGATCTGAAGCCCTGCGAAGGAAGAAAGCAACTTTATGCACCTTTTGGATGCTCTCACTGACACCACATAATAAGCTGTGGACTTCTTAAGGGCTGTGGACTTTTTTTTTTTTTTGAGTCGGAGTCTCACTCCGTCGCCCAGACTGGAGTGCAGTGGCCACTCCCGGCCACCGCAGCCTCCACCTGCTGGGCTCTGGTGATCCTTCCACCTCAACCTTCCAAGTAGCCGGAATTACAGGCATGCGCTACCACGCCCGGCTGACTTTTTTGATTTATTGTAGAGATGAGGTCTCGCTGCCCAGGCGGGTCTCGAACCCGCAGGCTCAGTCAATCCACTCACTTCAGCCTCCCCAAGGTGCGGGATTACAGGCTGAGCCACCGAGCCCAGCTAAGGACTGTGGACTTCTTAAGGGCTGAATGCACATCACCCAGGAAAGTTCTGGTAAAGAGAAAAACCTTCAGTAAAAGCTTGGCAATTGGCCAAGTCATCACAGTTGCTCAAAGTCTGGTTAAATTTGCTTTCTGCGTGCTTCTCATTAATCCATCAGCTTCTATGACTACTCAAGTCTAATGGCCATCTTTGAAGACTGTTAAATTGACCTCAACTTCATTATTTCATTGCCACATTTTTTCATGAAGCCACCAGCACCACACCTGAGCTTTTGTGACACCCGTATTTATACCACTCCTCACACTATGTCCCGTGGCTTATCTCTACCCCCCTTTAGACAATGAACTCCTGGGGGCAGGGTGAGTTTGTCTTTGTTGCCATTTTTTATCCAGTTCCAAGGATAATTGGCTCATTTCAGAAGTGTCCAATAAATACTCGGTACCTGGAGTCTAAACCCAAAGTTAAGGCATTTCTGAAGCATTTCAACTGACAATCAATTCTGAAACTTCAGAAAAAAAGAGGTTTTTTTTTTCCATCATGAATCAGAACTAGATTGTGCCATTTGCATGAGACAAACAACATTTTAATGCTTACCTTCACTTTCCATTGTGTGCTGTTCCCCTTCATGCTAATTTTGCTGTCAGAGGTCCAGGAGGAGAGTGAAACACTTTAATTATGTCTCCTTCGCAAAAATTGGAAACACAAGCAAGATATTTTAAATACACGCTTTTATTCAGGTGTTTTTTTCTGTTGCTCTTTTTTTTTTTTTAAGCAGTCGTCATTTTCTTTTTAAAAGTTGAGTCCTTCGGTCTCAGGGTACAAAAAAAACACAACATCTTCCTTCAGCATTCTGCAAATATTTGTTGAGTTCCTGCTGTTCTCTTACTACAGAACTCTGTGCCAGTAGTAATGAGAGAGATGGAGAGAGAGACGAAGCGGCTGTTCTCATTGAGCTTAAATTTTAGTGAAGAGGAGACAAGCCATAAGCAAATAAACAAGAAAATGTCAAGGAGTTAACCCCTGGGCCCCAGGAAGAGCATTCCAGGTAGAGGTGTGGCACAAGTCCAAGCTGAGAACAAGCTTGCATGTCTAAGAAACAGAAGACCATCTTCCGCCTCTTTGGGAGTCTCTGACAGGTAGGCTGCCACGAAGTAACCCTTAGAGAGCAGACCTTGGGGTCTCTATTGCCAAGTCTAGCTCTCCCCATGTTTGCTGGAAATCTTGGCTCCATCGAAGACCCTGGGACAAAGAAGACTGAACATATTCACTCAGCCAAGCCGTTAAGCATTTTGGTAGGCATTGGTCATAAACCAAACTTATTATCTCCCACAAGGTCATCAGTGACCTTTACACTCTTTTTTATTCCTGGTACACCAACACTGGAGTTATCATCTTTCTTATTTCCTATGTGCTTTTTCACATGCATGCAGGCATACACACACACACAACACACATGGGTTAGAAAGGCATGATTTGGGGTGGGGGCAGATTCTGTTAAAAATACTTATTTATGGTTCATGATTAACATGACAAGGAGGCAACAAGTTCCCAGAACATCTTACCCATCCTTCACCCTTGCACACAGGCACACACATGCTCTACACGTTTACATTAAGTTAAACCCTTCATGACCCGTCAGACCAACCAGGCTTCCTCATAAGTGAATTTCCAAGGAAAGCAGTGGCGGATCTGTGACCCCAAAAACACACAAAGTTGGCGCAGGCTGTCTTCTCTCTCTCCCTCCCTGAATCCCGTGAAACTTGTTCTTTCTAAACCTGAGGGGCTTACCCAGCAGAGTACAGGGCATCCTGTGTATTCTGTGCTGCCACTCAAAAAAACATAGGGCCACCAGGGTTTAGTGTTGCTAAGAGGTTAAGTGTTTGCTTCTCACTCCTAGGCCTCCCCAACAAAGGTCAGTAGAGAGTTTTCTTTCTAAATTTTTGTCTTAAATAGAGTTCACTAACACAAGATGCAAAGAACTATTGGTGGTGCCTTCCCTTGTATTGTCATTGCATCCCTGCAGTCATCCTACGAGGTGGGTATTGCCCCTGCTTTACAGAAAAAGAGACTACAGTTTAGGGAGAGTGTGCAGAAATACCTCTGGGCACACAGCTGATGACTCAGTGCTTGAACTAGAATTGGAACTGCAAGCTAACACTAAAGTCCATTTCTTATGCTTCAGGGCATGGCACAGATTTCACAAAAAGCTTTGTCCAGACTCCTGTCTATGCCACCCCAGAGGCATGGGACATGGCTTGATTCTTGTTTGGTTGTTGGAATTTTGTTTGCTCTGCTCTGAAATTTCTGTCATTTGGTTCCTAGGAAATTTCTTGACTTGGTGAAAATAAACAATAGGAAGAGAGAGGGAGTGGGAGGGTGAAGACAGAAAAGGGTAGAGAAGGAAGAAGAAAAGAAAATTCATATTTATGGAGGTCACACTATATTCTAGATACTCTGCTGAGCTCCTTACTTATATGGGATCCTATTACAATTCTCCATTCCTGAGCCTTTAACGCCTAATGTTACACTGATTACCCAGTAATCGAAGAACTGCTAGTCCGTGAAAAGTCCCAGATACCAACTTGAAACAAACAACAACTCACTGATGTGTTTTTAATGCCAGAGATGAAAACTCCCAGGAAATCAGGCTTGCTGCTCTTGGGCACCTCTCTGTGGCCACCTGCAAAGATACAGGAATTTGGAGCTTTGAAGGAACCATTGAAATATGGAAGGCATTATGCTAAGTGAAATGAGACAATCACAGGTGGACAAATACTACCGGGCTCTGTTTATGTGTAGAAACTTAAGAGTCAAGCTCATAGAAGCAGAAAAGAGAGTGGTGGTTCCAGGGACTGGAGAAAGGGGAATGCAGAGAGATCTTACTCAATGGGTATGTAGTTTCCACAATGCAAGACAAAAAAACTTCTAGCAATCTGCTCGTAGAGAGCTTTCATGTCTTTGGTTAACAAGACTGTATTGCCCGATTCCAAATTTGTTCAGAGGGTATATCTCATGCTGTAAGGGGTTCTCACTTAACAACAACAACAACAAGACAACAAACAAAAGTTCACAAAGAGGCACAAAGAAACCTCCAGAGATGATGGTGGTGATGGTATCGCAGGTGTATGCGTATGTCAAACTTACCAAATTGTCAAATCGTATGCAAATAAACAACACACGCGTAAAAACAAAAACGTGTTGCTGATCTGCAATGATGGAGCAATAATCCTTGTGGATCATTTTTGTTCTTTCTTTCTGTTTTCTGCCACATTTAGAATGTAAATAGATAATAGAAATATGCTTCTTACATATGAGAGGCTGTTCTCAGAGTGCTTTTCAACAGAACTATCTGATAGGAGGCTTTGGAGTCCTAAGAGGTCTGAGTTAAAATACTACCCTGCCACTTAGCAGCTTTAGGACATGCCAACCTGTCTGCACCTCAATTTCTCAGTCTGTAAGTTGGGACCAACAATTCCTACCACCTACGGATGCTGTGGACATGAACTGAGATGCTGATGCCTGTGAAGGTATCCGACCTTCCTCAGTGATTAATATGTTAGTTCCTTTCCATCCTCTGTTCTTTGCCCTGTACACAGAATTATTTCCACAGATCAGTCTGACATTAAACACCCTCAGATCGGAATAAATGTTGCCGTGTTTCTAAAGCTTCTCTCCAGCCTAAGGGAACAGCTTATTCCCTTAGGAAGTAAAGGCGGGGGTGGGAGGTGGCGGAGGACGGAAGTTTGTGAGAGCAGGTTGGTTAGCTTTAGGAGCCGTTCAGGGTGAAATGATCTCAAATGTGAAAGAGCTGAGGGAAAGGAGGTGTCAATGACAAGTCCTAGCTGTCAGGCCTTCAGCTCAGGAACCTGGCTAGTGCATCCTCAACTGGCTGCAGACCCCGTCTGCCCTTGCCCCTTTCCAAGCAAACAGTTCCCCTCCCAAGTGCAGCCATCTTGGACAGGCGTCACTGTATTCACCCATGCCGAGAAGGCGGCTCTTGCGGAGACCAGAGAAACACCTGCTTCTAAAGGACCCAGAACAAATGACAAGGCCATTATTCTCTATTTGTAGGTATTCCCCTGACTGCTGCAGCCAAACTATACCTGTAGCTTACCTTTCCCAACAGATGTCTTTTCTGCCTTTAGTCGCAGGAATGCTTCCAGAACAGATGCCAACCACAGGCTAGGGTCAGGAGCACGTATTTGCAAAGCTGTAAAGGAAGGAGAAGAAAACACCAGCCTCCTGGGACGCTACCAAAGGAGGAGAGCCTGGAGACGATTTGTTCTGCTCTTTTGTAGAGAGGGAGGGGTGAGCCCCAGAGAGTGAGAGGCCACTGTGTGCCAGGGCCTGCCATGCACCAACTCCTTCGTCCTTGTGTTTGCCAGCTCTTTGAAGGAGAAAGTGACCTTGGAGTACAGATACCTGGGTTTGAATCCTGCCGCGTTACTTACAGGCTGTGAGACTCTAAATGATGAAATTTCCCTGGCTTCAGTTTCCTCACATATGAAACAAAGAACATAATGCCCAATTTATTCTGCTTTGTGAGGGGAAAAAAATGTATCATCGTATATCCGAAAATCTAGCATAGTTAATAGAACAGAAAAGGAACTTATGAATGGGAAAAGATGGTATTCAATAATAGCTTCCCAGGAAATACAGGTGTTTTTAGTCTATTAATATATAAAAATTAAAAAGCACATAATAAAACTCATAGATGTGTTGAAGAATATCTTGGAGTATGAACCCCAAACTGCTGATTATATCTGGGCCATAGGATTTTAGGCAATTTTTATTATTTTCTTTTTTTTTTTAAGTTTTCAAGCAAAGTTTATTTAGAAAGTAAATGAGAGAGAGAGAAAGAAAGACAGAGAAGATTCACCTCCCCAAAGTAGGGCCAAGGCGTATTATTTTCTTTATAGCTATCTGTATTTTCTAGTTTTTCAACAAAAATGTGTGTTGATTATATAACAAAAAACTGAAGAGAACTGAGACTGTAGAAGAATATTAACAGTTCAGAAAAAATTTCAAGATATATTGTTGTAAACAAAGTCTTGGATATTTTAAAAAACACACTATCGTGTATATAGATACCACAAAGAAGCTACAGGGAACATGAGAAGCAAAGAGTTTCTAGTATTCATTTCTGTGTAGGGAAATTGTAGGAGCTTTTAATTTTCTTCCTTTTGATGCCACATTTTTTATATGTTTATATTAGTTCTAACAGTCCTGAGAAGTAAAAAGATACAATTATATTATTCAAAATGCAAAGAAGAAGAACAGTCATTACTGATAAGAAACTAACACCATGCACACATATAAATTAAGTTTATGTAAATAATAGAAATGGATCTCATGCCTATAATAACAAGGGTAAATAAATAACATATTCAATATCCTATAATGTCCCAGTGTTTGTCTGTTTGTGCTGCTGTAGCAGAATACCTGATACTTGGGAGTTTACGAAGAAGAGAAATTTATCTTCTCATGGTTCTGCAGGTTGGGAAGTTCAAGATCAAAGTGCTAGGAGCTTTAGTTGTAAGGGTTGCTTTCTGCTTCTAAGATGGTACCTCATTGCTACATTCTCAAGAGGGAAGAAACACTGTGTCCTCACATAGCAGAAGGTGACAAATGTCCTTGGCAATAGGCAGAGTCTACTCTTCATAAATAGTAAAGGGCTTCTTAGCTCTAGCAATGTGGTTAGCCACTAATAATGATGCTCTCAATGCAGACACATTTGATGAAGTGATGGCCTTCAATAATTGCATCTGTTCTTCATGTTGACTTTTGTTTTCTTTTGAAAGACACCAAAGGCATGTCTTTAACGGCAGGGTGCTTGGTCTCTGTGTGGTGAAGCAGTTTTGACAGTTTTATGGCTTCATTGGATAGCCGATAGCCACATATTCCACAAAGCAGGCTTGGAGAATGTGAATCACCTGTTGCAATGAATCTGTAGTTTAAGTAGGACTCGGTATTTTCTTTTTTTTTTTTTTTTTTTTGAGTTGGAGTCTCACTCTGTCGCCCAGACTGGAGTGCAGTGGCCGCTCCCGGCCACCGTAGCCTCGACCTGCTGGACTCCGGTGATCCTTCCACCTCAGCCTTCCAAGTAGCTGGAACTACAGATGTGTGCTACCATGCTCAGCTAACTCTTGATTTATTGTAGAGATGAGGTCTCGCAAAGTTGCCCAGGCGGGTCTTGAACCCGCAGGCTCAGGCAATCCACTCACCTTAGCCTCCTAAAGGTGCGGGATTACAGGCTGAGCCACCGAGCCCGACTGGTATTTTCTTTTAAATGCAGTTTTCTTTTCATTGGCAGTATTTGAATCTTCTGCTGTCTCATCATTGGGTCTTTCCCCCTTTTCAAAGAAGCTCTCCAGTGACATTTGCTTTTTATTCATTTTGACTAAGGTTAGCTTGTGGGACAAGTGCTCAGTGAGAGAAAGAGGCATGGATAGAGGTGATAAGTAAAATAATGGATGGGCCACATGTGAACTAAGATAAGTGTCTGATTCTGACTTGAAGCCTGCCAACCGATGCAGATGCACAATTGAAGTATATCAACTCACTTGCCACTCATGGCACTCACAGGGTTTTGATATGAGTCACAAGCAATTAATTTATGATGGTCTCTGTGCAGTCAAACCTCACTGGTAATGTTCATCTCTATTTGCAACCACTCCCCAGTGCTAGCTCCACTTCAGATCATCAGGCATTAGATTCTCATAAGGAGCATGCAACCTAGATCCCTCACATGTGCAGTTCACAATAGGGTTTGCACTCCTATGAGAATCGAATGCCACTGCTGATCTGACAGGAGGTGGAGCTCAGGCGGTAATGCAAGTGACGGGGAGTAGTCCTAAATACAGATGAAGCTTCGCTCACTCACCTGCCACTCACCTCTTACTGTGCAGCACAGTTCCTAACAGGTCACAGACTGGTACTGGTTCCTGGTCTTGGGGGTAGGGGAACCCTGGCCTGAGGTATGCATGAAACAGGATTCAGATTAAGTGGTTTATTTTTTAATCGACATTTATTGAGCACATATTGTTTGGCACCACTCTACTAGGTATCGAGATGCAAAGATGCATGACATACAGTTTCCGCGATTTAGTGACACAGAATTAATCACAAAACTTGCTTACTTGCGTGACTTATTCAACCTGCTCAATTAGCTCAATCTGTCACTTCAGGGGAGAATGACAACTGTGTTCAAGTCAGCAGAGAAAGTGGTTACATTCAAAGCCAAGCTGAAATTATGGGAGCAATGAGTGAACACGGAATTTTTGAGATGCTTCAAACATTAGCAAGCCAGACTCGGTGGCTCAGCCTGTAATCCCGCACCTTTGGGAGGCTGAGGTGAGTGGATTGCCTGAGCCCGCGGGTTCGAGACCCACCTGGGCAGGCGAGACCTCATCTCTACAATAAAATCAAAAAATTAGCCGGGCGTGGTAGTGCGCGCCTGTAGTTCCAGCTACTTGGAAGGCTGAGGCAGAAGGATCGCCGGAGCCCAGCAGGTTGAGGCTGCGGTGGCTGGGAGCGGCCACTGCACTCCAGTCTGGGCGACAGAGTGAGACTCCAACTCAAAAAAACATTAGCAGAGATTTTGAAAGAGACTGAGCCCAGTCCTTCTTTCTCCCAGCTGGTGCATGACCATCTATCTCAGCTTTCAAAAGAGTTTAAGCTTTACTTCCCAGCCACAAAATACTCCCAAACTGGGGAGAAATGGATCCGTGACCCATTTGTAAACAAGCCAGGTGAATCAACTTTTTCTGTGCTAGAAGAGGATCAACTGCTTGAGATCGCAAATGACAGTGGCCTTAAAGGTATGTTTGGGACAACTTGAAATCTCCATAAATTCTGGATTAAAGTCAAAGCGGAATATCCTGAAATTGTCACAAAAGCACTGAAAAGCCTGTTGCCATTTCCAACATCTTATCTTTGTGAAGCAGTGTTTTCTGCAGTGACAGCCACCAAAACGAGATTACAGAGTAGACTAGACACAAACAACACACTTCAGGTGTCCCTGGCTACCACCACCCCAGACAGATGGGACAGCCTAGTTGCAAGAAAACAAACTCAGGGGCCCCACTGATTATGCATTATGGTGAGTTCTATAATTATTTCACTATATATTACAATGCAATAATAATAGAAATAAAGTGCACACTAAATGAAATGCACTTGAATCATCTCAAAACCATCTTCCCTCCAACCCCTAGTCCATGGAAAAGTTGTCTTCCCAATGAAACCAATCCCTGATACCAAAAAGATTGGGGACTGCTGCTTTGGGATATGTTAGTATCAATGTCTGTCAGTCTTAATGTCTGATTATTGGGAAAGCTTAGGTCAAATTCAAGTGTAAATCTGCATCACTAGAAGTTGTAGGGCTAATGAATGTAGAAATGATCATGTAAATTATTAATATTGAAGTGAAACAAATGGTCATTTGTAAGTGAAAAGCAAGCAACTACAAGTCATGATTATATCAAGACAATATGCTTATTTGTGAGGCATCTTTGCCCTAACTTAAAAGAATTCTAACTCTATGTGTGTATATGTGCATACGAAGAGGTTTTGTTTTTTGTTGGTTTGGTTTTGAGTATTATTTGGTAATTGGGCTTTTTGGTATGGTTATTCTGAATTATGGCTACACACTAGAATTTCTGGGAATAATTTTTTTAATTGTGATGGTGGAATCCTACCTCAAATCAATCAAGACAATAGCTCCAGGGATTCAGAGTTGGAATTGGGGGTTATTTGCCTTTAAATGCGATTATAATGTTGAGTTAAATGGACAACATTCTTCCTGTAGCTGAATCATGAGTATTGGATGTACTAATTCTATACCTGCTATCTGCCAATGACAGCTAAAACAACAACCTTGCCTTCTAAAAATGTGGTGTTCCCTTTTTTTCTAGCGCAGAGCAGATGTGTCTCATTCCTTTAGGGTCAAAGTAGTTCGTCACTATAAAAATGATTTTCAAATGACATTTCTTTTTGAAACTTTATAAGCAATTTCTAATGTTTACATCACTGCTGATTAGGTGTAGCTAATTCTATCCTCCAGAGAAGTAAGAATTTTAGATATCAAAGCCAGGTGAAGGTTGCTATATTCCATGATTCTGAGGTTCTTCTAAGCTTGGCATCGTTTTCCGGACGGCTATGTATGTGAAGCCAACTAGTAGTCCCAGAACCCACCACTTAAGGAAGTGCCAAGCTAAAAAGAAAATGTAGTCTTTGATTCAATGGAAGTATAGTGGGATTATAAGTCTTAGGATGATACTTTAAAATTGTAGATGATTTAACAAAAATCTTAAAAGTCAATTGTTTCATTTTCATTCTATTTGTAGGTAGGGTAATTATAGGGGTTTTGTTATTGCTAACAAATCCATTTGAGTCTTCCAGAATGACCATAAGATTTATTTTGCCTTTATTCCACAACTCATTTGCATTTTTTTCTCTTTTGGTTTTATTTATACTTCAAGTGATTATACAATAGCTCAAAAGGCAGGCTGAAAGGATTATACTTCTTAAGATAGTGCTTTATCTGGGTGACAGAGTGAGACTCTGACTCAAAAAAAAAGATAGTGCTTTATAAATGCATATTATATCAATGTGAATCTTACTATACGTTGTATTCTGATTATCTGATTTCTAGATAGTGTAGATTTGTCATTGTTATTTTGCAGCTCTCTTCTATTGATTCAGAAACACTGAAAATTCTTTGTCTATCTTTCAAATTTTTAATTTTTTCTCATTTTGTTTCACTACTGTGGCTAAGTGATTATGCAGTTGCTCAATGGACACTCTATAGTATTATAATTCTTAAAATTGTGTTTTATTAGTGAATTTATTATTAAACTCTTTAAATAGATTATTTCCTTTTCTCCAATTTCTAGGTAATATAAGGCTAACACTTCCTTTGATGCCATTAACTAACACTCAAAGCATGAACTTGAGTAAAAGTTTTACCTGCACCTCACAGTTGAAGATATTTGGAACTCAACATTTTCTTCTGTATGTCAACAGTTTAATTCTTTCTTGTATAAGACGGGTACATTTAACTAAATAAGTCCTGGTTTAAAAATATTAAACTACCTGCACATACACATCTTTTGGTGGGGCACAGGTTTGAGGGGAGAAGTGGTCAATTTGCCAGAGTGTATCTCTATCCAAAGACAAAGAATAGGCTGAGCTTCGTGGCTCAGCCTGTAATCCCAGTGATTTGGGAGGCCGAGGCAAGTGGATTGCCTTAGGCTGCGGGTTCGAGATCCACCCGGGCAACTTGGTGAGACCTAATCTCTACAATAAATCAAAAATGAGCCAGGCATGGTAGCACGCGTCTGTAGTTCCAGCTACTTGGAAGGCTGAGGTGGAAGGGTCGCCTGAGCCCAGCAGTTTTAGGCTGCGGTTGCCTGGAACATGCCACCACACTCCAAACAAAAACAAAGACAAAGAATAAGGATTGGAAAACTGGCTACCAACAGCAAGAGAAAGTTCAGAGTGCGGGGCAGGAAATATGAAATAATCCCTTCAGAGGGGAGAGGAAATGTTTAGAGATATTCTGTAGGGCACTAGCAAGGCCTAGGAGGGATGGGACAGAGGGGTGGCTCTATGTGATTATTCCCTAACACAGGTAAGTCATTTAAGCCAGCCCTTTCTCATTCATGGTCAAGGACATTTATAGAAAAAAAAAAAATTCAAATGCGAACATGTAAGAAAATTGAGATGGGACTTCTAGACTCTCTACATCTCTACATTTTTGCCTGATATTATATCCCAGTTTCAGAATTCTCAGCTCTAGGTCACTAATTTTAATTCCTATCTTGGATGCCAGTGGACTTGGTGGTACTTGGTACTTTTCCTGACCTGCCTACCTATCTGCTCTCCTTGATGGTAAGGTAAGCATACTGTCTTGAATCCAATAACTCCAAACTCTTTTTGAGTTCTTCCTGGGGAGCTCTATTTTTATTTTGGCTGCTCACTTGTCTACTCAATATCCTCATCCAAGACCAGCTACTCATTGTATCATTTAATCTTTTCAGTTTAGGTTGGGTGCTCTTGAAATAGAAGATATTAAGGCTGCCATTCATATAATTTTTATCTTTTTGGTTAATTATTATATTTTCTTGATTCTAAAAAACCATTAATTGTTGAGTTATCATCAATTCAATGCCTTTTTTATCCTTCATGATTAGAGGAGCACTACATTTTGCTTAATAAAAATATCCCAAACCTAATCAACCAATCAGTTTGATGGAAATTAGACCAACTAAAAATATAGTAAGTTAGTCACCTAACTGAAGATTTATAAAAACAATTATATTATAAACCGACAGAAGTGGAATAAATATGAAAATAAAAGCCAAAAAAATGCATCTACAAAATAGAAAAATTCTAGAATCTAACAAATACATTCAAGAGCTGATTCTCTAAGAAAAAGATGGAAAATATGAAAATCGTTACCAAACCTAATAAAGAAACAATGTAGAAAGACAAACACACACACAAAGAAACTCTTAAATATTGAAGTAATTTAAAGGATCCTCACAATTTCTGTCACCTCCAGGCAAATACATTTGAAAATTTAAATAAAACTGGATTAATGAAAAAATTAGATTAATGAAAAGTATATTTATCTAAGAATACCAAATAAATTTAAAAGTTTTCAAAAAAACTGCTGCCAGAAGAGCACCAGTTCCAGGCAACTTCTTAAAATACTTCTTCCAAACATTTAAAGAAGAAATAACTTAAATGCAATTGAATTGTTCCAGAACACTAAAAAAAAAGAAAAAGAAAACTGTCCTTATTGTTTAGGAATTCAGCTTTACCATTGATGTTAAACCCCAACAAGAATATTTCATAAAAGACAACTAAGAGCCGGGTTCGGTGGCTCAGCCTGTAATCCCGCGCCTTTGGGAGGCTGAGGTGAGTGGATTTCCTGAGCCCGCGGGTTCGAGACCCGCCTGGGCAGCGAGACCTCATCTCTACAATAAATCAAAAATCAGCCGGGCATGGTAGCGCACGCCTGTAATTCCGGCTACTTGGAAGGCTGAGGCGGAAGGATGGCCGGAGCCCAGCAGGTCGAGGCTGCAGTGGCCGGGAGCGGCCGCTGCACTCCAGTCTGGGCGACAGAGTGAGACTCCAACTCAAAAAAAAAAAAAAAAAAAGACAACTAAGACTAAGAGCACCAACCCTCAATAAGATGTAAGTAAACAGTAGTCAGCACTACAGCTCAGCTAATTTTACTTGTGAGTACAAAAATGATGAAAGATTAGGATAATTATTCACATAATTCAACATATAAATAGATCAAATAGAAAAATCCAAGCATGAGAGCTATAGTTGCTGCAAAGGCATTTGACAAAGCTCAATATCCATTTTCTTTCAGTTCTTATTGAAATGCACAGACAGAAAAGTGTGCATGCCATAAGTGTTCAGTGTGATTCATGAACTGAACAAGCTAGCCAATGAAGAAACAGAACATTCTCGGTAACCCAGAAGAGCCCTTGTGTCTCATTTCAATGAGTGTCCATATTTCCCTTTGGGGAAACCACTACACTGATTCCTAATGGCAAGGATTCATTTGTTAACTTTTTAAATATCAACATCCATTTTTGATAATTTAAAGAAACAGATTTTTAAAAGAATGAGAATTTATTATGAATGAGGGACACGTCATTAAATGCAGGGACAAGATCACTATTAAGATACAGTGTTTTCTATTATTTATATTGAAACCAATGCAAAGAAATAAGAGAAGGAAATAAGAAATCTTAATACTGAAAAATGAGGAGCCAGGGGTGGTGGCTCAGCCTGTAATCCTAGCACTTTGGGATGCCAAGGAGAGAGGATTGCCTGAGTCCAGGGATTTTAGACCAGCCTGGGCAACTTGGCAAGACTTTGTCTCTATAATACATTTTTAAAAATAGCTGGGCATGGTGGCTTGTGCCTGTTGTTCCAACTACTTGGAAGGCTGAGGTGGAAGGATCACCTGAGCCCAGCGAGTCGAGGCTGTGGTGGCTGTGAGCGTGCCACTGCACTCCAGCCTGGGCAACAAAGTAAGACTCCAACTAAACAAAAAAGAGAGAAGATAAAAGTATAAAATGGACTGTGTTGACACGATATGATATTAAAAGAAATATAATATACCATATGATAAAAAGTACAATGCATTATAATATATCATATCATAATTAGTATAATTTTTAAAATATATTATTAATAGTATAATGTATTATACCAGATAAAATAATATAACACTAATTAGGTATGTGAAAAATCCAAGGTAGTAAGCTGAAAAAGTGCTCCAAAGAAATGAGATAATTCAGTAAGTTGGTTGGAACCAAGAATAGAATTAATAATCAATACCTCTGTTATTTGTCAAACAATAACAGAAATAGAACCGAAGAAAAGATACTATTTATAATGGCTACCAAATAAATACAATAATAAGAAATAAATATAACAAAAATGTGCAAAACAGTTACAGGAGGAAATTTATTTTTTTAATTTTTAATTTTAAAGATGTGGGGTACAATTCAGAGCTAGGTATGCAAATATTCATTATGCAGTTACCCTTTTTGATGAGGTGTGTCCCCCCCCCGCCCCAGGCAGATTCCCACTACTGCCAGTCCCGACCCTCTCCCCAGCAGTTTCCCACTACTGCCAATCTTTTTTTTTTTTTTTTTACTATTACTATAATTATTCAAGGTCTGCTTATGAGTGAGAACATGTGATACTCAGTTCTTTGTTTCTGTAATAGATCATTCAGTATTATAGACTCTAAGTCCAACCAAGTTACTGTGAAGTTCATAATTTTGTCCTTTATGGCTGCATAACATTCCATTGTGTATATGTATCACATTTTTTTAATCCAGTCCTCTTTCGATGTGCAGCACAGTTGGTTTCATGTTTTTGCTATTGTGAATAATGCTGCAATCAACATGCGTGCGCAGGAATCTTTTTCACAGAGTGATTTGATTTCCTCCAGGTATATTACCAGTAGGTCCGATTTATAGATCTTTTAGGAATCACTATACTGTTTTCCACAGAGGTTGTACCAGTTTATACTCCCACCAACAGTGTAGAAGTGTTCCCTTTTCCCGGCATCCTCTCCAGGATCTGTGTTTTTTGGGTTACTGATAATGGCCATTCTGACTGGAGTTAGGTGGCATCTCAGTGTAGTTTTAATTTGCATTTCTTTGATGACTAGTGAGTCTGAGCATTTTTTCATGTATCTGTTGGCTGCTCATATATTTTCTTTTGAGAACTCTCTATTCATAGCTTTTGCCCACTTTGTAAAGGGCCTGTTTGTTTTTCTCTTTTCAGCACGTTTGAGTTCCTTGTATATCCTAGATTTTAGGTCTTTGTCAGATATACAGTTGGCAATTATTTTTTCCCAGTCTGTAGGCTCTCTCCCTGCTCTCTTGATGGTTTCTTTGGCTTTGCAGAAGCTTGTCAGTGTGATGAGGTCCCACTTGTCTATCTTATCTCTTATGGGATGGACTCTTGGGGTTTTGATCAGGAATTGGTTGCCAGTTCCAATTTCCGTAACGGTGTCTCTGGAGTTTTCTAAGATTCTTATAGTTTGAAGCTTTATGTTTAGGTCTTTGATCCATTTAAAGTTGATTTTTGTGTATGGTGATAGGTAAGGGTCTTGTTTTAATCTTCTGCATGTGGTCAGCCAGTTTTCTCAGCACCATTTACTGAAGAGGTTCTCCTCTCCCCAGTGGTTGGTGGTGGAGGCTTTGCCAAAGATGAGTTGGTTGAGATATTGAGGTTTTGCTTCTGGAATCTCTATCTTGTTCCATTGGACTGTATGCCTGTTCTTGTACCAATACCGGGCTGTTTTGATTATTGTAGCTTTATAATGAAGTTTAAAGTCTGGGAGTGTGATATCTCCTGCTTTGTTGTTGTTGTTGTTGTTTTCCCCCTGAGGATTGTTTTGGCTATTCCTGATCATTTGTATTTCCATATAAATTCCTGTATTGTCGTTTCCTGGTGCGAGAAGAATGTTGTTGGTAATTTAATGGGTATTGAGTTGAATCTATAGATTACCTTGGGTAGGATGGACATTTTAACAATGTTGATTCTTCCAATCCATAAGCATAAAATATTTTTCCATTTGTTTGTGTCATCTTTGACTTCTTTGAGCAGTGTTTTGTAGTTTTTATTATAAAGGTCTTTCGTGTCTCTGGTTAGGAAGATGCCAGGGTATGGTTTTTTTGTGTGGCTATTGTGAATGGGATTATGCTTTTTATTTGGGTTTCTGTTTGATTATTGTTGGTACATAGAAATGTGACTGTCTTTTGCACTTTTATTTTATACCCTGAGACTTTGCCAAAGTCCTTTATCAGTGTCAGGAGGTTTTTGACAGATTCTCTTGGGTTTTCGAGGTATAGGATCACGTTGACTGCAAAGAAGGATAAGATAACTTGACTTCCTCTTTTTCTATTTGGATACCCTGATTTCCTTCTCTTGTATGATTGCTCTAGCTAGGTCTTCCAAAACTATGTTCCAGTTTTCAGGGGAAATGGTTCCAGATTCTGTCTGTTTAGCAGTATGTTGGTTGTGGGTTTCTCATAGATGGCTCTTACTATTTTGAGGTATGTTCCATCTATGCCTAGATGTTCAAGGGTTTCTATCAAGAAGGGGTACTGGTTTTATAAAAAGTTTTTTTCTGTGTCTAATGATATAATCATGTGTTTTTTTGTTTTTCCATCTGTTGATGTATTTAATTATGTTTACGGTCTTACAAATGTTGAACAAGTTCTGCATCCTGGAAATAAATCCCACTTGATCATGGTAGATGATTTTTGAGATGTGTTGTTGGATCTAGTTTAATAGGATCTTGCTGAGAATTTTCGCATCTATGTTCATCAAGGATATTGGTCTGTCATTCTCTTTCTTTGTGGGATCTTTACCCGGTTTTGGTATCAATGTGATGTTTGCTTCATACATGATTTTAGGAGAGTTCTTTCTCAATTGCCTGGAATACTTTCAATAGGATTGGTATCCGTTCCTCCTTGTATGTTTTGCAGAATTCTGCTGGAAAGTCATCTGGTCCAGGTCTTTATTTTGTAGGTAGTTTTCTTATGGCATAGTCAATTTCCTGGATTGTTACTGGTCTGTTTAGAGTCTCAATTTCTTCTTGTTTCAGCCTGGGGAGGTTATGTGATGTCAGAAAGTCCTCTGTTTCCTTTAGGTTTTCAAGTTTATTTCCATACAAGTGAACATAGTAGTCTCTGATAATCTTTTGTATTTCTTCAGGGTCAGTTGTGACTTGACCTTTTGCATTTATGAATGTGTTTATTTGGGCTTTTTCTCTCTTATTCTTGGTCAGTCTAAGTAGGAGTCCATCAATCTTGTTTATCCTTTCAAAGAAGCATCTTTTTGCTTTGTTGATTTTTTTTTTTTTTTTTTTTTTTTTTTTGAGTTGGAGTCTCACTCTGTCACTCAGACTGGAGTGCAGTGGCTGCTCCCGGCCACTGCAGTTGATTTTTTTATATTATATTTTATATTATATATTATATTTTTGTCTTCTATGTCCCGAATTTGGGCTTTTATTTTGGTGATCTGGTTCTTCTACTGAAGTTAGGGGTTTTTTGGTCCTGCTTTTCCAGCTTCCTCAGATGATTTGTTAGGCTGTTAACTTGTGATCTTTCCATTTTCTTCAAATGTGTTCATAGAGGTATGAATTCCCCTCTTAGGACTGTTTTCATAGCATCCCAGAGATTTTGGTAAGATGTTTCTTCACTTTCATTGGTTTCCTTTTAATCTCTTTTTTGATTTCCATGTTGGCAAATGAATTGTTTAGCATCGTGCTGTTTAGTGTCCATGTCTTTGTGGGTTTGGGGGGAACTTTGTTGGTGTTGATATTTATTTTTATTCCACTGTGGTCTGAGAAGGTACATGGCAGAATTTCAATCTTATGGGATTTGTTTATGCTTGATTTATGGCTAAGGATGTGGTCTATCTTAGAGTATGTTCCATGTGGTAATGAGTAGAATGTACATTCCATGGTTGTTGGGTGGAGTGTTCTGTAGGTATCAATGAAGTCCATTTGGTCATGTTGAGGTTCCAGATCTCTTTGCTGATTTTTTTGTCTTGATGATCTAAGATTGTGAGTGGGGTATTTAAGGTCCAGTTATAATAGTGTTAGAGTCAATATCTTTTTTAAGTTTACCTAGAAGCTGCTTTATGAAAGTTGATGCTCCTGCGTTAGATGCATATATGTTTAGGATGGATATTTCTTGGATTGACCCTTTTATAATTAAAATAGAGTGGAAGATCAAATGTAAACAAATTGGAAGATGTATTATTTTCTTGAATAGAAAAAAACTAGCATTCATAAACAGACTAAATCTCCCTGTAATCTATAAATTCAAGGTGATCTACACATCAAAAATAATATCAATGAGAATATATGCATAATAGAGTACATGATACTGAATTTATATGTGGAAAAAAATAGATAAGAATGCCTAGTAAAACTGTGGATAAAAAAGAAATGATAACACAAATTCTATGAGACATTTAATATATTATAAAGCTTCAGTGATTAAAACAGTGCGGTACTGAATGCCGGATTAAAATAGGTGTTGATGGACCTTTTCTGTAAAGGTCCACATAGTAAATATTTTCAATTTTATCAGCCATACAGTCTCTGTTGTAATTATCCAACTCTCACTGTAGCACAAAAACAGCCTTAGACAATAGGCATCAATCTATCCCAATGAAACTTTATTTACAAAGACAGGTAGGTCTTACCAGCCACAGGAATATTGATTAAAAGAATAAAAAATAGACAAAATATATATGGAAAATTAGTAAAGGGTAGAGAAGGCACTGCATATTAGTGGAGAAAGGATAGGTTCAACACATTTTCCACACAAATAAGTATCCATCTGGGAAGAAAAACAAAGTTGGATGCTTATTCATTCATGAAATAATTAAAACTGGAACAAAAATAGAAACATAAAAGCTAAAATCATCAAAACACTAGAAGAAAACATGAGAATAATATTTATATGAACAAAATATGAATAAAGTCTTTAAAAGCATGGACTCAAGCCCAGAAGCCCTAAATGAAATGACCAAAAAATTAGACTTTGCTAGACTTCCTAGTAAAAAAAAAGGAGAAAGGGGGGTGGGAGGGAAAACACTGCCAACTCATTTCATAGATCTTAGCGATTTAAATAACAATTTCTGTCATTCCTATAATCTGATTTGCCATGCCATTTTTAAGTACCAATAAATGCCAATGGTTTTGTTGGGATACTGTTATCTTGATGTCATTAAAACTGGAAACATATGTATCTCAAAATGAAGATCAAATACTCAATTTTTCAATTTAGGTAAGAACACAAAATAATTTACACTCTCTAAATCTGGACAGGTGCACCTGTGACAATTTCAGTAAGTCTGCATTTGTATCATTACTTGAGAAATGATTGGCATGGTGCCCCTGGGGGTCTGTGTTTATAAAATAACAGGTTAAACAGTCTGTTCATCATAATTGCTACTATGCAATTTTTTGGATTAAAATGCTTGCTGAACAAAGTTCTATTCTTTTTTCTTTATTTTATTTTATTGTAGAGATGTGGGGTACAAGTGAGGATTGACTCCATACGTAGGCTGCATGCAGGTGAAGTTTGGGCTTCTGGGTGTCCCTCACTCCCCTGGTAGTGGACCAGAGACCCTTTGTGTTGTCACGTGTTCCCCTCCCTTATGCCTCCTTCCCTCCCCTAGCAGTGCCCGTTGACTGCCGGTCCCTCTCTTGTGCTAATGTGACTAATGTTCAGGCCCAATTATGAGTGAGAACATATGGTATTCAGTTCTTTGTTTCTGTGATAGTTCACTCAGTATAACGGTCTCCAACTCCATCCAATTTGCTGCGAAGTCTATGATTTTGTTTCTCTTTATGGCTGCGTAATACTCCGTTGTGTGTATGCATCATATTTTCTTTACCCAGTTCCTTTTCATGGGCAGCGGGGTTGGTTCCATGTTTTTGCTGTTGTGAGTAGTGAGGCGATAACATGTGTGGGCCGGTATCTTTTTCGTAGAGCTATTTCTCTTCCTCCGGGTGTATTCCCAGGAGAGGGATTGCTGGATTGTATGGAAGGTCAATTTTCAGTTATTTTATAAATCACCACACTGCTTTCCGTAGAGGCTGAACCGGTTTGCACTCCCACCAACAGTGCAGGAATGTTCCCTTTTCTCCGCACCTGTGCCAGCATCTGTTGTTTTTTGACTATTAATGATAGTCATCCTTACCAGAGTTAGGTGGTATCTCACTGTAGTTTCGATTTGCATTTCTCTGGCAATTAGTGACACTGAGCATTTTTTCTTGTGCCTGTTGGATGCTTGTATGTCATCTTTTGAGAAGTATCTGTTTATGTCATTTGCCCACTTTTTAATGGGGTGGTTTCAAAGCTATATTCTATACAAAGACCACACACTCTGCTATATTATGAATTAAACAAAGGTACGCTCATTTAGAAAGCAGTTTTCTTTTTCTTTTTTTCCCTTTTTCCCTCAGCCCTGGAGTAGCTGGTTTCTTACTTGCTTCCTCTGTAACAACTTTTTTTTTAACTTCATTTTATTGTAAAGATGTGGAGTACAAGTCAAGATACTGCCACAATCCTCAAGAGATGGAAGGGAATGACAAAAAAAAAAAAGAAAAACTTTTATTGTAAGAATAATGTATACTGTAGCTCAAAGGCATTCTAAACCAGTGAAATAGAAATGCAACAATATTGACATTGATGCAGGAAACTTTTAAGTAAAGTTTCTAACTATAATGAAGAAGCCTAAATTAACACCGATAAATTAAAAAACTTCCTTTGAGGCAAAAGCCCACTTTCAATATAATGATTGTATTTTCTGCTGAAAAACAAATAGTTGATCAATATGATCTTAGTGACAAAGAGGCAGGCTCACTTGGAGGTGAATCCCAAGAAAATATTTTGAAATTAGCTTATATTTTTCTTCCCATTATTCCTCAGACTACCAGAGTATCAGGAAGAAATATGGGAAGAGACATTGATCAAGGTTCATCCTCCGGGACTGAGCAAAAAGAGCTTCCCTCGAAACAAAGGCCACAACTCACGTGCAATATAATGATTACATTTCCTGTGAAAGAACAAATAGCTGATTAAGATTATCTCAGCAAGAAAGAGGCAGTCTTATTGGGAGTAGGCTTATTGTGGCTTGAATTGACACTTTCCTTCCCCTCAAAAACTGTCTTGAAGTCCTAAACCCCTGGTACCTGTGAATGTGACTGTATTTAGAAATGGAATCTTTGCATGGCTGGGTGTAGTGGTTCAGCCTGTAATCCCGGCACTTTGGGAGGTCAAGACGGGATGATTGCTTGAGCCCAGGAGTTTGAGACCGGCCTAGACAACATAGAGAGACCTCATCTCTACACAAAAGTTAAAAAATTAGCCAGGTGTGGTAACATGCACCTGTAGTCCCAGCTACTCAGAGGCTGAGGCAGGAGGATCGCTTGAACCCAGGAGGTGGAGGCTACAGTGAGCCATGGTCATGCCACCGCACCATGACTTGGATAGCAGAGTCAAACCCTGACCTAAAACAACAACAACAACAAAACCCAAGGATCTTTGCAGATGTAATCCAATTAAGATGAGATCATACTCCCATTAGAATGGTATCCTTATAAGAAAAGAAAACAGGCCAGGCACAATGGTTCAGGTCTGTAAATCTGAACAATTTGGGAGGCCGAGAAGGAAGGAATGCTTGAGTCTGTGAGTTTGAGATCAGCCTAGACACCATAGAGAGACCTCATCTTTACAAAAAAAAATTTTTTTTTAATTAGCTGGGCATGATGGTGCACTCCAGAAGGATTGCCTGAGCCCAGGAGGCTGGTGGAGACTACCGCTAGCAGGTATTGTGCTGTTGCACTCCAGCCCAGGTGACAGAGAGAGACTCTGACTCAAAAAAAAAAAAAAAGAGAGAGAAAACAATAGAGACACTGACACCCATAATCTAGAAAGAGGTAAGGAAGGAGCCTTTCCTAGAACCTTCAGAGAGAGAATGGCCCTGCTTTTTTTGGATTTCCAGCCTCCAAAACTGTGAGAGAACAGATTTCCATTGGTTTTAGCCACCCAGTATATGGCACCATGTTACTGCAGCTCCAGGAGACAACTAATACAAGCACTTAACTGCCCTGCACTTTTGGAGTTTGCCCCTGACCCTACTGCATCCTCTGAAGAAACCAAGCCCTTGCCCTGTGGTGTGTGTGTCCAGAGTGCTGGACGGAGCTGGAGCCTCCATGCGTCTGAGGGGGCCGGGCTCCTCCTGAGAGATCGGCTCAATGAAGGCCCTGGCAGACCTCACCCCCCACTCTAGGGAAGGAGGAGCTGCAACAGAGGTGGTCGGGGAGGTGGGAACGACTGAGTCTGAAGCTGCAGCTGGCTGTCGCAGCAAGTGAACTCTCCACCGTCAAAGTGGCCAAGGTCCCGGGAGACAGGGGAGGCCGAGGAACAGAGGTGGCTCATCACACATGGCTGATGCAGCCCACACTATTGCTTTTGGCTTCAGTTTCCTCTCAGTAGTTCTAGAATGAAGTTTATTCTCACCCTCTTGTCTTTTTTTTTCCTTTTTCTGTTAAATGTGCAAAAATATACTTTGGTATTTGCAGAGCACCAAGCACGATAGAGAGCTCCTTATTAAAAATAAAAAAAATTTTAGGCCAGGGCAGTGGCTCACGCCTATAATCCCAGCACTTTGGGAGGCCGAGGGGAGAGGATTGCCTGAGCCCGTGGGTTCGAGACCCACCTGGGCAACTTGGCGAGACCTCATCTCTACAATAAATCAATAAATTAGCCAGGTGTGGTGGCGTGTGCCTGTAGTTCAAGCTACTTGGAAGGCTGAGGTAGAAGGATTGCCTGAGCCCAGCAGGTCAAAGCTGCCATGAACGTGAGCATGCCACTGCACTCCGGCCTGGGCCACAGAGTGAGATTCTGACTCAAAAAAAAATTTTTTTTCAAACCCACTTTGTTTTTTTAGAATAGTTTTCACTTCACAGTAAAATCAGGCAGAACCCACAGAATTCTCATATCTCCCCTGCCGGCCGCCACACACAGCTTCCTTCACGGTCAACATTGCCCTCCAGAGTGGTGCATTTGCTGCACTCAATGAACCTACGTTGACACATCATCATAGAGTCCGTAGTTCACATGAGGGTTTCTCTTGGTGTTGTGCGGTCTTTGGGTTTGGCAAGTGTATAATGACATGCTCTCACCACTGTAGCACCCTACAGAGTAGTCCACTTCCCTAAGAACTCTCTGTGCCCCATTTGCTCATCCCTCCCTGCCCATGAGCCCCGGCAGTCACGCATCTTTACTCTGTCTCATAGTCTTGCCTTTTCTGGAAGGTCATATAGTTGGAATCACACAGTATGCAGCCTTTCCAAAAAGATGGGATCCTTCCACTTAGGGACATGTGTTAAGGTCCTCTCTGTGTCTTTTCATGGCCTGACAGCTCACTTCTTTTCAGCCTTGAATGATATCCTGGAATGACACCCTTGATCCTTTCTTCACAGCTGGTGTGTTTTCTTAGGGTCCTTTAACCTGCTCGCTGGATGCTTTGCCGGACACATCATCCAGGTAGTATCATGATGAGGGGTCCCTTGTTCTTACTCTGAACTCTCTGCTCAGACCCAGGCTTCACAGCTTGTCTTTGGCAAACCGTTTAGTCTCTCTGTGCTTCATATCCCGGTCTCTAAAATAAAGGATAAAGTCATTGCTTTCCTCAGAGGGTGTGATGGTAAAAAAACAGGCCAACAGTGATACAGCTAACACGCACTGAGCCAGACCCTGTGTTAAGCATTTCACAACTGCACCTGTGAAGTGCTTAGCGCAGGGTCTGGCTCAGTGCGTGTTAGCTGCCTCACTGTCGGCCTGTTTTTAGGAGGTAAAAAAGTTGTTTCATTGATATCCTTCTTCTAAACTCTGAATGATAGGATTCTGAGAATTATGGGAGTCGTTACAGCGTTTACCGTGTAATTGCATAAATCAAAGGATTTATAAAAACATATATTGTCACTTAGCAACACCGCAATAATAGAGAACAGAATAAAGAACCTGTTTTGTTATTCAAACCATTACATTTCATATGAGTTTAAGATGAAATTTCCATGCCAGGGCAACGCTAATAATAAAAATTAATTCATAGAGAAGGTAAACGTTAATGAACCTAAATACATGCAGTAATTTGCCAGATGTATGCTGTGCTTGAGAAACCAATTATAATGCATTCTGATATCTTGTCAACATCTCCCAGGTGTTCACATCAAATCAATAATCAGAAAATGCCATTTAGGCCTCATCAACATCCCCCACCAGAGTTCTGATAGCTCCAGCTTCAGGGAAAATAGTAACATACCATCTTTGCAGATGAAAATACATCTGAGTGAGTGCATTCAATGGAATCTCTAGAAAATAAACAACTCTTTTTAAAAAAACATTCTATGAATGGCATGCCACTTCAAGACTGTGGATCAACTCAATTAAAATATCAGCTGTGAAACATTTGCTATGCACCTTGACAGGAAATGCAGAACTGAATAATAATTGTCTAATTTGCTGGGAACGGTTGTGAAAAAGAAAAAACAGCTCTCTAGGGCATCAGGATTCTGAAGAGCTGGTGAATAAAACTGTCTAGCCTCTGGGAGTCCAGCAAACATATTATAGATGTCTGGTAAAATCTAAGCATTAAAAAGCTCTTTCTGACTCCTTAGTACCCGAGTCAATCCATCCTCGGAGAGCCTAATTACTCAAATTGCGTGTGAAGAAATGGAAAGAACGTACCTAGATTCTTGAAAGGCAATTATCTCTTCACACCAAAAGAAATTCATTTGTGACACCTACGAAGCTTATTGAGAGAATGTGCTAATGTGCAAAATGTCCAGAGGGCAGAATCCAGTCGAAAACACATCCCTTGAATAAAAGAATAGCGTGTGAGCGAGTGGGAGAGAGTGATAAACGAATAGTGCACTTGAAACTCAAAATGAATTGGCCAATTAGAAAGAAGGTTACTGTTTGTCAGGTGTAGGCTTGTTTAAAGAACAGATCGTTGCAGACCCACTCGCAGGAGCAGGGGTATTTCCAGGGAAATGAATATTTGAACATCCAGTGGGTTACCTTGTTGAACTTCAGTTATCAAAGAAGAAGATGATGGTTACCCAAGGAGTGAGACCCAAGCCATTTGATCGGTCATTGTTGAAGCCAAAGAATTGCCCTTTTAATTTGAAGATGATATGTTTGGCTCAGGTCTTTATGCCTGAGCCAAACATATGTAGAGATGGAATGGAAAGTGTCTGCATGGTAAAATTTTAAGGGGCACAGAAAATACCTTATTCCAAACTCTCAAACACAGCCTACATTCTGACATCTTCTCTTCATCTTGACTGATTCTTCTATCAACTAGAGATTCCTTTAAGCTACCATAGGGTCCCATATCAAATATTGTTCTCTTCTTGAGCGCATGGCTCAAATGCTTACCAGTTTTGCCTGACTACTGGCAAATTAGTTTATGTGTGCCTGATGCCTTCTAGTACCTAGCTGGGATAGGTACACTGAGGAAGAAGAGAATTTCATGAGGGTAAAACGGGGACACAAGAGATAATTTTGGAGCATGAGAAACACTAAAAGCAAGCTAGTCTGGGTAGACTTCCAAAGTGGGAATTTTAGTCCACCAGATTAGAACGCTAGGTGATAAGACACGTTGTGAGGAGACAGAGGAAAAACCTAAGGGAACTGGGGAGAGGAATATGGCCTGGAGACTGATTAATGGGTTTCAGAAATAAACGGCAACTGCTTACAACTTTTTCTATGGTCAGCTCTACAAATTTAGAGTATGGGATTCTAAAACCAGGCAGAAAGGAATGACACATATCTATTTTTTTTTTTTTTTTGAGTTGGAGTCTCACTGTGTCTCCCGGCCACCACAAGCCTCGACCTGCTGGGCTCTTACAATCCTTCCATCTCAGCCTTTCAAGTAGCCGGAACTACAGGAGCGCACTACCACGCCTGCTAATTTTTTATTTATTATAGAACGAGATCTCACCAAGTTCCTGGGCTGGTCTCGAACCCTCAGGTGCAGACGATCCACTGTCCTCGAACTCCCAAAGTGCTCGGATGACAGGCTGAGCCACCGAGCCCTGCCTGACACATATCTTGAACGCAAACCCTTTCCCTCATTTTACCCCTAATGCTACAGTGTTGTGTTACATTTACATAGGGGACCCACTCAAAATGCAACAGATAATGACTGGTGGAGTCCAAATGGGGTGTGAGTCTCTTGATTTCCGGGGCTCTCTCCCTAAGACTACTCATAAAATTTAATATAATTCCTTCCCCAGTTACTAACAGCATTTTGCATGAGCCATTTCTCTAATTATTATGTTTAGAGAGATGACTCTCTGCCAAGCCACTGTGATCATTTGGGAAAAATAACAGCAAAATCTAAAAGCCAGTATCCATAGAACCTGCAGGGCTGGAAATTCCACCGAGTTCTCAAGCTCCCTCTCTCACCCACTGGGGACATTTTTAGTTTCCCTTGCTCTGCAGGCGCCAAGTGTCCAGGGCACCTAACCACAAATGAGAAAGACAGTCCAGTCTAATCAGATGTTCAACCTAATCACATTCCCAGGCAGCCTTGGAGCCGTCAAAATGCCCTTCAAGTTCAGGGTCATGCCTTTTGGAAAACAGCATGTAAGGCTCAAGTCCCTCACATACTTGTAGCGTACATCCTGCTCAAAGCCTTCAGAAAGCATCACCACAAAGTCAGGCAGCAGAGAAACTCGTGTTTTAATCAGAAACACAGGATTTATTTCTTCAAACAGCACCAACCATTATTCATCTAAAGGTGAGAGACCCTACTTATTTAAGAAACGAAATTCCTTTTTTTCTTCTCTTATTCCTTTTTTTACTTCCTACTCTTTTATAAAATAAATTAGTATATATTAACATGTTAATATAGTATAAATTCCACAAACATTTATCCATAACCTGTCCTGTGCCAGACACTGAAACGGGAGTGTCAATAGAGAGATAAATATAATAGTTCCTGCCTTGTGGAAATTAACTATCTATATAGGAAAGTAAAGCGTGTGAAGACAGTATTAAAACACAGCATTATAAACACTAGAGCAACAAGGAAGTTCAAGATAGGAACAGGAATGAGCTGCCCTGAGTTGGTCAGAGAAGCTGCTCTGATGTGGTGATGTTTGGTTGAGTCTTGGAGGAATCTGGTCCTTTTTGACCAGATGCTTGTCTTATCTGCTCCATCTTCTCCATCTGGTCTCTCTCTTGCACTGATAATGGACATCTTTTAGGGTGTGTGCCTGGCTCACACTCACTTCTTGGAGAACCCACCCTGCCCACATTCCTGGAAGGAAAAGTAGTCCCCACCCTTCCCATTCCAGCAAAAGGTGTTTGGTCCCACTGGGCTTAATAAAAGGGGAGGCAGAGAGACAGAGAGGAGGAGGGAGCCGAGCTGCAGGACCACCAGGCCTTCCACCACATGGCAACAGCCATGAAGAGAAAGCGAGAACAAGTTTGTTAGCAGAGAATGCCACAGACACACAGGGACAAGCAGGAAAGCCACCAGGTTCCTGAATGAGAGAGTTGGGAAGAGAGCCCCAGGGACATCCATCTATCCTTCTAGCAGCAGAGCTTGGGATGTCCCTTTTAAAGAGTCTAGTTTCCCTGTGGCTTCCATGAATGGGTTTCTGTTTTTGGCAGCAGAACATTTTTAATTACCTTCCAAGTCTTAAACACTGGACTTTGATCCTGTACAGTGAACCTTTCCCTTATAACATAGACATTCCTACTTTACAAAAAAAAAAGAAGGAAGGAAAGAAGGAAGCACATTGGAAAACCCCTCCTGGATAAATCCAGCTGGGGAAAGAGGAGAAGGGAGAGAGGACAGTGCAGAACAAGCTAGAGGTACCATAAGAAAACTGCTGTGACCTGAGGGACCACTCAGGAAGGGGTGTTTGAAAATGTTTAGTAACAGCGAATCCAAGCTTGTCTCTGGATACTGGAGCTATGGGTGGTTTTAATTTCCTTCTTTAAATATTTCTTTTCTGCAAATATCCTACAAAAAGCATACTTCTTGTACTCAGGAAAAAAATCCACATTTTAAAAAAATAGCAGATGCTGGAGAGGATATGGCAAAAAGGGAACAGTTCTACACTGTTGGTGGGAGTGTCAACTAGTACAGTCTCTGTGGAAAACAGTGTAGTGATTCCTAAAAGTTCTAAAAATTGACCTTCCATATGACCCCACATTCCCCAACTGGGAATATACCTGGAAGAACGCAAATCACTCTATAAAAAAGATACCTGCACACATATGTTTATCGCAGCATTGTTCACAGTAGCAAGAACATGGAACCAACCATGCTGCCCATCAAAAGAGACTGGATTTTAAAAAATGTGGTACAGGCCGGGCTCGGTGGCTCAGCCTGTAATCCCACCCTTTGGGAGGCCGAGGTGAGTGGATTGCCTGAGCCCACGGGTTCGAGACCTACCTGGGCAACTTGGCAAGACCTCATTTCTACAATAAATCAAAAAAATTAGCCAGGCGTGGTAGCGCATGCCTGTAGTTCCAGCTACTTGGAAGGCTGAGGCGGAAGGATCGCCGGAGCCCAGCGGGTCGAAGCTGCAGTGGCCGGGAGCGGCCACTGCACTCCAGTCTGGGCGACAGAGTGGAACTCCAACTCAAAAAAAAAAAACTCCAACTCAAAAAAAAAAAACAAAAACGTGGTACATATACACAAGGGAATATTACACAGCCATAAAGAAGAACAAAATCACGAACTTCACAGCAACCTGGATGAACTTAGAGTCTATAATACTGAGTGATCTTTCACAGACACAAAGAACTGAGTATCACATGTTCTCACTCATCAGTGAACCTTGAACAACTATCGTAATACTTTGAGAAAAGGATTGACTGTAGCAGGAAACTACGGAGGCATGAGGCGGTGGGGAGGTGGGATTGGCAGTAGTGGGAAACCGCCTGGGGAAGGGGGGCACACCTCATCAACAAGGGTACCTGCACAATGAATGTGTATACCTCACCCTGAATTGTACCCCACAATTTTAAAATAAAAAATTTAAAGGTGAAAAAAATGGAAATAATGGTCTGAGGCCTTTAAAAAAAAAATAGCCCCTCATGGATAGCTATGTTAATTTAAAATAGTAAAAAGTCAAATGAACAGAACACAAAACAATCTATCATTTATTCATGATGTCTAATTATTTACATAATTTAGTACATGACAGAGACCATTTCTGGTTGGATGGCGGCTTCCCCCGTGAGGCATATGCTTGTGAACGAGAGCTGAAATCTCGAGAGCAGGAAAGTTGCTCTCGAGTGAAAGGTGAGCCATGGCCAGAACAGACCCTTCCGGAGTACCTGCCTCTGGGCTCTGGGAGGAGGCTGCAGCACCAACACTGGGGAGTACAGGGACCTCGCTCCCATCTCCACGGACACTCCAAGTCCTGCCAAGGCTCCTGCCGTCTGAAGCCCTGGCCACCTCCCCGCAAACGAGCCCAGGCTGCAGGGTGGCTTTGCCTCCTTTAGGCCTCGGTGGACTTTTCCCTCTTTGAGGTGGCCAGAGGCAGGGAGGGCACAGACACACTTTGGAAAATGGTGCAATTCCAGGGCCAGAACCCTCCCTCCAAATGACCGGCACATTGAAGGCTGGGGACGTATCACTTCCATTTCGTCATGTAATTTTTACAACAGCCCTGTAAAAGTGGGCATTGTCCTCATTTGGGAATAATCTCACTCCACTTAAGATATAAGCGTGGTCAATGTCGCCGATTTGTTGAAGACCAAAGCTAGAGAGGGGCACAGCTGAGATTCAAGCCTGGGCCTTCCGACCCAGAAGTTGTGCCCTGACTCCGCACCAGCAAGCTCTTTCCAAAGCACCCACTGTGCAACCCCAGCTTCCCAAGGCCACCACCCACTGGGACTGAAAGAAATACCCCTAAAGAGTCTCAAATGGAAACTATCTCAGTGCTTCATCTGACGGTAGATCAATAGTAGTTTATCTCTGCGACTAGAACTCAGGGATAAAGGTCATCACTGTGCATGAATAAAAAGAGAGAAAGAGCCCCGAGTCTGATCATTTTTAGGCATTTTGGAATGAAAGAAAGCACATCCTGGTGTGTTACCATGGGAGGGATCTGGTTACTGTGAATTCCCAGGTATGCACAGCCAGCTTAGCATGGGGTTCTCCAAGTTGCCGCTGATGAAATCATCCACATGCATGAAAAAAGGTTGCAAGTTTTTAAAGTTAATTCTAACTCAAACTCAGTTTCCACTTTTGTTTAATTTTAAAACAGGAACTAATCCTTTCCTAGAGGCAGGGAATGAATCTCGTTATTTTTCAAGGTTTCAAATACGACTATAGTCCCATTGTGACAGATCAAAGATAAGAACACATGAAATAAAAGAGAGTTGCATACTTGAAGACGAGGAGAAGAATAAAAGGAAAGCCATCGTGCCTCCTCTCCCTACCCAGGCTGGGGTCCCCAGGGTCAATGAGAGTCTTAAATAAGGGGTTCAGGAGGTTCACTTTGTGTTGGAGAATATAGGAAAAGGGAGTCAAAGATAGCACCTGTACCCCTCATCCTTCGCTCACTCTATTCCCAGAGCCCAGAGAACTGCCTAACTATGTACAGTTACCCAGCCATGTTCAGCAGGACTTGTCATCTCTCTGTTCTCCCAGGATGCCCCTTGCATGGTCAAGGAATTCTCACAGGCATTTCTTTTTCTAGGGTTAGTCTAAGGGTAAAGCTCAGCTAGATTGGAAGAACTAGGGAATAGGAAAGATGTAACATGACAACAAATACTAATAAAAAGAAATGGTGAATCTGTATTAAGTACTTAACAACAGACCAGAGACTGTGCAATGAATTTTATGTCTTCTTACTGATTCCATCTGCATCAATTTTAGAAGCAGGTTTATTTTTATGTCCTGTGTATTTTGTACCTGTTATTATAATATTTACCATCTTAATCAGTATTATTAAGTTTATTCACATTTTGTGCAGAAGGTCTTTGAATACAAATATTTGCATACTGAATACAAATATGTAATGGTTAATAATATATAATAAATCATATTACTATGTATTTTGTACATGAGGAGATCAAGGTTAAGAGTGGTTTATAAGCCATGAAGTTGGGATTCAAATTCACAGCACCAACATTCTTTCTTTCTGGACATGGGTCCTCAACTCTTTCAGAAAGAAAAGTGAGAAATATATGGTTGGTAAAATCAGATGTCCCAAGAAATTCAGGACTTCCTACATTCCAACTTGGCTCACTAAAACTCTGGGGAAGGACTTGGGAAATGTGTCCTCCTGAACAAGAAGATCTTGTCAGGACTAATGACTCCCCCATGCTAGTCTGCCCCTCAGTGCGAAAGCATACAAAGACCCCGTGGCTATCTCAGGTGGCCCTCGCCCTGCTGCTTGTCAAGGGCCAGCTGTGCCCCTTCCGTTTCCCCACTGTGCGTCCTCCGGACAGAAGAAGCTGCCAGTACGTGGTGTTAGCCAAACTCTTCTAGACAGTTCACATTTTAGGCCAGCAAAACCCGAGTTCCACCTGGCCAAGAACCTCACGCTGGCCTTGAGATGGCCGCGTTTGTGTAGGGAAACTTATTCCGTATGGTTCTAGTTCTTCTCGGATTGCTCATCAACAGAAGCTTTGAGGGGAGCAAATGGAGAGCCACTGATCCCATGACTGGATAATTATTTCAAGTTTGTTCTCACAGGGAGTTCAGTATCACCAAGGAAGAAGCAACCACTAAGTCCGGTGCAATGATAACCAACTCAAGGAGAAGGCTGAGTTCTGTTTTGGACATTTCTTGCTGCAGTTTTATTTTATTCCTGCTATCAGAGGAGAGCTTTGGCTTGTCTTTTTCCTTTATATTCGAAAGCTCTCCCTTTGGTAGAGTGCCAACTGTGTGCCCAGTGCATGTTTAAAAATTATTTGATTTTGTGATCTTATAAGGCAATACAGAGTCGTTGAGAAAAAAAAGCTAAAAAATGCCAAAAGAGAAGAAAAACAAATCCCACCACCCAGAGCTAACCATTAAACATCTGTATTCAAATATCTGTTGCCCCAAAGTGTGAATATAACTCACACTACTGAACAGTTCCATTAATAACGGTTAAGATGGTAAATTTTGTGTTGTGTGTTTTAATATTAAAAGTGTTTAAAAATGCACTCTCCAACCGTCACACTAAGTGTACTATTACAGAAACAAGGAACGGAATACCACATGCTCTCACTCATAAGCAGTTCCCGATCACTGGTCACATGAGCACAAGGGAGGGATTGGCAATTTGAGGGCACTGCTAGGGGAGGGAGGGAAGGAGGAGGGAGAACACTGAGCATACCCCGTTCATCACCAAGAGGAGAGAGGGCCTGCTAGAAGCCCAAACTTCACCTGCATGCAAGTTACTTATGTCGTAAATCCTCACGTGTTCCCCACAACTCCAAAATTAAAAAAAAAAAAAAAAACTCAAAGCCAGGCTCGGTAGCTCAGCCTGTAATCCCAGCACTTTGGAAGGCCAAGGCGAGAGGATCGTCTGAGCCCATGAGTTCGAGACCAGCCCAGGCAACTTGGCAAGACCTCATCTCTACAATAAATAAAATAAAAAATAAGTCAGGCATGGTAGCACTCACCTGTAGTTCCGGCTACTTGGAAGGCTGAGGCTGAAGGATGGCTGGAGCCCAGCGAGTTGATGCTGGGGTGGCTGTGGCCTGGGAGACGGGGTGAGACTCCAACTCAAGATAAATAAATTCAAAAATAAATAAAAATTAAAACAAAAGAAATACACTTTCCACATCATTGTTCCTCCAAAGTACAGTTATATATGCTATATGTCTCAAATATCAAGTTTACTCCAAAGGGACAGATTATTCACTCCTTCAAAAAGATCTGCTGGGTAGAAATACTGAACAAATCTGCACAGATACTACAGGAAAGAAACGAGCAGCTCATTTTTACAAACAACTATGTTTATGCACTTTGTCATTAATGACCAACAATAACTGTGTGATACAGAAGATTTTCACCACTATGCCCTAGCCCATTAAGAGCATCCTATTTTGAAAGTCATATTGTTATAAATTTGTGTGCAAATGAAATGAAGTGGAAGAACTGCTACTGCCCCTTGTGCACGTTGAACATCAACTCTCTTTGCCTCCAGAGCTTGCTTGCAAATGATACAGTGAATGAATTTACAAGGGAGATGCCATCTTTGAAAACTTCTCCCAGAAATATTTCTCTGCGACACTCCCAATAGGCAGCCCATCAAGGGTAACACTTGCGTAATTTCCCTATAAGGCATTATATTTATTAAAAATTTTAATCCTGACAATACATCATCTTCTGAATACCCTTCTTCAGTGACATAGGAAATATTTCTAAAACAGAATCTAGAAAATTCTGTAACTTATGACAAAATAACATAATAAACTGCCTACAATGTGTAGTGTGTTCTAATACTCTTTTCTTCAAGTATTTGGCAATCTTTCTTTAGATGTTTAACAGCAGTATCTCCTTTCAAACAGACACATTTTAGTTTGTCATTTATTTTTCAATTAATAGTTTAACTATTTTTACTATAGCAGGAAAAACAATGGCATACTGTCTCCTCAATGACATATGACTTTTTTAAAAAAAGAAGTATGCTTAGCTTTAGCTTTCAGTTATTTTTTATTGGTACATAATAACTGTATTTATGTATGGACTACATGTGATATTTTAATACATGCATACAATATATAATGGTGAGTTGTGGACAGATAGAAAAGAGACATTAATAACAAAGTATTTTTAATGGTGAATTTTGTCCATTATTACCTACAACATTGTGAATGACAAACCTTTTCCTGTGTTTATCATGCCTATCATAGTAATAAAAAATTAATATGAAATAGCAAATAAAATAATAATAACTAATTAAATATGAAGCTATCATCATTAGCATGACATTTTAAAACTTTATGTTAACCTAGACGTGAAGAGAAACTTCTAGAGTCTTCTTAGCAATGTTTAAAGTTATGAGTTTCCATGGGGAACATCACAAAACTCTACCATGAAACTCTGGGTAATTCCCAGAGAAACCCATAGGGGATAGAGACCACCTGTCTACGTATTTTGTGGTTCCTCTGAGCCTGGGTCTGTAAGCCAGGAAACATTTGTTAGGGAGGTACAACCATCTTCATCTCTGCTTTTGCAGATGGTATCTAATTTATGAGCCAACCCTGGTGTGCCATGAGTTAAATCATGGTGGGTTAGTCCCAGCCCTGTTCCATCTGCTTTGTAATTAGTGTCACTTTTTCCAAGGTTCTGGCATTGAGTTGTCAGTATTCGTTTGTAACTGACTTTGCTGTGGCTTTGTGGCATCTTAGCAAGGAGCTAGGAAAGGCTGCCTTGAGGCCACTAGCCAGGCACCATTTAGAATCAGAAGTCCCTTTGGCTTCCTATGAAAATTCCCCAAATAGCTCTATTTGGGAATTGAGAAAGCCTAATGAAATAGAAGGACTGGCTGGCTGACAATAAGAGCCTGCCAAATTAAATGTATTATGAGAAACAAAACAGACTCTGAGTAGCCAAAAAGGCACTGCACAAAATACACTTTTCTCGCTGGGGAAAAGGTAGGTTTAGCTTTTGGCAGCGAGGGAAAATGCACCCCATGGTACGCATCGGACACCTCAATGAGAGGTAATGGGTGAGGGCTTCCTATAGATTCTGATCCATTCTGGGTGATTGTAAGGAAGGGTTATGGCAGCTGTAGCTGGGTTTTGATTAAATTTTGTCTAGAATCAAAGGCAGTTTGTTGATAGGCCATCTTACTAATTGTTATCTTGGAGGCAAGAGGCTGAGAACAAGTTGTCATTGATAAAGAGGAAGCAGTGACACACATTCCCCGATGTTTATGAAGCTATGATCCAAGGCAAGAATAAATGCTTCTTATCACATTGTCAGCTCAAATAGCAATGAAGATTTTTAACTTAAGAAGCAAACAAACAAGTAGTAGCCAACTCATAAGTAGGAAGAGAGGGGTGTCAAGTCATTCTGCGGCTGTAGAACGTCCTTGTCTCTGGCTTGTTTCAGCCTCCGTCCTGGATTGGTTTTATCTGAGCATTGCTTGTCTCCTGGGAGCAGATTCACATTCCATTGGGACCATCATGGTCTGGCTGCCAGCACCATTTTTCACTTTCTCACATATTATCTTTTTACTCTATGCAACAAGCCCATGACTGTAGGTACTGTCTTTAATTATTGCATGTCATATGTGAAAACGAAACAAAAGAGTTTCTACAGTCAGTCTCATGTTGTTAACCACTGTTCTCTGGAGAGAGGCAAGGGAAGAGCTTCCTATGGGTCTTCCAGGGGCATCAGATGTCTGTGACTTTGGCCGGATGCAATTCCTGATACGTTCTAAATGGATCATGGGTTTACTTTTTGAGTCGTCAGAGAATTGCCTGAAGAGGTGAGCACTAAAAACCTAGGCCAGAAAAAGAAGATGATTTATTAGGCTTCAGTGGCTATTAATCATCATTATGCAACCCAGCGGCCTCAAGTAAGCTGCGCCTTAGATTGAAACTGGAACTTAAGAGCTAGCCCCAAGAGATCTAGTGATAGCTGTCAGGCAAAGAGGTTGTATTTTCATAAGAAAAGTTCTGGGCAACCTTCTCGGTTCCCTCCTGCTCTGGGAGCTTTTCTGTCCTCTCAATAAATCCTACTTTCAAAAAAAAAAAAGAAGAGTTCTGCCTGAGAGGATAGTTAAGATATCTACGCCATTTCCAATAATCTGGGATACAAGAGAGAACAGCTGGTGGTCTGAGGTCACTAAGGAGAGACACAGGTAAGAGGCTGTAAGGTAGAAAGTTAGACTTGTTCCTTTGTGGCTGGAAGGTAATCATAGTGAGGTCAGAAACATATATGTGGGTGGTGTAACTACATGCCTGATGTGGATGTGCACACTTCTACTTTTGTATTCTTTGAGACAAGATCTTGCTCTGTTGCCCAGGCTAAAGTACAATGGTGTGATCATAGCTCACTGCAGCCTCAAACTCCTGAGTTTGAGCCACCCTCCTGTCTCAGCCTCTTGAGTAGCTGAGACTACAGGCATGCACCATCACACCTGGCTAATTTTCAAAAAAATTTTTTGTAAAGATGGGCTGGTTTGAAACTCCTGGGCTCAAATGAAACATCTTCCCACCTTGGCCTCCCAATTAACTGGGATTAACGAGTGTGAGACACCACACCTAGCTTTACATCTCTACCTCTATTTCCAACTTTAAAACTCTCTCTGTTGAATTTTCAAGTAGCTGCTAACCCATTTCTACTTATAAACTTGGCCATGTGTCTCTGATAAAAAAACAGACAATTATGTCTTTGTTTTTTTGCTGTCTTATCACAGATGCTCTATACATGTGAATTTGGGTGGAAAAGAATATATTTGTTCAAGTTTTGCAACTTGAGGACGTTTTCTTCATGAAAACAAAGTGAAGCCCTGGGACAGTTATTAAGTAAATCAAAAACATAAAAATGCTGAATTTATGGTATTGCTAACTC
This sequence comes from Cephalopachus bancanus, assembly GCA_027257055.1. Taxonomy (NCBI): domain Eukaryota; kingdom Metazoa; phylum Chordata; class Mammalia; order Primates; family Tarsiidae; genus Cephalopachus; species Cephalopachus bancanus. The sequence goes on along the minus strand of JAPVLO010000388.1, from coordinate 697,198 downwards.
AGAACTTTCAAAAGAACCTACTGAAAAGGTATAAAAGCTGAAACCAAAATTTAAAGGTGGGCAATTACAAAAGAAATGTACAAAAAGTTTTCCCAACATAATGCCTACCGGTTAAAAAATATAAAGGAAGAAAGATGTCATACACAATGGCAATAAGAAATATAAACTAGCCAGGAGTCAATTGAACAAGAAATGTACTGCACCAATATGGAAGGGGGGGGAGGAGAGGAGAGAGGGGAAAGGGGAGAGGGGAGATAAAATGCCCCTGCATTATAGGAGACAGTATTTTAAATATAAGAATTTTTTTCTAAATTAATTTGTAACTTGAATATAATTCTAATCAAGTTTTTAAAAGGATTATAAAGTTAATTTGGAAATATAAATGGGTAAAGTTCCAAGAAATCATCAGGTGGGGAAAGAATGATGCACTAGCAGATGTACAAATATATTTTAAATCTAGGATTATTTAAACAATGAATTTCTGCCACCAGAAAAGACATACATTAAAGCAACAGAAAAGAAACCCTTGAAATCGATTCAAACATATAGAAGGACTGACTTAGTATATGATAAAGGTGGACTTCAGGTCAGTAGCATAAGGGTGAACCATGAACTAAATAGACTTTAATCGTTACTTAAACAACTTTTCAAATTATGAATTTTTTTAAAACATTAACTCACCATAATAAATTCCAACAGTGCAACTCTTCAGTAAGAATTCATTATAAAATATATATATAAAAGAACTATTAAAAAATTAGGTAAGTATTTTCATCATCTTGGGGTGAGAAAGTCAAAGGCAAAAATGGTAAAGAAAAAAATTAAAAGATTTAAATACCTACAAATGTAAAACCTCAATTTAGCAAAAGTACAATAAACAAAATTAAAAGACAAAGTAAGAATTGGAACATATTTTTAATCTTTTATTTAAAAGTTTAATATATAAAGAATATGTAAAGAGGCTTCTCAAATCAAAAAGGAAAAAAAGTGAATGCCACAGGAGAAAAACAGGCAAATGACAGGCAGCCATTTCACATGGACTCAACACAAAACATAAGAACAAAAATCAGAAAATGTCCACTTTCACTCACAACCAAAGAAATAGAAACTAAAGCAATAACAAAATACTATTTCCACTGGATAGATTTAGAAGGTAGAAACTAAATATGCTCTGGTCCTTCAATTTTTTAATAAAGGATTTTGGAGAAGGAGAGCGATTCTGTCCGTGATGGAAGCTACTGATAGCTTGTGATTGCTGAGCACTTGAAATGTAATTAGTCCAGGCTGGGGATGGTGGCTCAGACCTGTAATCCCAGCACTTTGGAAGGTAAAGGCAGGAGGATTGCTTGAGCACAGGAGTTTAAGACCAACCTAGGCAACAGAGTAAGACCTCATCTCTACAAAAAAAAAAAAAAATTGGGTGTGGTGGTACATACCCGTAGTTCCAGCTATTGGGAGGCAGAGGCAAGAGGATTGACTGAGCCCAGGAGTTTGAGGCTGCAGTGAGCCATGAACGTGCTATTGCACTCCAGCTTGGATGACAGAGTGAGAAGCCAAATCAAAGAAAAAAAGGGGGAAAAAAGAGTTCTAACTAGTCCAAATTGTGTTGTGCTGTAAGTATAGAATACATTCCAGATTTTGAAGACTTATTACCCAAAAAAGATGTAAAATATCTAATTAATATAGTTCATATTGATTATTGCTGAAAGACGATATTTTGGGTATACTGTTAACCCCTGAACAACATGGGGTCTGGGGCGCCAATGCCCTGTGGAGCTGAGAAGTCTGCACATAACTTCTGACTCCCCAAAAGCTTAACTGCTGACTGGAAGCTTTACTGATAACAGTCAATGAACACATACATGTTTTGTATATCTATTTTATACTCGACTTTTTTTTCTCATTGACAGGTAATATACCGATGTCGTAAAAAGGTTTGAGGGTGGCACATCTCACACACGCGGGTGAATACCCAATCGCTATATTATGAACTATGAACGGATCTTATATACTCTATTCTTGCATTGAAGTAAGCTAGAGAAAAGGAAATGTCATTAAGAAAATAGTAAGAAAAAAATAAATTTCCTGTTCATTAAGTGGAAGAGGATCATCACAAAGGTCTTCCTTCTCTTCTTCCCATGGAGTTGGCTAAGGAGAAAGAGGAAGAGGAGGGGTTAATCTTGCTGTCTCGGAGGCGGCAGAGGCAAAAGAAAATCTGTGGATAAGCCGGGCTCAGTGGCTCAGCAGCTCAGCCTGTAATCCTGTGCCTTTGGGAGGCTGAAGTGAGTGGATTGCCTGAGCCTGCGGGTTCAAGACCCGTCTGGGCAGGCGAGACCTCATCTCTACAATAAATCAAAAAATCAGCCAGGCGTGGTAGCGCGCGCCTGTAGTTCCAGCTACTCGGAAGGCTGAGGCAGAAGGATCACCGGAGCCCAGCAGGTTGAGGCTGCGGTGGCCAGGAGTGGCCACTGCACTCCAGTCTGAGTGACAGAGTGAGACTACAACTCAAAAAAAAAAAAAAGAAAAGAAAAGAAATAAAATCTGTGGATAAATGGACCCACACGGTTCACACCTGTGTCGTTCAAGGATCAACTGTATTAAGTAGACTATTAAAATTAACTATATCCGTTTGCTCTTTTTAATATGGTTACCAAAAGTGTTTTTATTACATTGGTGGCTCACTTTATTTTTCTATTGGTTGTTGCTGGTTTAGGGTGAGGATAGTGCTATCGACTTAATATCATTTCCTTCCAAAGTCCATATGTTGAAATCCTAACCCCCAAGGTGATGATAACAGAAAGGGGGGCCTTTGAAAGGTGATAAGTTCAAAAAGGTGGAACCCCCAAAATAAGATTAATGTTCTTATAAAAGAGACCCTAGAGAGCTCCCTCACCACTCCCACCTTGTGAAGACATAGCCAAAAAGTCACCATCTATGAACAAGGAAGCAGGCTGTCACCAGACACCAAACATACCAGTGCCTTGATCTTGGACTTTTTAATCTCCAGAACTGTGAGAAATACGTTTCCATTGTTTATAAATCATCTGATCTTCAGCATTCTGTTATACCAGCCTAAAAGGACAGAGAGAGAGGGACAGAGAAAGAGAGAGGAGGGGAGGGCAGGAGAGGGGAGGGAGGGGAGGGGACGGGAGAGGAGGGTGGGGAAAATTCATCTGAATCGAGAGTTAAGGAATCTCTGAATCTTGCCAGCCTCAGGGACCTGTGGCTCTGCTCTATGACAATGCTCACACCTATGAGAACAACTCAAAAAGGTTGACTAAATGTCCATGTGTGGTGTAGAACATTATTGTACACTAATCCTATCAACAGACTTCTTCGATTTTCCAGGCATCACAGAGTCACCCTGGGAGAACCGAGTCAGAAAGAAACTCAATTTCTTATCAGACTCCTGGGGAATCACAAGTGGATCTAAGTGGGTATGAATAAAATAAAATGTTCCAAACTGGAGACCGGGGAGTGTATTTAATATTGACCTCACAAGTGTGTACACAGGTCCTCATCACAGCTCTGTTCATTGCCATGGAAATTAGGAGCAAGTTAAAAGTCCACTTAGACTCAGGGCTCCGGCTCTGCCACGGGGGTCGGAGGTCAGGGCGAGCATCTCGCCGGCCGGAGGGGGAAGGATGGCGATGGAGTGGACCATCACCTAGGAAGAGATCAAGAGCGCAGGGGCGAGTTCTCCTGTGGAAACGTGCAATCCGGCGAGCTGCAAGATCTACCCCCAGATGAAGGCGACCTTGAAAGAGCTGACACAGGGAGACAGCCCACAGAATGGGAAGAAATATTTGCTAACATCTAGGATCTAAAGGAACTCAAACACGCCAAAAGGAAAAAAAAAGCCCTTTAAAAAGTGGGCAAAAGACATGAATAGACACTTCTCAGAAGAAGCCATACGGGCAGCCAACAGACACATGAAAAAGTGCTCAGCCTCACTCAGCACCCAAGAAATACAAATCAAAACCACATCGAGACACCACCTAACCCCAGTAAGAATGGCCATCATTAATAAAACAAACCACAACAGATGCCGGTGAGGATACGGAGAAAAAGGAGCACTTCTACACTGCTGGTGGGAATGCAAACTAGTGCAACCTGTTTGGAAGGCAGTGTGGCGATTTCTGAAAGAACTGAAAGTTGACCTTCCATATGACCCAGCAATTCCCCTGTTGTGAATATACCCGGAGAAACTCAAATCATTCTACAAAAAAGATACCTGTACACGTATGTTTGTTGCAGCTCTATTCACAATAGCAAAAACATGGAACCAACCATGTTGCCCATTGAAGCTGGACTGGATCAAAAAAATGTGGTACACATACACAGTGGAATATTATGCAGCCATAAAGAAGGACAAACATATGGACTTTGCAGCAACTTGGATGGATTTGGAGTCGATCATACTCAATGATCTATCACAGAAACAAAGATCGGAATACCATATGTTCTCACTCATAAGTGGACCTTGAACAATTATAATATTATAAGAAAGCATTTGGTAGTAATGGAAAACTGTCAGGGGAGGGACAGTGGGATTGGCAGTTGAGGGAAACTGCTAGGGGAGGGAGGGGCATACCTCATCAATAAAAGTACCTGCATAATCAATGTTTATACCTAACCCTGAATTGTACTCCACATCTTTATAATAAAAAAAAATTACAAAAAAAAAGAGAAAGAGTTGGCTACTTTAGTGAAAAGAAGTCTATCCAGGCGCTAGAAAGAAGGGCACACACTTCAATTCTGCTACCGTTTTCACTGGTGTGAAAGACCTGGCTACCGAGTTAAGGAGATCGGCCTGGCCGAAAGGGGACTGGTGGCTCCATGACCCTGCCTGCAGTCGCAGAAGTTTCGGATGGGAGATTATTTGGACATAGCAATGACCCCCTCCAAACTGGGCACCACGTCTTTTGGGGCGTGTGACACCATATTAAATTCTATTTATGATTTCTTGAATTTATGTTTTGGTCAGTTACGTAAAATAAACTTATGTACCCCCCGCATTATTGCCATTAAGTCTTTAAATTCTAAGCAAATTACAATGCATGCATTTAGGCACTAGCTTTGGGTGTGCTGTGGTGTGATAGCTGAGAGAAAGTCTGTACATTCAAGCTCTTCTGTAAAATACAGAGAAAAGTACTCTTAGCATTCTGTGTGCAACTGTATTGTTAAAACATTTGTGTAATTAAAAAGTCCAATTGTAGATAAATTATTAAATAAACTATAATGCTTCCATATAATGAATGCCAAATCATTATTTTTACCTTTTAGGCAGGGCTCGATGGCTCAGCCTGTAATCCCAGCACTTCGGAAGGCCAAGACGAGTGGATTGCCTGAGCCCGCAAGTTCGAGACCAACCTGGGCAACTTGGCGAGACCTCATCTCTACAACAAATCAAAAATGAGCTGGGCATGGTAGTGCGCGCCTGTAGTTCTGGCTACTTGGAAGACGGAGGCGGAAGGATTGCCAGAACCCGGCGTATCGACTCTAGGGTGGCCACTGCACTCCAGCCTGGGCGGCAGAGTGAGACTCCAATTAAAAAACAAAAAAAACTTTCATAGAAGAGTATTTAATGATATGGTAAGGGGATCATATTATTTTTAATACCACATGTATTGAGGTGCAATTGACACACAATAAACTGCACCTATTAAATTACAAAATTTGAAACGTTTTTGCATATGTGTATACCCATGAAATCATCACCTTGGTCAGAATAATGAGTATATCAATCACCCCCAAAAGTTTTCTTGTGCCACTGTCACCTGGCTCTCCCTTTTCCCTGCAACCACTAATTGGCTTTCTATCACTATAAATTAATTTGTACTTTCTAGAACTGTATATATATTTTGGGATCACGCAGTATATACTTTTTTGAGGGAGGTCTGGCTTCTTTCACACAACATAATTGAGATTCATCCATGTTGTTGTTGTTGTGTATCAAGTTTTTTTCTTTTGGTTTCTGAGTGGTATTCCATTGGATGAATATACCACAACTTGCTTCAGTCACCTGTGGGTAGACAGTTGGGTTATTTTTAGGTTTGGGCTGTTACAAATAAAGCTGTCATATGCATATCTTTGTTTGGACATATGCTTTTATTTCTCTCGGATAAATAACTTAAAATGGGATTGCTGGGTCATATAGTAGGTTTATATTGATCTTAAGAAGCTCCCAAAGTGTTGTCCAGAGGGGATGTAGCATTTTACACTCCCACCAGCAGTGCATGAGTTCCATTTCTTCCACTTCCTCATCAACTCTTAGTACAGTCAGTCCTTTAAAATTTTAGCCATTCTGGTAGGAGTGTAGCCGTGCCTGTTGTCATCTTGATTTGTGTTTTCCTTATGACACATGACGTTGAAACTCTTCTCATATGCCTCTTTGCTATTGATACATCTCTGGTGAGATGTCTGTTCAATTCTTTCACCTATTTTTTGTTTTGTCTCCTCTTTGTTTCCTCAGGTTTTTTTTTTTTCTTTTTTCTGCCACTTTGACTGTAATGTTTTTAGAATTTCATTTTGACTGATCTGTAGTATTTTTAATGCATCTCTGTATAGACTTTTAGCGGTTACTCTAGGTATTACATTATATATATGATATTTATCACAGTTATTGGTGTAGACACTTTACTAGTTTAAGCAAAGTGTAGAAACCTTATATCTTGTTACATCTCTTTATTTTGTCCTGTTTATGAAAGAATTGTCTTAAATATTTTCTTTACTGGATTGAGAATTACATCAAAGTTATCCTTGTGTTTCAGTGGTCAACTTAAAAAACTTAGGAGAAGAAGGAAAGTCTATTCCTACATTTTTGCTCTTTTTTGTTGTTCTTTCTTCTTGCCAATGCTCCAAGACCCCTTCTTTTCTCATTTCCATTCTGTTTTAAGAACTTCCTTTAGCCATTCTTTTAGAGTAGGTCTGCTAACAACAAGTTCTCATTAAACAGTTTTCTGTTTATACAGATACTGAGTTGAGCTGTCCTCCCTCTTACACACTCGTTAAATATATACAAAGAGGAAATACTGGAAGGATGAAAACTGAAACACTCTTTATTCCTGGAAGTTTGATGATTTATACTTTCTTCTTCATGTCTCTCTAAATGTTCTTATTTTTCATTACATGCATTCCTTGTACATTCTTAAAACATAGGTTTTAAGTGTCTGCAGCAAGAGTGCTTCTGTGATCTGGAACTTGTCTCATCGGTGAAAAGCCTAAGCCCTCTGAGGGTAAAGAGTGAAAAAGATTAAGGCCAGGGGCTCATTTTGAAAACCAATGAGCCTGTACAAAGGAGGAAAGTACAGAAATGCATCCTCCGAGCCTGAAAGATGGTTCTTCAGGTCAAAGTGGCTTAAACATTCTTGAAACAGGAGATTCCGAATCACGCCCTTGAAGTCCTTACGGTGACATCCCACAAACACTGCTGTGACTGACTTGAGAAAGATCAAGGTGTATTCGGTTGCTCTGGTCACATTTTTACCCTTTTAGAAAAGTCCTTTATCAATTGATTCCAACACACATGCATGCATGTGCACACACTCAAACACACACACACACACACACACACACACACACACACACACACACGTTTCCCTCTCTCTGTCTCAGAATTCCATAGTCAAACATGTTAGTTTTAGTTTTTTTTAATTTTTTATTTTAAAGATATGGAGGTGCAGATAGTTTTGGTTTGTAGCAGGGCTGGTTTCCTTTCTGTCCCCTGAGGCCATCACCTCTCTCCTGACTCTCCCAAATGCTCGTCTCCCTGTCTGGAGCGGTAACACATCTGCTCAACATAAAACACGTTCCCTTGAAATTCATTCACCTAGTGATCAAATTGACTAATAGCCAATTTGCCTAAAACACTGTATTCAACTTTTGTTTTCATATCATTTAAAGGTCGGGCACTGTGGCTCATGCCTATGATCCCAGCACTTTGGGAGGCCGAGGTGAGAGGATTGCCTGAGCCCAAGGGTTCAAGACCAGCCCGGGCAACTTGTGAGACCTCATCTCTACAATACATCAGAAAATAAGCTGGGCACATACCTGTACTGGAATTACTGAGGCGAAAGGATCACCTGAACCCTGCAGGTCGAGGCTGCGGTGTGTGACAGAATGAGACTCCAACCAAAAAAAAAAAAAAGTCATAAATAAAATATAAAGAATGCTTTTTAAAAAGCACATCTGAATTAATTTTGTTGCTCTAAAAATTGTTCGCAATTTTTTGAAAGATGGGATTGCTTGTTTTTCTAGGTATCCTTTTCTATATTATGTAGTTTTTTTTTTCATTTTAAACAAGAAGTTTATTTAAACAACAAGATGCTTGACTTGAAGGGAAAACTATCTAGGATTCTTTTTTTTTTTTGAAGAGTAATTTATCCCTACTTAAAGACAGATTGCCCTACATGTAACAGCTACGTACAAAAAAGTTATAAAATAGTCATTGGTTTTACAATGACAAATGAAAAACATTAAAATTCTCCAATTGAACAAGGTATTCAAAGATTTTTTTAAGTTGTTGTCTTTTTGTTAAAACAGTGAGAAAGGGGGTATTTTCGCAGAACCAGTATTTGTTCCCATCCCATCTCTACTTGATGTCAATCAAAACATACCATTGCCCATTTAGTTAAAAAAAATTGCAATATGCATGTGCACATACATCAGTTACTTTATGTACAATAAAGGAATGGGGAAGGGGAAAATGAAAGAATAAAGAAAACTATACTGTAGTAGTCAGGATGCGGTGGAACCAAATTGCAGTTTTCTAATTGAGAATGTAATCTTGGTCTGTAAGAACAGAGTTCTGGAGTAAAAGAAGCAGGTTCCCTTTTTCGTAGACACCTCCTGTCTGCTGCTGGAACACATCAATTGTATCTGCATCCTCCATTTCCAATTGTGCAGATGTGTCTGTTTCAATGATTGGCCGCCCGTCAAATCGGAATCTGGTCTGCCTCATTGACAAACCCTGTTGTTCACAATAGGCTTTCATTAGTTTACTAAGTGGTGTATGCTTCTTTTTTTTTTTTTTGAGTTGGAGTCTCACTCGGTTGCCCAGACTGGAGTGCAGTATGCCTCTTAATCTTAAACTGCACCACAGAACCATCCTGCCCCGCCACCTTCAAATTAATATGATCGTTGTTCTCAGTCGTGACTCCTTCCTTGGGCTTTTCATCGGCCGTGGCGAGCGCCAGTGTCTCCTCAGCAGCCGCTTCACAAAAGAGGCACCAGGTCTGCACTGAACGAGCACACAAGCAGCCCCTATTATGTAGTTTTAACAACATTTTTTGCTTGATTGAAGTAGCTTTCTTTCACATTTTAGGCTTCTGAAAGTAAATTCCTAACCAGACTGAATAATTTGACACAATATTTATCAAATTTATCTTGTTTTATTCTTCATGCCTCATTATTGAAGGTCTGTTTTTGTTTTCTTTTTCTACTGTGTATACCTGCACACTTCATGCGTTTATTAATCCAATTAGCACATACTCATAATTTATTATATCTGTGAAGTACTGGTATTTTGACCAGAAGAATGAAGTTGTGAAATAAATGGAGCTGAACTTGTCTGAACAACATCACATTTTTTCAAGACACCTGGTTGATGAAATAATAATGGATTTTGAAGTACAAAACATCATGGCCAGATGGATGCATTTCTAGAAAAGTCTAGGATATTGTTTCTCTTTTCCTATGTAGTGTTATGTCCATTAGGACCTTTATAAGTCTTCAAGATATCCTTGATTCCCTTAACTAACCCTGTTTGGCCCAAATTCTTGCTTCTTTTGTTTTTTTTTCACACCTGCATGTGGTTCCTGCAGTTGTTTCTAAAGTTTTCACACATTCTGAAGTTGTTTTATGGATGCTTTCCTCATATATATTTCTAGATGTTAAATTATTTGTGTGATATTACTTTTTCTCTACTTCTATTATATTTGCTACAGCACGAAACGGTACTGTTTCAACAAGGGCGTGGCCAATTTCGCTAAATGTAAGTATTTTATGGAAAGACCACGGGTTTGAGACCTGCCTGGGCAATTTGGCGAGACCTCATCTCTTCAATAAATCAAAAAAATTAGCTGGGCGTGGTAGTGCGCGCCTGTAGTTCCAGCTACTTGGAAGGCTGAGGCGGAAGGATAGCCAGAGCCCAGCAGGTCGAGGCTGCGGTGGCCGGGAGCGGCCACTGCACTCCAGTCTGGGTGACAGAGTGAGACTCCAACTCAAAAACCAAAAACAACCACAAAAAATAAAGACCACAAGTTTATTTTCTTTTGAAATGAAAACTTGAATGTTCAAGAAAAATTTACATTTATATTTGCATTTCTCAAAATATAAAATGTCTCCTGTGCTAAGAAAATGAGACAGATTTTATTCTCTTGCCGCTTAAATTCTTGTGAAACGTCACATTTTCTCGAGGGCATCAATGTTCCATGATTATTTTTAAAACTCACAAATGGTCCTTCTTTATGGCTGTGTAATAATACCCCATCATATTTATGTACCACATTTTTTTAATCCACAAAATTATGGACTTTGCAGCAACTTGGATGGATTTAGAAGCTATCATACTCAATGATCTATCACAGAAACAAAGAACCAAGCATCACATGTTCTCACTCATAAGCAGACCCTAAATATTAATCATGATACTATAAGAAAGGGATTGGCGCCAGGCTCGGTGGCTCAGCCTGTAATCTCGTGCTTTGGGAGGCCGAGGTGAGTGGATTACCTGAGCCCGCGGGTTCAAGACCCACCTGGGCAACTTGGCAGGACCTCATCTCTACAATAAATCAAAAAATGAGCCGGGGATGGTGATGCTTGCCTATAGTTCCAGTTACCTGGAAGGCTGAGGCGGAAGGATCGCCGGAGTCAAGCAGGTCGAGGCTGCGGTGGCCGGGAGCATGCCACTGCACTCCAGTCTGGGCGACAGAGTGAGACTTCATCTCAAAAAAAAAAGAAAGAAAAAGAAAGGAATTGGCAGTATCAGGACACTGCCAGGGGAGAGGGATCATCTATCATCAACAAAGGTACCTGATCTCAAGCCAGGTGAAGTGGGGACCAAAGGGAGGCCCAAATGTCACCTGTCTGATGACTACTTATGTACCTAATCCTGAATTGTACTCCACATATTTTAAAACAAAAATTTTTTTTAAAAGCCACAAGTGGTCATGACTACGAAAAGCTGGAAGGCTGTACCAATGTGTAAAAGTGCTAATTCATGTCACCAATACATTTGTCCTGCAACTATAGAGTAGCCCGGTCTTAACAGATATGTAGAGTACAAGTCAATGTCACTTAAATATAAGTGTTGCAGTTCCTCAAGATAGGAAGAATCTGGAAAGAAGTCAGAATGAAGCAGTACACTGATTGGCTGGGTTCAATCTGGTAGTGAAGTAATAGAGGCTGGCTGTTCAGCGCTTCATTAGCTCCAATCAGCAGATAAAGGTTAATTAAACAAGTGCTTATCTTGAACTCTGGGGACTTGAGTTGTGAAGCTTATCCTATTTACAGGGTGTGGATGCTCCCCAGACGCTCCACAGCTAATAAAAGGAGTTCAGGCTAGATGCCTAGGTCATGGGGAAAATGTTCTAAGGGCTTATAACTTCACATCTTGTAAAGGACGCAAAAACTCTTGTGTATATGTGACTTCGTCCAACTGAGAAGGTAAATCAAAGTTACTCGGGGAGATGGTCCCAAGTAGCTTTGCGTGGCAACGTGTGCCCTTAATATGCAACGTGCAATGTAATGCCTTGTCTGTCAAGCTAGGGATTTGGAACTTAATTTCCCCTTGTAGAGAATAAGGAGACACTGGACACTTTTAAGGAAAATAATGGTGCATGACCTGTGTTTTTCGTTGTTCTTATGTTTTAAAAAAAGCATTAAAAACTTTCATATATTATTTGGAGGATCTTGTTTTCATTTCTATGACTCCTTAAAAAGAGGGGAGATGTAGTCTGTGTGAAGAGAGAAAGTGACATTCATGAGCAGGAAATGACTCCCTCTTTCAAAACTCTGCAAGGAAGAAGAGGTGCCATTCTAACATCTGGTCCCATCAAAAGTTGGATTTTTTTGATTGCCTTGTTGGAGATCTCACGCCTACACTTGTCACATTGCTAGATATGCTGAGCCAAATTTGTGATTCAGAACTGAAGCATCTCGGTGTATCCACAGGTGCTCAATGAATAGCCACAGTATTAGACTGAAATACTGCCAGCTTCTCAGGGGTCTGAGATTTAATTCAGTCCTGTTCATTGTGAGGCTTAAAGAAGAAATTTTCTTCATAATCCTTAGTTAACTAGAAATCCCAATTTGCCCATTCCCCGAGTGCATCCACTAGGCTTAATCGTAGGAGGGGGCATCAACGTCCCCAGACTCCACAGTGAGCATTCTGAGGATGGTCTCATATCTCTCTCATCCTTTAACTTGATATTAGCTAAAGGTCAAGGAAACGTGTATACCGTTGACCTTTGAGCCACACCGGTTGGAACTGTTGGTCCACTGATAAGCACATTTTATTAATAAAAGTGACACTAAATGTGTCTGCCTCTCCTGCCCCCCTTCCACCACCTCCCTATTCCTTTGGCCTTTGCTACCCTTGAGACCAACCCCTTCTTATCCTCTCCTCAGCCTTTTCAATATGAAAATGATGAAGATCAAGACCTTTATGATGATCCACTACCACTTAATATAGCAGCAAATATATTTTTTCTTTTTTATGATTTTCATATTAATGTTAGGGCACGGATAGGGGAGGGTGGATGGATGGAGAGGGAGAGACGCAGGGAGGTGCAGCAACACCGGAGCCAGCAAGCTGGAGGTGCGCACTGGCAACCCAGAGATCCGAGCAATGCAAAGAATTGCAACACACAAAGAGGTGAGAGACGATACGATTTATTTAGGAAAAGTTCACCCCCACAGACAGGGAGTGGGTCTGCACTCTAGGTGAGTGTGGCATCATAGCCCCCCAAGTCCTGGCTTCAATCCTTTTCCTTGGAGATGTTGCAATCAGGTAGACCTTATCAACCACCTGTGAATGTCTTGGAGATCCTGGGACACAGAGATCCACTAATGTCCACCCACATTATCATAGCCCCTAGAGAAGGGATGACAAGGATTCTAATGCTCCTGCACCTTCCCGAATAACCTTCCTTAGAGCTAAAGGAGGGTGCACTTCCCTTTCTCCCCTACGCATTCCCGGTTAGGTAGCTTCGGGGGATTCTTGGTTTCCCTGTAGATAGTATCCGATTTTCTGGAAGATCAAATTCCCACCTGCTCTCCCTCTGAGCAGTCGTAACTTTTGTAATTACAAGTTTCACCACTTTTACAATCCTTGCCCAATGTATGATATCTTAGGCCTTGTAAATTCCCTTTACTCTAGGCAAGCTTGATTGCCGCTATGAGATACCTCTGATACTCGACACCAGGAAGTCTGTCTCTGAAAAGACAAAGTCGGCAAAGTTAATTTTACCTAAAGTGTGCATTTCTTCAAAAGCATAGCTTCTACTTTCTCATCATTGTATTAAGGTTTAGGAAGAAGAGTTTTAAAAAAATGCATTTCTCGCTCTCTGACTATCCTTTCAATTAACATTTTCTTTTCTCTAGAATATTATATGAATACAATATGTAATGTGTATAACATACGAAAAAAATATGCTAATCACCTGTTTAACACATTATCAGTAAGGCTTCTGGTCAACAGTAGGCTAACACGATAGTATTCATAGTTAAGTTTTGGGTCAGCCACAGTGGCTCAGCCTGTAAACCCAGCACTTTGGGAGGTCGAGGCGAGAGGACTGCCTGAGCCTGGGGGTTTGAGACCAGCCTGGGCAGCTTGGTGAGACCTGGTCTCTACAATAAGTCACAGAAACTATCCAGGCATGGTGGTGTGCGTCTGTAGTTCTGTCTACTTGGAAGGCTGAGGCTGAAGGATTGCCTGAGTCCAGCAGGTCAAGGCTGCAGCGGTCGTGAGCATGCCACTGCACTCCAGCCTGGGCGACAAGAGTGAGACTCCAACTCAAAAAAAAATAGTTAAGTTTTGGAAAAATCAGAAGTGATATGTGGATTTTTGACTATGCAAGGGATTAACACCCCTACTCACCATGTTGTTCAAGGGTCAACTGTACACACAGCCGTGCTTCAGAGTATTAACAAGTACCAATTCTGGCTTTGATACGTAACAGTGGTATGGCCTTGGGTGGGTTATTTGTTCTCTTTTGGCATTACTTTATCTTGTATCAAATCATGAACATAACACTTACTGCATAGAGTTTGGGGAGATTAATGATATTATGTGCGTAAACCTTTTAGCATGATGCCTTACCTGATTGATAAATATTAATTTCTATTATTAAATATTAGTTTCTATTATTATCAACTGTACCCCCCAAGTTCATAGCCATTTTCATACAATGCTGCTTTAGCAATTCATTCTAACAAAATGAAATGTGACAAACATTTCCAACGTAATAAAATCCTAAGGCTTTTGAAATTGCTCTGTGCTAAAAATAATACCTTCAGGATTCATCTTCTCTGAACACACAATTAAACCGTACTACCAAGAAAATGCAGTGGACTTTATTCGTTTTTTTCCAACAGAGTCAGATTTCAAAGATGAAGTTCAAGGTGTTTTGGAAAATAGGTCTGGTTGTCCCAACCAGAAGAATAGACTCTACCAAGAATGCTTTATGGTAATTGAGTGGGTCATTTTATCTTGTTATTTTCCTTGTCTAAAATGCTCTTAAACCTTTGTTGCCTAAATTTCCTATCCTGTTGCTAGGCCTGACCCCAACGCCCATAAATAGCTTCAAAAGCAACACCATCAATATCAATCATGCCTTCCTAAAAATGGCTGGCCTTGATCATCTATCTATATCAGAAGCTCAGCAGAGACTACCTTCAGGAGAGAACGTTATGGGCTCCTGTCCTATTGTAGACTGTTTTATCTACAACTGTCACAACTGTAACGTCCCAACTGTCCATTCTGTGTGTATGTCTCATAACTTTTCCATTTCACTGGAAGCTCCTTAAGGGCAGGGGAAATAACAGATAAGTTATTGTGCTTTGCAATTCCTGGCTCATAACAAAAAATTCAAAAAGTGTTAAATTAAATGAAATACTAAACGAAGAAATGTCTGCGGGCCCTCTTTTTTGGTGCCCTGAAGTGCTTCTCACTCACATTATGTCCATTATGAATATTTTCCAATCATCAGCCAAATACCACTTGTTCCCAGAGGGTCACTGGATAAACAGGAATGGAAACTACCCGCTTTGGGGAGAAGGGATGGGATGGGTGAGGGGAAGAGAAGAGGGAACTCTCAAATCAGTTGAATCTCAGGTTTCAAGCATGTTGTGAGAACGTCGTTTTCCAGACCTTTTACTGATAATGTATTGTTTTCAAATGCAAGTTTTTCCATCTCAGCTCAGTGACTTAACTAGTGATCTGATCTCTCCAACTATTTGACCCATAATCAAATGACGATGTGGCTCATTGAGGAAATTTCAAGGGTATTTGTTTCCTGGATGGTTACATAGCTTCCCATCAGCATCTAGCACAGAGAATGTGAGATGATCCCCTGCTTTGCTAAGCATTGGTTAACAAGTCAAAACCCAAAGCACAATCACTCAGTGGTGTTCATTTGTTTACCCGTCTTTTGAATTAGGCCATAGTGATTTAGAACAAAGACTCTCTCACCCGCCCTACCTTGAAGTTCCAAGAGGCCTAAGCAATCTTCAAAAGTAGTGACTGACATCTTTGAACCATTTTCAATATTTTAGAAAAACATAATGAATAAGATCCATGAAAATGAAATTCCCTGGGAATATTAATTCTATTGATAATACAACTGAAGTTACCTATGCCCCTTCTTTGTGCCAAAAATGGTCATGAATTAATCATGTAAAAAGAGATATGATAAAATGCTCATATGCAGATGACACTTTTAACAAATTCATTAAAGCTTGGAACTATTTGTATTTTTTTAAAAAAACCTAATGAAAGGCCGGGCTCGGTGGCTCAACCTGTAATCCCGCACCTTTGGGAGGCTGAGGTGAGTGGATTGCCTGAGCCCGCGGGTTCGAGACCCACCTGGGCAGCGAGACCTCATCTCTACAATAAAATAAAAAAATTAGCCGGGCGTGGTAGTGCATGCCTATAATTCCGGCTACTCGGAAGGCTGAGGCGGAAGGATCGCCGGAGCCCAGCAGGTCGAGGCTGCGGTGGCCGGGAGCGGCCACTGCACTCCAGTCTGAGCGACAGAGTGAGAGACTCCAACTCAAAAAAAAAATAAAAAACCAAATGGAAACAGCCTATTTATTGCAATATGGCTCTAAAAGCTAACTCCAGCAGTGAGTTTCTTTTGTTTTGGCAGGAATAATTATCTTCGGTTAATCAGAAGCTGTTATTGTCAGTTATGAATACCTTCTATTCTTAAAGATTAAATAATCATATTGCTGAATACACACAGTCTGTTTGGTAGATCATATCTTTCAAAATAACAGGACTCAAAAGAAAAAATATGATAAGGTGAATCTGTGTGGTGAAAAATGTGGAAACCACTGTGCAGGACTATGCCTGGCATACAGTCAAGACTCAGTTTATATCTGTCAAATGAGTGAGTGAAGCGACCAGCCTCTCCATCAGAAAGAGTAAAAGAATGAAGTCCTAAAAGTTAACCTGCTCACAGTCACACAACCGGCAGGAGACAGAGCCAGGCTCAAAGTGAAACACAGTAAGTCATTCTACAGGAAAACTGCTGACCAGAATAGGAAAGAAGAGAATTACCTTTAGCTTAGTGCAGTCTCATGTAGAAACACAAACTCATCAGGCTACTTTCTTCTTTCGTAACAGAATAACAAATGCAAATAGCTTTTTTTTTTTTTTTTGAGTTGGAGTCTCACTCTGTCACCCAGACTGGAGTACAGTGGCCGCTCCCGGCCACCGCAGCCTCGACAGGCTGGGCTCCAGAGATCCAAATTTCGAGATATCTCTACCAAAGCCAAAACCAAATCCATTTGAGGGGTTATTCCACAAGATGAATTCTAAATCATCACAGTAGGTGAATGAGCAGGGCTAGAAAGGGTCACCCTTCCTACAATTGTCACTTGGCCTTGGCACCCTGGAATTCAACCATCAGTATCCTGAGGACCTATGGACTGAAAGGTATCATAAGGACAAAACCACTATGAAAGGGATATATTTTACTCCACTTTCTGGTTCAAAGATGTCAATCACTACCTTTGAAGATTGCTTAGGCCTCCTGGAACATATATATGATTTAATTAATTCATAACAGAAGTTACATCAATGGTTTCCAATTTAAATAAGCTTTGGTAAAGACCTGATAATGAATGCAACAGAATCCTCTGCTACTAACAAAAGATGCTGGTAACTTTTGGTTCATCAGTTCCTTCCCTCCCTATCTAAATTCCTGATTGATGTAAAAATGGTTGTGCTCCCTACAAGAAACAAAGAGCAAGCTGATTTGCCAGAGGCTTTATAATCCTTCTAATGATAAGTTTCTGCTCATAGACAGCAGTTATCTAAACATATTAAAGTATGCTTTCTATAAAAGCAGATGCTGTGCTATAAAGTACTTTAGATTGCCTAAGTTCTTAATATGTATATTATTATTATTTTCTTTGTCATCCTTCCCACAAAAAGAAACTAAAACTAAATGCCTGTCATATGAATTAGTAATCTTCTGGCAGATCCACTGAAAATGGTGTTTTTAATAATGTTAGCTCGCTTCAGAACTCCGGCAAAGCTTTCCTACAAGAGCATCTCTTTTCCCATTCTTTATTTCCTTCTCAAGGAAAAAAAAAAATTTTTTTAACAGTTAATGAGCTTTCTTTCTCAATAACTGCGTTTCATAACGAAACCATTCTGTGGGCAAGAAGACAGCCAGGGAAAAGAAATGGAAAGAAACAAATGGGAGCAGAAAAGATAAAAGAGAAATCAGATGAAGATCTTAATACCGCAAAAGAGGTAACCTCATAAATTTTGCAACTGTAGATGTCAAATAGAACAGGCTGGGGAAATCCTTGTCAGAGTACCACTTCTGCCTATTTTTTTCTCCTCAGAGCATGTGTTAGATGCATTCTGTGGCAACTTAATAACTTGGGTAGAGAAAATAATGGCACACACTGTGCCTTTCACGAGCACATTGAAATCAGTAAAATTTAATCAATTATTAATATAGAAGTATTACTGCAAAGTCGGTTGGCCGTCATTTCAAATTCCTTTGTTTGGCCATTCTGATCATTCTATGCTCCTAAGACATACCGAAACAAAGACTTATTGCATCCTTCTCCTGTATACAATGTAGGCACAGTGTCTGAAACTTATTAATCTTTGCTTTCTTTGTTACTGAAATGTCAATAAAAGACTGAAATAATCACATGATCGCAAACCACAGGGAATTTCATCACTTACAGTCATTCGCATAATGAGTATAACATAATTAATAATCTTATATAATGATTACTACTTTATATATTTATATTACTTTATATATCCTTATTAATACATTAATAATATATTACTAATTGTTAATAATATATTAATAATGATAATGAATATCATTTTTAACCTAGATGAGTTGTCACAGAGACAATGTAGTCATCAGAAATGTTTAAATGGCTCCACCCTTTTTCTTCCACTAAGAAAGTATTCTATCATGAACTTCACAGCAACCTGGATGGACTTAGAGTCTATAATGCTGGGTGATCTGTCACGGAAACAAAGAACTGAGTATCACATGTTCTCACTCATAAATAGACCTTGAACAATTACTGTAAAACTATAAGAAAAGGATCAACAGCAGGAAGCTGCCGGGGAGAAAGACGGAATTGGCAGGTGAGGGACACTGCCAGGGGAGGGAGGAGCATGTCTCATCAACAAGGGTCCCTGCATGATGAATATTTGTATGCCTAACCCTGAATTATAGCCCACATCTTTAAAATAAAAAAAATTAAAAGAAAAAGCAAGCAAACAAAAAAGTCTTCTAAAATTGAATGTAGAAAAGTGATGTGACTGTAGGATTATCTTAGAGCCACTCTATATAGACATGTTTTTAAATAAATTCATTGAATTTAATATAGATATTTGAATCAATAATTTTCAAGCTTCAGTCCTTTGATTATAACTGCTAACACATTATTTTTTAGACATGGCACTCTTAAATGCAACATGCCAGCGTGACACCCCTTCAAAACCACTGAAATTGCTCTTTCCAGGTTCCAAGGCTTAGCTCAGTATACAGCAGGCACTATGCTAAGCATTTAATTTTCAATTTCTGACTTGATGCTGACAACATCTACCATTCAAATGAGGAAAAGTGAGGTGACCTGCCCAAGAAGATCCAATCCGTATGGAATGGAAATACAGTTTGAACACAGGTCTATTCGATTCCAAAGGTTTTAACTTCTATGCGGTTTTTGTACTGATGTTTTCATTCCCAAAGAAGGAGTTTAAGTTTCCTTAAAGTGACTGATCTGTAAGAGAATGTGATATGACAAGTTTACTTAGAAAATGTAGAAAGGCCAGGCATGGTGGCTCATGCCCATAATCCTAGAACTTTGGGAGGCTGAGACAGGTGGTTTGCTTGCCCCCAGGAGATCAACAGCCTAAGCAACATAGCAAGACTCCATCTCTACAAAACAAAAGATTTAAAAATAGCCAGGTGTGGTAATGTGCACCTCTAGTCCCTACTTGGGAGGCTAAGGAGGGAGGATTGCTTGAGTCCAGGAGGTCGAAGCTTGGTGAGCCATGATCACGCGACAGCAATCCTGCCTGGGTGATAAAGCAAGACTCTGACTCAAAAAAAGAAGAAGTGAAAAAAGAAAGGAAGGAAGGGTGGGAGAGAGGGAGGAAGGAAAGAGAGAAGGAAGGAAGAAGGAAGGGAGGAAAGAAGAAAAAAATGTAGAAAGTACAGGAAGTAAGATTTAAGAAAATAAAAATAACAAAATAACTCTAGCATAGTTGTTATTCAGCAAGTGCTGTTAGTCTTTTGCTAACGTTCTCCCAGCTTTCTCTTTTAATGTGAACTGAACTGAGAGAAAGAGTCACTATCCACTTCTGAACAAGAGACTGAGAAAGAGAATGATGCTTCATCTCTGAGCCTAATCAGGTTCCCACAACTAGTGATTTCTAAGCTTTTGCCATATTTTTTATATTTGCAAAGGAAATTTGGAAATATGTTTAAGTGAAGAGGCTAGAGAGAGTTGCAGTCTTATGCATAAGAAATTGACAGAAATTTTTGGTCTCTGTGTTCCTGAAAAAAAGGTGAGCAGAAAAGAAAGGTGACTAAAAAAGAAAAAGAGGGAGAGAGAGAAAAGAAAGTCAAACCACACAGGGAAGTAGCCAAAAGACTTTTAAGAACAGGAACGTTTAATTTTCCATCTGAAGTCATTTGTGTTTTGAGATGCGGTTCTCTCAACGTCCCACAAATCTGTTATAAAAGGGTGAATGTAAGTGGTTTTGAATCAGTAGAAAGGAAAGAGGTTAAGTTCCACGTGGGTGCTGAGAAATTACACCGAAACATGGAGCATTAGCATTTGGAAGTCCAAGGTGCTATCCGTTGTGCCACGGAGCCACCTGAGAATCAGCATTTGGAAGAGACAGACAGAGTCAAAGGTGACCATAGGGCACATGTTACCTAGGACGTCACAGAAATGTTAGGAGATGCATCAGATATCAGTAGAATATGGAAAGGAATGGAGATTTGAGCTACTATTACCTAGATTTTAAAAGGCAGAATAATTGCTGAGTGCTATCCTGTGGAAAGTATCAACTTAGTTATAGATCTGATACCTTTTCAGTAATTTACATTGTCTCTAAGTTTCACTGCTCAGTATAAGTTTACCCAACCATACTGGGATATCACAACTTGCTCATCAGAATGGGTAAAATTAAAAAGAATGAGAAGGGTAAAATTAAAAAGAATGACAACATGGGCCAGGCACGGTCGTTTAATCCCAACACTTTGGGAGGTCAAGGAGGGAGGATCACGTGAACCTAGTGAGAGGACAGTAATAGAGTATACCATAGACTTAGGTTAAGAGCATATAATCGGCTTGTGGACAATAGCCCAGCCATTTTTAGTTTTCTGTCTTAAAACATAACCTGTAACTGTTTAAAGTTTCAGTTACGGAAAAAAACTGCAAAGCTCCGGTTACAAGCTTCAACCCCTTCCCTTATCTCACTTCCCCCTTAGCAACATCCAATCAGGTGCCAGGGGGTAATCACCTAAGTTTCCAGATGTCTCTGCAACTTCCCTAGCGAGTGGACCAAGGTCAACCCGAGTCAGGCTAGTCAATCCTCCACGATTAAGCTGACCACCAAAGGTTACTACCCAATTAAATGGTAACACAACTGGAAAGCCCCCCCAAACTCCTCCTCCCTTTGTGTAAAAGCATAAAAGGCATCTGCTTAAGGAAGTCAGGGCCTCTGAATGTACTCTGCTGTGCCGGTTGTCAACAAAGGTCCAGGCTCGAGCTTGTAAAGACCCTCTTGAACTTTCATCAGTATTGGCTCTTGGTGGTCTCTCGGATTGAACTTTCGGCCACTACATTTGGGTGCTCGTCCGGGATCCCAGAGGACCCCCCCCCCAAGACCCCAGTCCAGAGGGTTTTCAGGTCGGCATTTGGTAAGTCGCTCCTGGGTTAGTGCATCTGTGTTCTGTGTCTCAGGTGGAGCTCCACACTTTGTTCTGAGGTCGGCATCAGGCTAGGCGGACATGCTGGAAATCTGCCGGCTGGGGCTCATGGGAGATGTCTCACGTCTCCATCCAGAAGACGAAGTCTTCATCTGTGGGGAAGGTCAGACTCATCGACAGTCTGTCTCTCCCCTATCGTACTTTCAGATTTGTTTTCGTGGCCGCTACTGTCTGTCTCTTGTTGTTTTCCTTTTTGTCTTGGTTGTGTTTGTTGGGGCGACAGTACTGATGAGTGAGATGGGTCAGACACAGACAACGCCATTAACTCTCATGATTGAACACTTTTCAGAACTAAAGGAAAGGGCTCACAATTTGAGTGTCGAAATTCACAAGAAGAAGTTCCGGGATTTGTGCGCCACTGAGTGGCCCGCCTTCATTGTAGGCTGGCCACGAGAAGGAACTTTTCTAGCAAGTGTTCTCTTGCAGATCAAGAATGTCATCCTCCAAAGAGGCTCCCAGGGCCACCCAGACCAACTACCTTATATACTGGTCTGGCAAGATATAGTGGAATCCCCTCCCCCTTGGGTGAAACCCTATCTTCCTACCCCGTTAAAGGCATTGAGAGTCCTCACAATGCAGGAGAAGGGAGCGGAACCTTCAGAGCCGCTGGAGAGTGTGTCGTCACAGCCTCGCGAGAAGCAGAATCCCTTCCATAAGCAGGAGAAGGGGGCGGAAACTTCGGAGCTGCCGGAGAGTGTGTTGTCACAGCCTCATGAGAAGCAGAATCCCTTCCATAAGCAGGAGAAGGGGCAGAACCTTTGGAGCCACCAGAGAGTGTGTTGTCACAAGCCTCACAAGAAGCAGAATCCCTTCCATAAGCCCCCAAAGAACCCCTTTTACCCCGTTCTCCCTGATTCTAACTTGGAAGAGATGATTTCCCCCCCATACCAGTCAACTCCCCCTAGGCCTTCAGCCCCGCCAGTGCCCCAAGCTGCCGCCGTCACTGCAGAGGCAGAGCCAGGAGTGGCCGGGGAGGGGAGGCAGGGAGGAGAAATGGATGGACCAGCCACGGGGACTCAAGGGAGAGTTGCCAGGGCGGGTGGTCCTGGAATGGGCCCAGCTGACTCCACGGTGATCTTGCCACTGACAGTGGCTGGGCCCCCAGATGAGGCCGGAAACCAACCCATGCATTATTGGCCGTTTTCCACTAGCGATTTATACAATTGGCAAACACAAACTGCTATTTTCTCTGAGAATCCTAGAGGGCTGATTAACTTGCTGGAAAGCATTCTCTTTACCCACCAGCCTACCTGGGATGATTGCCAGATGCTTCTACAGGTATTATTCACCACTGAAGAAAAAGAAAGAATCCAGGCGGAGGCCTGGAAGCTGGTTCCGGGAGTTGATGGACAGCCCACCACCAACCCTGATCTTATCAATGAGGCTTTTCCCCTTTCCCAACCTGAATGGGATTTTAACATGGCAGAAGGTAAGGAGAAACTTCGGGTCTACCACCAGGCTCTGATGGCAGGTCTCCGGGCAGCTGCTCGTAAGCCCACTAATTTGGCTAAGGTATATAACATAAGACAGGACAGGAATGAGAGTCCAGCCGCATTTTTAGAGCGTATTATGGAAGCCTTCTGTCAATACACCCAATGAATCCAGAGGCACCAGAAACCAAAGCGACTGTGATCATGGCGCTCGTTAATCAGGCAGCACCAGATATCAAAAGAAAGCTGCAGAAAGTAGAAAGATTAGGAGAGAAAAGTTTACAGGATCTGCTGGAGGTGGCTGAGAAAGCCTATAACAATAGGGAGGGTCTAGAAGAACGCCAGGATAGATGTAGTGAGTGGCAGACCAGGGAATTAACCAAAATTCTCTTAGCCGCCACCACCCACGACCCCAAGGAAAAACAGAGGCAGCTAAAAAAATTGGCTTCTGAGTCAGGCAACAAACCGGGGGACCCCCAGCTGGACCGCCCCAAGATAGGGAGAAATCAGTGCTTCTACTGTAAGGAGGAAGGGCACTACATAAAGAACTGCCCTAAGCGCCCTCCCCAACCTGAGGACAAAGTGACTGTACTTGTAACTGAATAGGGAGGTCAGGGCTCAGAGTCCCCCCCGAGCCCCGGGTAACCTTGGAGGAAGGGGGGAAACCCGTGACTTTTCATGTGGATTCAGGAGCGGAGCGATCCATATTATTAAAACCACAAGGCCCTCTCTCAGACAAAATCTCATAGGTTCAAGGAGCTAACGAGATAAGACCGGCACACTGGACCACTAAGAGAACAGTGAATTTAAGCACTGGTACGGTCGCCCATGAGTTCTTAGTTCTTCCTGATTGCCCGTACCCTTTGTTTGGGAGAGATCTGTTGACCAAAGTGGAAGCAAATCTCAGCTTTTGGTTGGGCGGGGTGACAGTAATGGATTCAGTTGGGCGCTCCCTGCAGATTCTAACTGTAAAGTTAGAAGATGAATACAGGCTGTGTCAGGCCCATGACCCAGAGATGGAATTGGACATTCAGGACTGGCTTCGGGAAATTCCCCTAGCCTGGGCAGACACTGGAGGAATAGGGTTGGCTAAACACAGGCCAGCAGTGTTTGTGTAACTAATGCCCGGAGCGGACCCAGCCCAGGTCTGGCAATATCCAATCCCTGTGGCAGCACGAAATGGGATAACCCCCCACATACGGCGGCTGCTGGATGAGGGAATATTGCGGCCTTGTCAGTCTGCCTGGAACACACCCTTGCTGCCAGTGCAAAAGCCAAATTAAACTGACTACCAGCCTGTTCAGGACTTACGGGAAGTAAACCGCCGGGTGATGGACATACACTCCACGGTCCCTAACCCCTATACCCTCCTCACTGCCCTGGCCCCGGACAAGGTTTGGTACATGGTATTAGATTTAAAAGATGCCTTTTTCAGCTTACCGTTGGCCCCACGGAGTCAGGACATCTTCGCCTTCGAGTGGCTGGACCCGGAAAGAGGAATCAGTGGTCAACTCACCTGGACCTGGCTTCCCCAAGGATTTAAAAACTCTCCCACCATCTTTGATGAAGCCTTACATGAAGACCTGGGTGAGTTCTGTAACACACACCCCACCCTAACCCTGTTGCAGTACGTGGATGATATTCTGCTAGCCGCAGAAAATCGGGACGCGTGCTTGCAAGGCACCAGAGATTTGCTGCAAACACTAGGTGCTCTGGGCTATCGAGCCTAGGCCAAAAAGGCTCAGATCTGCAAAACTGAAGTAAGTTACCTGGGATACAAACTAAAAGATGGGCAGAGATGGCTATTGGATGCCCAGAAGGAAACGGTACTGAGAATTCCACAACCACAGAATGTACGACAGGTACGTGAGTTCTTAGGATCAGCTGGCTTTTGCCGCCTATGGATTCCTGGGTTTGCT
Organism: Cephalopachus bancanus; assembly: GCA_027257055.1. NCBI lineage: Eukaryota > Metazoa > Chordata > Mammalia > Primates > Tarsiidae > Cephalopachus > Cephalopachus bancanus. The sequence continues at coordinate 672,133 of JAPVLO010000388.1, read as the reverse complement.
GAGCTCATCCGGCCATTATATGAGGCTACCAAAAATAAGTCCAACCTCATATGGACGGAGGACATGAACAGATCTTTTGAAACTCTTAAACAAGCCCTGGTGTCAGCCCCAGCTCTGGGACTGCCAGATCTGACTAAACCCCTTTTCTTGTTTGTTGATGAGTCTAAGGGAATAGCCAAAGGAGTGCTGTTGCAGCAAATAGGGCCATGGAAGAGGCCAGTGGCATGCCTGTCAAAAAAGTTAGACTCCGTGGCTGTCGGGTGGTCCCCATGCCTACGAATCATCACGGCAGTTGCCACTATGGTCAAGGACGGTGACAAAATCACCATGGGAAAAGAACTATATGTCACCATCCCTCATGCTGTGGAGGGAGTTCTAAAACAACCACCCGACAGATGGATAAGTAATGCCCAGTTAACTCATTATCAAAGTCTCCTTTTACACCCAGCCAGAATCTTGTTTCAGGCTCTGGCTACTCTAAATCCAGCCACCCTGCTACCCGACCTGGACGGGGAAGGCCCCCTGCACGACTGCCAGGACATCCTGGCGCAGGTCCACAGAATATGGGAAGACCTCCAGGACCGGCCCTAACCAACGCTGAAGAAACCTGGTACACAGATGGCAGCAGCTTCATGCGGGGCAGAACCAGGTATACTGGGGCAGCGGTGACTACAGAGATTGAGACCTTATGGGCAGCGCCACTTGCGGCCGGAACCTCGGCACAGTGAGCTGAGCTCATTGCCCTCACTAAAGCCTTAGTCATGGGAAAAGGGCAGAGAATAAATGTTTATACTGACAGCAGGTATGCTTTTGCAACTGCGCACATTCATGGAGCCATCTATAAGGAGAGGGGGCTCTTAATTGCAGAAGGAAAAGCTATCAAAAATAAAACTGAAATCCTTGAGTTGTTACAGGCACTCTGGCTACCCAAAGCACTGGCCATAATACACTGTCCAGGACACCAGAAGGAGGACACACCAATGGCACGGGGAAACCATCTGGCAGATGCTGAGGCCAAAAAGGTGCCCTTTCTGTAGACCATGTCCTAGTGACCACACTGCCAGACCCTGGGTCCCTGGATCTGCTGGAAAGCCCGAATTATACAGAGGAGGATTTAAAATGGATAAACGGGCAGCCTGGAGTTATGTTCTCAAATGGCTGGTGGTGGATCCGACACTGGGATACGACCACCAGCAAATGGGATGTTATCATTCCAGAACAGTTGGGTCGGCAACTGCTTATAAAAATGCACAGAAGTACCCACATGGGAACCAGAAAGATGGAAGAATTAATACGCCATGCAAACATAGTTATGCCCAACGTTCAACAAATAATCGGACAAATTGTAAATCAATGCCAGTCTTGTTGGGTTGTCAACGCAACCAATCCCAAACAAAACCCGGGGACCAGACTTCGAGGAAATCGGCCAGGAGCGTACTGGGAAGTGGACTTCACTGAGGTGAGACCAGGAAAGTACGGATACAAGTACTTACTAATGTTTATAGACACCTTTTCAGGGTGGACGAAGGCATTCCCTACCAAGAATGAAACTGCACAGGTGGTGGCCAAGAAACTCTTGGAAGATCTGATGCCCAGGTATGGCTTCCCGGTCCAGATCGGATCAGACAACGGCCCCAGCTTCATCTCTAAGGTAATACAGGGAGTAGCTCAGACCCTGGGGGCGGATTGGAAATTACACTGTGCATATAGGCCCCAGAGCTCAGGACAGGTAGAAAGAATGAATAGAACCCTAAAAGCGACCTCAACTAAATTAGTCCAGGAGGCTGGCGGGGACTGGGTGACTCTCCTTCCCTTTGCGCTATATAGGGTGCGCAACTCACCCTATAAGCTAGGGTTTACTCCTTTTGAAATCATGTTTGGCGTGCCTCCACCGATCATACCTAACCTAAGAACAGAACTATTAAACAGACATAGATGATCAAAAACTCCTTTTTTCCCTCCAAACTCTGCAAAAGGGTCCATGAGCAGGTGTGGCCCAGATTGAAAGCCCTTTATGAGACCGGACCACCACCGACTCCCCACAACTTCCAACCGGGGGACTGGGTGTACATCCGGCGACATCAACACGAGACTCTGCAGCCGCGGTGGAAAGGACCGTACGTTGTGATCCTGTCCACCCCCACCATCTTGAAGGTGGAAGGTATCGCGTCTTGGATACACCACACCCACGTCAAACTTGCTGACACCCCTGCTGTGCTGAAAGACTACGCACCCAAATGGAGCAGCCGACTGGACAAGGACAATCCTCTAAAGCTAAGACTGTGTCGCACTTCTTTTCCTTCTGTTTCTTTGTGACGGGGATGGGATCCCTTTGGGCAGTCCCTAATTCTCACCAACCTCTAAACTTAACATGGCAGTTGTTAACCCTCAGGTCAGGGGTCAACAGAATAATTTTTCAAACTTCCATCCTCGCTCCCCTCAACACTTGGTTCCCAACCCTCACCTGTGACCTAAAAGAAATGTGCCAATACTCTGATTGGGCTGGCGCGGTAACCAAAGTAATTTCAAAGCTAGGCTATAACAAGCAGTATCAGTTTCATGTATGCCCGGCCATGACCAGGACGAGGCATGCGCAGACCCCAGCCAATATTACTGCCCAGCATGGGCCTGTGTCTCCACAGGCACCGTACCTTGGGTCCCGGCCAAAACCAATGATTACTTAAGAGAAACTATAAAAAGAAACCCCTCAGGTTATAAGAAGGGGCCCTGTCAGAGTCAGGGTATGTTTGTGACACCCTCCCTCTCCTACTGTGACCCCCTCATGATAGACTTCACCCTGGCGGGGCGCCGAGTTACAGACTGGACGGTCAGGAAAACGTGGGGAATCAGGTTATATGACGACCCTAGAACAGGATGGCATGATCTAGGGAGTCTTTTCATGATTAGACTAAAAGTCCAAACCCTCAGCGCCATCCCGGGGCTCACCCAATCTAATTTTGGACACCACATTCGGGGGTTTGCACCACCCACAGATAAGCCAACCACTGAATCAATTCCTAGACCCGAGCCAAGCAGTGCATTTTCACTACTGCCACGCACATCCCCGCGCTGCGATAACACTGCAGCTATTTCCTCTATAAAGAAAACCCCTGTACTAAATACATCCTCATACTTTTTCTGAAACGCCTCCTCCTACCCTCTCTGGGACATACTAAGCAATGCCTACCTTTTTCTCAATAGCACCAGGCCCGATCTCACCCGGTCCTGCTGGCTATGCTATAGTCCCCGGCCACCTTATTATGAAGGCACTGCAATTATAGGAAGCTACACCACAAGCCCGAGTTCCAATGCTTGCCGGTGGGCCCCAAGCACGGAAATAAGCTTGACCCTACAGTCAATCTCTGGGAAAGGAACTTGCGTGGGCAAGCCCCCTTCGGGGGTCCAGTCCTTATGTGCCCAGACTTTCCCTGTAGTCTCCAATGATTTTCACCTGCCCCCTGAGAATGGATGGTGGATGTGTTCCACTGGCTTAACTCTGTATTTTCATGGGCAGGTACTCAGTCTGAGGGCTTTTGCATTTTGGTACAGTTACTCCCCAAAATACTGTACCACACTGAGGAGGACGTATTCCAGTTGCTGAAACAAGGAGGGTACCCCTGGGTTAAAAAGGAACCAATCACTGCAATAACCCTGTCAGTGTTGCTAGGACTAGGCCTTGCTGGGGCAGGGACAGGTATCGCCTCCCTAGCCACTCAATTCCATCATTACAGTAATCTTCGGGCTGCAATAGATTCTGACATAGAAAGAATAGAAACTTCTATTTCACACTTACAGGAATCCCTAACCTCTCTGTCTGAAGTAGTTCTACAAAACTGTAAAGGCTTAGACCTACTGTTCCTCCAGCAAGGTGGCCTCTGCGCCACCCTGGGAGAAGAATGTTGTTTCTACACCAACCATTCAGGAATAGTAAAGGAATCCATGGCTAAAGTGCGAGAAGATTTGGCTAAGCATAAATTAGAGTGGGAGCAGAAACAAGGATGGTTTGAAAGTTGGTTTAACTGCTCACCTTGGTTAACCACACTATTGTCTGCTTTAATAGGCCCCATGATCATACTCTTGCTGTTGCTAACCTTCGATTCATGTATTATAAACAAGCTAATAACTTTTGTAAAAGCTAGAATAAACACTGTGCAACTTATGGTCCTCAGACAACACTATCAACAGGTGCCCCTGGACAACTCAGCATGTTGAAAGAATCCAATTAGATTCACTCTACCCTCATGAGAAGGCGGAATGAGAGGACAGTAATAGAGTATACCGTAGACTTAGGTTAAGAGCATGCTATAACCCAATAGATATGTAATCGGCTTGTGGACAATAGCACGGCCATTTTTAGTTTTCTGTCTTAAAACATAACCTGTAACTGTTTAAAGTTTCAGTTATGGAAAAAACTGCAAAGCTCCAGTTACAAGCTTCAACCCCTTCCCTTATCTCACTTTCCCTTTAGCAACAACCAATCAGGTGCCAGGGGGTAATCCCCTAAGTTTCCAGATGTCTCTGCAACTTCCCTAGCTCATGGGCCCAGGTCAGCCCGAGTCAGGCTAGCCAATCCTCCACGATTAAGCTGACCACCAGAGGTTACTACCCAATTAAATGGTAACACAACTGGAAAGCCCCCCAAACTCCTCCTCCCTTTGTGTAAAAGCATAAAAGGCATCTGCTTAAGGAAGTCAGGGCCTCTGGGTGGACTCCGCTGCGTCAGTTGTCGACAGAGATCCAGGCTCGAGCTTGCAAATAAAGACCCTCTTGAACTTTCATCGGAACTGGCTCTTGGTGGTCTCTCGGATTGAACTTTCGGCCACTACACTAGAAGTTCAAGACTAGCCTGGGCAACATAGCAAGACCCCATCTCTATAAAAAGAGAGAAAGAAAGAAAGAAAGAAAGAAAGAGAGAAAGAGAGAAAGAAAGAAAGAGAGAAAGAAAGAAAGAAAGAAACAGAGAGAAAGAAAGGAGGAAAGAAAAGACTATGAAGAGTCCTATGTCCCAAGTACCCTAATTTGATCATTATACATTATATGTGTATCAAAATATCACATATACCTCAAAAGTATGTACAACTATAATATATCAATTTAAAAAATTTGAGACTGAAGCTACTCTTTTTTTGAGAATTTACAGTGAAGAAATTACCTTAACTCATGATTGGGCATCTAAATGAAAAATCCAAATTCAGAACTAGCTAAGATTCTAAAGTTTAGCCAAAGTCCAGATATTCACCTCCCAAGTATATACCCAAGGGAAAATAGTGCATATAAACATCCAAGAACTAACTTATCTGTGCAGGAATTCCTCTTTGGCATTTACTGGGAAATGTATGCTTTCCAATCCTGAGAAAAATCAAGTTGAGAAAAATGGGGGAAAGTATTACAATTGTGTTATAAAAATTAAAGCTTCATAGTTAACATGGAAACATTAGTGAATTGAAGGGATTCACTGGATCAGATTGAAAGCAAGAAGAAACAGATAAGCCGGTAGTCAGAGGTTAAGGTCAATGTTTCCTGGAACCAGTGCAGGAGCAGGTAGGAGGAAAATGGTCATGATCTAATCAGTTAACAGTGCTTGTGCTCAAGGCCATGTTCAAGTGTGTGTTCTTGGCCCTGTCTGCATCTTTGCAAATAAAATAAACCTTATCATATTTATGCTTACAGGATACTTTACAAACCCCAGGAGTGGTGCTCCAAGAAACAACAAATTTTGGAAGAAAAAAAGTCCTGGGTGATATTGGCCTGTAGTTCTATATAGTGTTATTAATCAATCCTGCTTGGCGGCCCAAATGCCGTCTTAATACTCCTGAATCATGTTCACTGGCATTTTTCAGTGTTTGAATATTAGCTGTAAGCTACAGTTCTCGGTAAACATTCTACCAAAAAAAAAAAAAACTGCAAAGAGATGAAGAATGTGTTAAACACTCTAACTGCTGTTAAAGCAGACACGGATCTGAATCTGGACTAGCAAAGGTGATAGTACTCTTGATGGTAAAACCAAAATCATAGCAAGCAGACAAAATATTTTACTCATTAAAAAAAGGAAATCAGCCAGGCTCGGTGGCTCCGCCTGTAATCCCGGGCCTTTGGGAGGCTGAGGTGAGCAGATTGCCTGAGCCTGCGGGTTCGAGACCCACCTGGGCAGCAAGACCTCATCTCTACAATAAATCAAAAAAATCAGCTGGGCGTGGTAGCGCATGCCTGTAATTCCGGCTACTCGGAAGGCTGAGGCGGAAGGATCGCCGGAGCCCAGCAGGTCGAGGCTGCGGTGTCCGGGAACGGCCACTGCACTCCAGTCTGGGCGACAGAGTGAGACTCCAACTCAAAAAAAAAAAAGGGAATTAAGCCGGGCTCGGTGGCTCAGCCTGTCACCCCGCGCCTTTGGGAGGCTGAGGTGAGTGGATTGCCTGAGCCCGCAGGTTCGAGACCCGCCTGGGCAGGCGAGACCTCATCTCTGCAATAAATAAAAAAATCAGCTGGGCATGGTAGCGCATGCCTGTAATTCCGGCTACTCGGAAGGCTGGGGCAGAAGGATCGCCGGAGCCCAGCAGGTCGAGGCTGCGGTGGCCAGGAGCGGCCACTGCACTCCACTCTGGGAGACAGAGTGAGACTCCAACTCAAAAAAAAAAGAGGGGAATTGGGAACGCAGGCAGGAGGGTGACGAAACCAGTCAGAGAATGTGAGTCTAGGCATGGGGAGTGAACATAAGGATGAATCTGTGTGTGCGTGCAAGTGGGGGAGTGATGTCCGACTGAGGGGAGGTGCTGGATCAAGCACCCAGGGCTCCCCTGCAGAAACAACTGCAATTTACCACTGCTCTGAATTTGGCCCGTGTGCAGGAACATCTGTCATTCTCAAGGAACCTCTTGGGAAAAGACAGCAGAGATCAACCCCCTCTCTCGGCGCCTGGCCCCTGGCCCACACCACCACCTGTGGCAACAGGCAAGGCACTGGCAGCCAGGGACCGTAGAGAAAGCACAGGGAGGAAATCTGGAGCTGAGCTCCACTGGAGGATAAGACAGGCCGATGCTATTTTCTCTGTCCCAGAACCCGGCACACACCTGCTCTAGTTCACCCAATACTGAGCAGCCTGCATCCTGAGACCAAGGGACGATCTCCACACCCCCCTGGGATTGACCATGGTTTGCCCAGGGAAGATACTCCAAATGCACAATATCAGAGAGACAGACACCCCACTCCCTGCACTGGATCAGACACAGACGCATGCAGTCAGAGTGGGAGACCCAGCAGCAGACGAGTTGGGGTGAGTCCTGATCTGATCCGCCCATCCCTCCAGCTGTCCATGGGGCATCTGACCCATGTGGAGAGCAGCCTGACTGGCCTGTGCTGGACTGAGAGCAGAGGGGAGGATCCAGAGGTCAGAGCCCTCTCCTACTGCAGCAAGTCAAAAACAGCCAGGCTTAGGAGACACCAGTTTTTAAAAAAAGGAAAGGAACCCAAAATTCCAGAAATGGTCACAAGAGGGAGCGCATTTTTCCCCACTCTCCATACATCTCTTTCTGTGTGTGTCTTCTCATTTTATTTGCCGATTTTCTCCCCATTTTCTTGTGTATGGGAATTCTTAAGGGAGAGTGTATCTTTGATATTTTTTATTATTTTTGTCTCCTTTTTGTTTATCTGTTCATTTGTGGGCCTGTTTTCCTTCTTCTTCTTTCTCTCCATCTTCTTTTCATCTCCTTTCTTCCTCTGTTCTTTTCCTTTTTCTTATCTGATTTTGGTTTCAGGGGGCATACATATGCTGCTACTGCATGGACGCATTTCAAATACAAATACATATTTCAAATTTCATAAGATTGAAATACTGCCACGCACCTTCTCAGACCACAGTGGAATAAAAATAAATATCAGCACCAAAAAAGTTCCCCTCAAACCCACAAAGACATGAACGCTAAACAGCATGAAGTTGAACAACTCTTGGGTCAGCACAGAAATAAAAACGGAAATTTAAAGATTCCTGGAAACAAATGAAAATGAAGAAACATCTTGCCAAAACCTCTGGGATGCCATAAAAACAATATTAAGAGGGGAACAAGATTCTATATCTCTATGAACGCACATTAAGAAAATAGAAAGATCACAAGCTGACCCCTTAACAAATCACCTAAGGGAGCTGGAAAAACAAGGCCAGCAAAACCCTAACTTCAGTGGAAGAATCCAGATCACCAAAGTAAAAGCCCAGATACAGGACATGGAAGACAAAAATACCACAGGAAAAAAAAAATCAGTGAGACAAAAAGCTGGCTCTTTGAAAGGATAAACAAGATTGATGACCTAGTAGTCAGATTGACCAAGCAAACGAGAGAGAAAGCCCAAATCAACGCGATCAGACATGCAAAAGATCAAGTCACAACTGACCCCGAAGAAATACAAAAGATTATCGGAGATTAACGTGCACATCTGTATGCAAACAAACTTGAAAACCTAAAGGAAACTGAGGGCTTTCTGACATAACACGACCTCCCCAGTTTGAAACAAGAAGAAACTGAGACCCTAAATAAACCAACAACAACCCAGGAAATTGACTCCATCATAAGACAACTACCGACCAAAAAAAGCCCTGGACCAGACAGCTCTCTAGTGGAATTTTACAAAACATACAAGGAGGAGCTGATACCAATCCTACTGAGAGTATTCCAGGATAGCGAGAAAGATGGACCTCTCCCTAAGTCATTTTATGAAGCTAACGTCACACTGCTACCCAAGCCGGGTGAAGATCCAACAAAGAGAACTAAAGAGAGCATATGAGCAGCCAGAAGGTACATGAAAAAATGTTCGTATCCCTGATGAACATAGATGCCATAAAATCTCAACAAGATTCTAGCAAATCGAATCCAAAAACACATCTCAAAGGTCATGCACCATAACCAAGCAGGCTTCATGCCCAGGATACAGGGCTGGCTCAACATCAGCAAGACCATAAATGTAATTAAATGCATCAACAGATGTAAAAGCAAGTGTTGTACCCGAATCCTGAATCCGAGAGACCACCGAAGAGCCAGCTCCGATGCAAATCACACGAGGGTCTTTATTCGGGCTCGAGTCTGGGCTCACAAACTGAAACCAACACAGCGGCTCGAGAATGAGAGCGGCAACCTAGTACAGCAAGTGGTCTATATACACAGTTGCGAGGGAGAGTCCACGGACCTTGCATAACTAGTTCTCAGTTAGGTCCGTGGTGATGTCGGGGGACAGGAGTGCTTGAGATTGGGGGGTTCGCTTTTGATTTGCACGGGCGCGGGCTCGACTGCCCGTGATTGATTACTAACGGCTACACGGGCAGAGTGGAGTCAGTTAAACCACCTGGAACGTTAGATAAGCTGCGGTTCACACAGTCACTGTGACTGTGTATAAATCAGCTCGGGCATACAGGCAGGTTTGAGATGACACAGAGCCCACCAGAAGTGCGGCTGGCGCCACAGAGCCCACCATAATTCAAGCAAAGGAATGTCCGGGAGGAGCTTTTTGCTTAACATTCACACACTGCCAGTAGAAGAAGCCGGTTGTTTCAATTAACATGGTTATTATGGAACAAACAAAAACTAAACTTAACAAAGTTCTAAGTACAAACACTGCAAACACTTCGTAACTTTACAGTCACAGTTAGGCGCCTTACATATGCCTAGTCTTACGGGGTTTGAGGTAGGGATTTATAAAATACAGTAAACGTTTCTTTCATAGCAAGTATAGTTCTTTTAAGTCCTTTGAGTCTCTCACAAGAACCACACGATTATATCATTAGATGTAAAAAAGCTTTCAATAAAACCTAGCATGGCTTCTTGGTTAAATCCCTTGAACACCTAGGCACAGAGGAAACATACCACAAAATAGTAAGAACTATCTACAATAAACCCATAGCCAACATATTGCTAAATGGACAGAAACTGGAAGCATTTCCTCTGAAAACCAGAACAAGACTAGGCTGCCCACTCTCACCCCTTGGGTTAAACATAGTGTTGGAAGTCCTAGCTAGAGCAATCAAACAAGAGAAGGAAATCAGTAGTATCCAAATAGGAAAAGAGGAAGTTAAGTAATCTCTCTTTGCTGGTGATATGATCCTATACCTCGAAAATCCAAGAGAATCTGTCAAAGAAAAGCCTCCTTGCACGGATAAAGAACTTTGGCAAAGTCTCGGGGTACAAAATAAATTTGCAAAAAATAGTCGCTTTCTTATACACTAACAGCAATCAGGAAGAGAACCAAATAAAAAGCACAATCCCATTCACAAAAGCCACCAAAAAAAGAAATACCTTGGCATCTTCCTAACCAAAGAAGTGAACAACAAAAACTACAAAATATTGCTCAAAGAAATCAGAGAAGACACGAACAAATGGAAAAATATTCCATCCTCATGGATAAGAAGAATCAACATTGTTAAGATGTCCATCCTACCAAAAGCAATCTGTAGATTCAATGCAATACCCATTAAGTTACCAACATCATTCTTCTCAGACCAGGAAGCGACAATACAGAAATTCATATGGAAACATAAAAGACAATGAATAGCCAAAACAATCCTTAGCAAAAGAAACAAAGCAGAAGGTAGCACACTTCCAGACTTCAAACTTTACTATAAGCCCACAGTAATCAAAACGGCCTGGTATTGGTACAAGAACAAGCATATAGACCAATGAAACAAGATAGAGATCCCAGAAGCAAAACCTCAGTTTCTCAACCAATTCATCTTCGACAAAGTTTCCACCGACAACTACTGGGGAGAGGAGAATCTATTCAGTAAAAATGGTGCTGGGAAAATGGGCTGACCACGTGCAGAAGATTAAAACAGGACCCCGATCTATCACCATACACAAAAATCAACTCTAAATGGATTAAAGACTTAAACATAAAATCTCAAACTATAAGAATCTTAGAAAATGCAAGAGACACCCTTACAGAAATTGAAATAGACAACCAATTCCTGATCAAAACCTCAAATGTCCATCCCATAAAAGATAAGATAGACAAGTGGGACCTCATCAAATTGTAAAGCTTCTGCAAAGCCAAGAAACCATCAAGATAGCGGGAAGACAGCCCAAAGAATGGGAAAAGATATTTGCCAACTGTATATCTGACAAAAGCTAATATCCAGGATCTACAGGGAACTCAAATGTGAAAGGAAAAAAAACAAACAGCCCTCTTAAAAAGTGGGGAAAATACATGAATAGACACTTCTCAAAAGACATATGAGCCGCCAGCAGGTACATGAAAAAATGTTCAGCCTCACTAACCATCAAAGAAATGCAAGTTAAAAGCACACTGAGATACCACCTAACTCCAGTCAGGATAGCCATCATCAATAACTTAAAAAACAACAGATGCTGGAGAGGATGCAGAAAAAGGGAATGCTTCTACGCTGTTGGTGGGAATGTAAACTAATACAACCTCTGTGGAAAACAGAGTGGCGATTCCTAAGAGATCTAAAAACCGACCTTCCATACAACCCAGCAATCCCCCTTGCGGGAATATACCTGGAGGAACTCAAATCATTCTACAAAAAAGATACCTACACACACATGTTTATTGCAGCATTACTCACAATAGCAAAAACATGGAACCAACAGTGTTCCCCACCAAAAGTGAACTGGATTTTAAAAATGTGATCCCTATTCATGATGGAACATTATGCAGCCATAAAGAAGAGCAAAATTATGAACTTTGCAGCAACTTGGATGGATTTAGAGTCTATCAGACTCAGTGATCTGTTACAGAAACAAAGAACTGAGTACCACATGGTCACACTCATAAGCAGACCCTGAACATTTATCATAATACCATAAGAAACGTTTCAGCAGTAGCAGGATGCTGCCAGGTGATGGGGGACCACATAACATCAGTAAGAAGTGTACCAGATTTCAAACCAGGTGAAGTGGGGACCAATGGGAGACCCAAACCTTACCTGTATGATGACCACATATCTACCTAATCCTGAATTGTACCCCACCTCTTTAAAATAAAAATAAATAAAAAGAGGAAATCAGCTTATATGAAACAACATGAACCCAAATATTCAAATTAAAAATGCTTTTGAGTACAATCAATGATTCAGCCAGAGTCATGACAAAAATAGAAGAAATTGCTATACAACTTGAATGTTTCTCATACAATTTTTAAGATTACAAGATAGGAAAATTAAGGTTTTGAATGTTTACAATTTTTGTTTTAAAAATAACTCTAAATAATTGTTATATTATCTTTCAATCTTTAAAAAGATTATTGAAGACTGGGAACAGTGGCTCACGCCTATAATCCCAGCACTTTGGGAGGCCAAGGTGAGAGGATTGCCTGAGCCCACGGATTCGAGACCAGTCTGGGCAACTTGGTGAGACGTCGCCTCTGCAATAAATCAAAAATGTAGCCGGGCCTGGTGGTACATGCCTATAGTTCCAGCTACTTGGAAGGCTAGGGCAGAAGGATCACCTGAGCCCAGCAGGTTGAGGCTGCGGTGGCCGTGAGCGTGCCACTGCACTCCAGCCTGGGCAACAGAGTGAGACTCCAACTCAAAAAAAAAAAAAAGATTAATGGGTGTTAATTTTGTGTTAATGTTTTCTAGTATCAAATTATTTATAAAGTACAGACTATACTTGTTGAAATATATAATTTTGTCATATATATTGGTTCATAATACTAATTACCCTTGCATCTATTATTATATATACATTTTTAAACAATAACTCTATCACAAGAAAAGTGAATGTTTATTATGGTCACTCGTTATTATTTTAAAGCATTTAAATAGCATGTTATGAAAAACACAGAGTAACTTATGATTTCAGGAATTCTGAATTATCATTCTCAAATGCCAAAGATTACTATATGTAAGTAATTTGGAAATGCTACAAAAAATATTAAAATGGTTCTAGAGGTTTAATTCATTAAAAATAAGGCTAACAATCCATTATTAATATTTCCCCTAAACTCTAATCATAAATGAAACACATGTTCTTGTCAGCATGATTCAGGGAAATGAAACCAATCAGTTATAAAGGAATCATATTAACCTGCTCTACTTGCTCTAAAATGAATGTTAATGTAGAAAAGCCAATCAAGAAAAAGTCAAAATACTTTCTCACTTATCCTTCACAAGCTACACGGTAACTGCTATGTGTGTGGGTGGTGAGGGGGTTCCTGCCCTTTTCAGTTTGAAGTCTTCCAGTTCTTGAACTGTTGTTTTGTATGCACAATAAAATTCTACAATTTTAAAATTTGATCTGACATTATTTTTGACACAAAGAAATGAAGACAACCAATAAAATGGGAGAAAATATGTGCAAATCATATATCTGATATGAGCTTATTACCTAGAATATATAAAGAACTCTTATGGCTCAATAATAAAGACAACCTCATTTAAAAGTGGTCAAAAGATTTGAGTAGAAATTTTTCTAAAGAAGATACACAACAGTATCAATAAGCACATGGAAAGACATTCATCATTAATCACTAAGGAGATACAAATCAAAACCACAGTGAGATACCACTGCATACAAGCTATGATGGCTAGGGTCAAATGCAGAGAATAATATACACTGGCAAGGATGTGGAGAAATTGGAACCTTCATACGTTGCTGGTGGGAAGATGAAATGGTGGCATCAGTTTGGAAAACAGTCTGCTAGCTCCTTAAAGGGTTAAAAATACAGTTACCACATAATTTGGCGATTTTATATTTGGTATATATCCAAGAGAATTAAAACCATATGTCCACACAAAAACTTGTGTATAAATGTTCACAGCGGCATTATTCATGATATTCAGAAAGAGGAAACACCCCAGACGTCCATCAACTACTGAATGCATAAACAAAGCATGCTACAGTCTGACCTCCATATTCTCAGGTTCTGCATCTAAAGATTCAACCAATAGTGGATAAAAAATATTCAAACAAAAATTAGTCAGCGTGGCGCTGTGTACCTCTAACACCAGCTACTTGGGAGGCTGAGGTAGGAGGATGGCTTGAGCCCAGAATTTTGAGGCCAGTCTGGACAACATAGAAAAACTCCCATCTCTAAAAATAATTCAAAGAAAGCAATTAAAAAATACAAGTAGCCGGGCTCGGTGGCTCAGCCTGTAATCCCGCACCTTTGGGAGGCTGAGGTGAGTGGATTGCCTGAGCCCGCGGGTTCGAGAACCGCCTGGGCAGCGAGACCTCATCTCTACAATAAATCAAAAAATCAGCCGGGCGTGGTAGCGCATGCCTGTAATTCTGGCTACTTGGAAGGCTGAGGCGGAAGGATCGCCGGAGCCCAGCAGGTCGAGGCTGCGGTGGCCAGGAGCGGCCACTGCACTCCAGTCTGGGCGACTGAGTGAGACTCCAACTCAAAAAAAAATACAAGTAAAAACAATACAGCATAACAACTATTTATATAGCATTTACATTGTATTTGGTATTATAATTAATCTAGAGATAATTTAGAGTAAACAAAGGGATGTGTGCAGGTTGTATGGTAATATGACACCATTTTATACAAGAGATTTGAGCATCCTTACATTTTTGGCACCAGTGTGGGGTGTCGTAGAACCAATTCTCTGAGGATACCAAGAGGCAACTAGATATACATACAATGAAATATTATTCATCAGGAACAAAGTACTGATGGTAAGCCTTGGAAACATATCAGACACAAAAGGTCATTTATTGCCTGCCTCCATTTATATAAAAATATCCTGAATAAGCAAATCCATAGAGACAGAAAGTAGATTCATGGCTGCTGAGGACTGCAGGGAGGGGAGTGGAGAATGATCACTAACGAGTGGGAGACTTTATTTTGAGGTGATGAAGATATTCTGGAATTAGACAGTGGTGACAGTGTACAACTTTGTGAATATACTAAAATATGTACTTTAAAAGTATGAATCTTATGGTATGCAAATTATTTCTTAATTTGAAAAAAATAGTCCATAAGCCAGGATCCTGGTTGAAATTATAGAAATAAGAAGAGATGAAAAACAGAAGCCCAAGAACTGAGACCTGGAACGCTTCAATGTTTAATGAATGTGGACATCAGGAGGAACCATCAGAGCTATCTGTAAAGGAGCCTCCATAATATTTTTAAAACATGTTCTCAAATTCATTAACTCTATCTTTATAAAAGTGTGCTAGCCTGGCTTTCATGATTAATTTCAAGTGAACAGAATGTGGTGACTGTGTGAAAGAAAAAAACTTGCGCTAAACATCTGGTTAAAAAATGTCAAAGTAGACTTTATTCAAGACTATTGCAATAGAAGAGAGAGATGGAACTCAACTCCAAATACAGCAAAGACAGTTGGAGATGTAGAGCTAACGACCAGAGTAAGGTTGTCAATGGATGGAAAATTACTAAGAGGAATTTGACTAGATAGCAAGGGTGACAGGATTTTTGCTAAACTGGCTTAATGGGATTCTTTCTAAAGGTAGCCAAAGATTTAGATATTAAGAGTAGGGAATGAGAAACTTGATCAGATTTTAAGGGTGAGAGAATTCTCAGTAACTTGACTGGGCTGGATTCTTTGCTAAAACTGAGCTCAGTAGGACGAAGACTTGGAAGCCCAAGGTCAAAACCTAGCCAAGAAGAGGACTTAAAGGAGCCTGACTGAAGTGCAGTGAAGTAGGTAGTCCTTGTCAGCAGTGACCACGCAGGACATCTGAAGCTACCTTAGAAAATGTGATGCAGCTTCTGTCTGGTTTTGTCTCGAAATTCATACCTCTTGAGAGCCTTGTATCAATGAGCAAAATCAGTCTAGCTACTCAGAAGCTGCCATATTGGAGAGACGCTATAAAGATATCACACAAAGATAGAGATGCCCAGGAGCCCTCACGATTTGGGTCTTCCCAACATGAGGCTTCAGACACAAGATTGAGCAAGTGTCCAGGTGAATCCAGCCCCAATCTCCAGTCTTCTACTTTCCTCAGAAGTTGCTGCATAAAGCAGAAACAAACAGTCCCGACCAAGACTTACCAAGGTTTCAGGTACATGAGCAAAATAAGTGCTCTTTTGAAGGCCACTAATGTTCAGAAGTGATCGGTTACATAGGGTTGAATAACCCAAACAGCCTCGTTGAGGTAGGAGGAAAACTGGGCAAGTGTTGCTGGAAGCCAACTGGAGAAGGTATTTCAAGGAGAAAAGGATTGCCTGGGTCAAGAGCTGCCAGCAGGAAAAGTGAGCAGAAGACTAAGGACCAACCACCGAATTTAGCAAAGTGAGGTCACTGGCAATATTGATGAGGACAGCATTGGTGGCGTAGTGGTGAGTGAAACCTCCGTCGGAGGGAGCCCTACTGAGGAAGTACAGCAGTGAGTACGAGCAACTTTCTAAGAATGTGCTGTAAAGGAGAGTCTAGAAAAGCCACGGTAGCTGGAAAGTAAGAGAGAGGAAAATGCAGTCTCCACCTCCACCTTTTTCCTCCTTCCTAACCAAACCCTGGTTTTGTTCCAGAGTCTGTTCTTCCCATGCACAGTTAGAAGCAGCTAATCCATCTCCATAGATGGTGTTCATTAAGCAGACTCAACCATGAAAACCTCATCATCCCTCTTGCCAGTGGCCAGTTTTGTGATAAGCAGGGCTAAGACATTTGGGATCCCTGGGAGTTGAGAAGACCTTCTGGGACACACACTTCCTTACTCTTTTTTTTAACCATGGGACACCATTCAGGGTTAGGTACGTACGTAGTCATCGTATAGGTAAAGTGTGGGTACCCTTACTGATGTTATGTGCCCCCCTCCCCTGGCAGAGTCCCCACTACTGCCAATCCCTTTCTTACAAATTATGATATACATTTCCTTACTCTAAATAAAGATTCACTGACAATTCTCACATTGGAAAAAGATGGGTCACAAGCATGGCAAATAAGGTGTTCCTATTCAGAATAGGCAAGGAGCGTCTATAAAATAGGGGGGGAAAGACAAACAATCCAAAATGAGGACAATAGACAAAAGAAGTGAATGGGAAATTCATAGAACAGGAAATAGAAATGGCCAATAAACACATGAAAATATTCTCAACATTACTGGCTATCAGAGCTATATTTATGTCAGAGCTTTATCAGGCTGGAGAGCAGCCATACAGTTATGCTCTGTGAGTAAAGCTATAAATGGATGCCATCAGTTTGTGGAATAATTAGGCATTATTTTGTAAAGTTGCATATGCATAATATATTATTTAGTAAAGTTAAATATGCATAACTTATTACTCAGCCTTTCCACACCCAGGTAAATATTCAGACACTCTTGCACACACGCAACAGGAAACTTATGCAAGAACGATCATAACATTGTTCTCTGTTGCAATGAAACAAAGCAAACCACTCAAATGTTCGTCACCCAAAAACAGATAAATCAGTTTTGTATAATCACACCACAGAATTTCTATCTCAGCATAAGCAGAAGAAATATAGCAGCATGTCCTGTCATGGATGAATCGTAGTCACATAATGTTAAATGAAAACAGAAAGTCTCCGAGAGTCACAGACACTATGTTTTTATAGCACTCAAGAGCAAACAAATCTGAGATATATCATTTAGCAATATATGAACAGGAAGTAAAAACAAATAGCTTGGGAATAACAAAACGTACCAAGGCAGAACATCCCTCAGAAAGAGGAAGGCAGGAGCATGGAGCTGAAGCACACAGGTCATCTCCCCAAGGTATTCGTAGAGTTGAAGTTTTTACCTTGGACGGTGGCCTCCTGGTTGTTTCTCTTTAATTATGATTCATGACCTGCCTAGACACGAGATGCATTATTTATTTGTCTAAAATTTTATATAATTTCAAAATGCTTTGAGAGAGAGAGGGGACCACGCGAACATCATTGACACTGGTACCCACGTTTGTTCCCAGCAGACTTCTTGGACACCTTGCAAGCCAGCCTTAGCCTGGGACTTGGTGTGATGAGAGAACAGAGATAGAAAGAATCTGAATCCTTAGGTTTTTTGAGTCTAAGATAAAAACATAAGCTCGTTTATATTCATTGTTCAAATCAACTACTTTTGCAAAAGTTAAAGCCCATAAGTGCTCTTCTATAGAGAAAAGCCAAGACACAGAAGTGAAAAACTAAAGAAAATATAAGACACCAATAATTATTTCCCCCCCACCTCCTCGTCCAGAATAACCCTTTTAAGTTCTTGATGTATAATCCTTCCAGAACGCCCATGGGGTTTTATACTGCATACATAGTTCTTCTTCTGAGCTGTGCCATGAATTACTAGAGGTCACTAATTCATCTAACAGACGTTTATTGAGTGTCTTTTGGATGCCAAACATTGTGCTAAGACTGAGAATACAAAGCAAGGTATGGCACTGCTTGTCGGGCAACCACCCACCGGCCAGCTCCACCCAGCTGTCTCCTCTCACCGTTTCAGGCCTAGGGGTGATCAGAAACACCTCACAGTCTAAGTATGTGCCCTCATCAGCGCATGGCCTCCGTCACCGCCTCTTCCTCCGGCATCTAGACTCGTGCCAGGTTCATCTTACCTCTGAGTCAGATATCCCTCCCGCCCCAATATCTAAAACTGAAATTCTTACTTCCAAACTACTGTTTATTCATTTTGCAGTAGGAAAGGGAAGCAGTAAAGTTAAAGTGAAACAGAAAATCTGAGTTCCTATGGCATTTAGAGAAATACCCAGGATGTTTGGAGAAGCGTTTTTTAGTTAACTTGGGTGTAGTGTCATCTTTAAACAGGAGCAGCCTTAGCACAGAGTGCCTGATGTGTCCAAGTCCAGCTGGATTCTTATTTTGCTGAGCACTCACCAAACATATGGGGAAAATAGAGGGATACATTTCCTGCAATCTTCTGGCATCCCAGAAAAAGAACCATTTTTCTAAAATATATATTTCCACAAAGGAGCAACTTGTCCATTGTTATATTACCTAAAAAGACTGCCTTTTAGCTAGATAAATAAAAAGGACTGTGCCATAATCCTATACCAGTACAATGCACTTCTTTCCTAGCAGAAATCATGATCTTATCTGCATCAGTTACAGGTGAACATGACTTTAAGATTGTGCATGAGTTCAAAGAAGAGTCTTCATATCCCTGATAGCAGACACCTTCCACAGGGCCTGCCCAGCCCAGTTTCTCTTCCCTGAGGGCCACTTACCCTCACCCTCGGGACACCCATGTTTGCTCTCCATGGCATGGATCCCTGGCCAGAGCTAGCTGGGCAAACATGGAGGGCTGGCCCTATTTGGGGAAACCCAATTGTTCTTCCAAGATTTAGGAACCATAGTGAACCTTAACGGGTCATTTGAATTGAGGGTATGTAAACCCATGATCAAGTGGGGACCATCTTCAACAAGGTGCACAGAGGAGAGAAAGTCAGTCACAAGGGGGTAGGGAAGGGAGAGAGAGGAGATTGCAGAGGGAAGCAACTAGAAAAGAACGTGGGGACCCAGGGAGCACAGAGTTCAGGCCAGGGGGTAGAGCATGATCACCTTGCTTCTCAACGACCTTCTGACTCTGGTCCCAGCCCCTTCTGAGAGAGGTTCTACTGATCTCACCTCTGGGCTCCAGGAGTTACCCTGCAGCCCCATAATACATCATTCCAGGCCTTTCTTTTTCTTTTAATACGTTTGAGTGCCCTTCTATTACAAGCCGAATGGTCCCTCATAACGAGTGTATCTGTCCAGATCCACGTAGGAAAAAGAAAAATGGCAAAGTCCAAATTAGGCAATTGGAGAAGGCTTTCATTGAAGGACTCTCCACAAGAGCATGAGCAGGTGGTAATTAAACTCCGGGAAGGGTGCAGTGCCCTGGGGAGAGTACCGGCTTCCAATCCCTAGGCCTGGAGCAGTGACGGGAAGGGGAATGGTCATGTGACAGAAGCTGTGACCTTTGATGGAAAGGTGCAGCCAGCCCTGGAGATGCCAGAGGGAGGAAGCCAGAACCCTCAGTACCTTGGCCTCTTCTTCCCTGTGACCTGCTGCCACTGATCCCATTGGCCAGACCCACCGAAAGCCCCAAGAGCAGGAGAACCCTTCCGTGGAGGCCAGGACAGGGCAGGCGGGGAGGACGGTAGTGGACGGATGGGAGTGGACAGATGGCCAGCAGGAAATATCCAACACAGGTCCCCTGGGCCAGAATCACTTCTGCAGCACCACGTGCCTCTCGCAATGGTGGTGCCGTATTCACTGATCTCACTTTTCACTAACTCAGCAAATAGTTATTCATCTGCTTTTACTTGCCTGGTATTAGGTTGGGGCCAAGAATACACTGATCTCTATTCAGACCAAGTTCCTGTCCGTGGGGTCCACTCTTGCTTTTACATGGAACAGCTATTTAAAACACAGAGCTTTTACCTTTTTTTTTTTTAATAGAGAGACAGGATCTTACTATGTTGCCCAGGCTGATCCCAAATCCTCACACAATCCTCCTGCCTCAGCCTCCCAAAGTGCTAGGATTATAGGCGTGAGCCCTCACACCTGGCCTTAAAACACAGAGGTTTCGTTGCATTTCTTTGTGCTTGTGTGAATGTTCCTACCATCCTTTGGGTCTTCTGTATATGGTTAGACACCATCTGAGGGCAATGAGTATGTTGACTGTATTCTCAACACCAAAAATATAACACGCAGCTAGCTTTTGTAATTAAAGCTGTAATTTCCCAGTGAAAGAGATAAATGGAAAGTTGTAATTTACATGCACAACTAAAATTCCAAAGCATTAGTTAGCATAAAAATGCACAAAATTTACATTGGGATTGGTAGCCTACAAGTTGTTTTTCTTGTGCTTTTGTTTTTGTATCTTAAAATTCTTAAGAGCCTAGTATTTAGGACTCTTCCTTGGTCTTGCCCATTTACAAAGCATTCAGCCAGGCTTGTCTATGTCAAGGATCCTGAATTTGGTAGTAAGAAATCTGGTTTTTAACCCACAACCTGGCTGTATGACTCCATTCATCCATCTATCCGTCCATCTATTTATTCATTCATTTATTAATTCACTCATCTAACATTAACTGCTTATTCAGATATGCCAGGAACGGAAGGAACATCTAAAATCATAAAAGTGAGACAACATCTCCACCCTCAAAAAGCTCCAGTGAGGAGAGACACAGGCTAACCAAGGTTATTGGCACATTACAGGAATTGAAAAGAGCTATGTAATCAAGCCATGAAGAAACATGGAGGAAACTTAAATGCACATCACTAAGTGGAAGAAGCCAATCTGAAAAGGCGACACAGTGAGCAATCCCAACTATGTATATGGCATCCTGGAAAAGACAAAACAGTGGAAACAGCAGAAAAGATCAGTGGTTGCCAGGGGTTAGTGGGACAAGAAGAATGGATAGGTGGAGCACAGAGGATTTTCAGGGCAGTGAAACTATTCTGTAGGATATGGTAATGGTGGATGCATGTCATTACACATTTGTCGAAACCCATAGACTACCCAACACCAAGAGAGAACCCTGGTGTCAACTATGGACTCTGGGTGATACTGGCGTGTCTGTGAGGTTCATTCACTGTAGCAAATGCACCCTCTGTAGGGGATTTTGATAGTGGGGGAGTCTGAGAAGGGGCGTGGGGTCTAAGGGAATTCTTTGTACTTCTCCTCAATTTTGCTGTGAACCTAAAACTGCTCTAAAAAATAAAGTTGACTGGAGAAAAATACTTATGTACACAGAGTTTTAATCATAAAAAAGTTTGTTCTATCTTTGAAAACTTGGAGAACAGTTCATGGAGATGAGTATTAGCCAACCTCCTCCTCCATGTCTTCTTATCTCGGTTCCTTTCATTTCCAAACACTATGATTATTTATTCATCACTGACTGGGAAGAGCACAAACTTCAGAGGCAGACAACCCTTCTTCCTAAGCCCCAGTCCTACCACTGTGTGACCTTAACAAACTATGTAATTATTTATGCTACAGTTTTCTCATCTGTCTAGGCAGAAATAAATAACTTGGAGAAAAATATCAAACTCCTAGAAGGGCTTGAGTACTCAATAATCTGTTGTGTAATTAAAACTCCTCACATAGTGCCTGACTGAGTAGTCTCAGTCAATATTAATTCTCTTCCCCTGT
This sequence comes from Cephalopachus bancanus, assembly GCA_027257055.1. NCBI lineage: Eukaryota > Metazoa > Chordata > Mammalia > Primates > Tarsiidae > Cephalopachus > Cephalopachus bancanus. Next base: position 650,123 of record JAPVLO010000388.1, on the reverse strand, counting down.
CCATCCTGTTCCTTCTCTTTGTCCTTTCAGAGTGCTGTCTCGAGAATAAAATAATATAAAATTTATGATAGTTCTTTAAATGTTTCAAAATTTTAAATCTGACTGCATAACATTAAAGCATTTTAGATATTTATCTTGCCGGACTTACCAATCTTGCCTTATTTTCAGTGTGTGTTTACTTCTTCCCTTAAACTTTAAGCTCCTGAGACAGGAGCCTTGGACTATCCATCTATATTTCCATCAGAATGCACAGCAAATTGTATTCCAGAGGGTAGATGATCAGGGAGCATCAGTGAATGCCAACTGTACAATGATCTCACGTTTCCAAAGTAGAGTTTCTTGACCTAAGCTTTAGAAAATCTATATGTTCCTTGAAATAATCTATATGTTCCTTGAAATAATCTATGATGAGCATAAGCTATGAAAAAAGGTCCCTAGCTCTCATCAGTTTTTCAAAGGGACCCGTCTCTAAAAAAGAATCTTAGATGGCTGAAATAGCTGCTTTAACTGATAGAGCTCCCAGTACAATGCACGACCCGTGAGCTTTCAAATTGCCTTTGCAGAATGGCAGTCATGACGCTGACGGCAGAGGCGCGCTGAGTGTGTGAGGACGTCTTCGCTTCCGTCTCCAGCAGACTCCTTGAAGTTAAAAAAATAAAAAAGCTTTGACTCTTTCACTTAGGCGATAAACCCCCTCTAGATTCACTCACAGACAAAAACTGTAGGTTTCACAATTATGCTCTTTTCATCCTTCAGTTCCGCAGTGTGTCCTGCTGCTGAGCTCCCAAGGAGAGCACTTAATGATCAATCCAGTGTCACAAGAGACACCCGGGGCGTAGGAAGGAACAGAGACTGCTAATCATGCCAGACTACAGAAAGAGATGGCTTGTTCTCCATTAAGGAGACCTCACGCTGGGAAATAAAGCAGCTGCCCGGGGATGAAGTGTCGGCCTGCAGTGAAATCCTATAATTTTATGTTGCCTTGACTTCCGTCTTGAATATAAGTTGGACTTTCTTATACCAGAAGCAAGGCCTAGTCCCCCCTGTCAGTTTCCGGTTCTCCTCCTCCCTGTTTTTCAAGGTAATAGAGCCAGGTATCTTCCTTATACGACTGCCCCTGGTGACCACCTCCCTGTGGGACAGCTGGCCACTACCTACTTGACCTGCCCCACTGACCTCCACACCCTGCGTGGACTGTGCAGATATACCGCAGTAACCCCCTCTCAGTCACAGAGTGACTCACAGAACTCATGCCTGCTTGCTCTAAACCCACCAATTAGAACTCCTGAGAAACCTGCCTGGGTAACACCCTGGATCCCAATAAAGTCTTTGGTCCACAGGCCTCTCTCTCTCTCTTGCTCCCTGAATGCTGGTTGAGTCTGCATGTCCCAGATAGCTGCCTCCTTCCCGTTGGCCCTGAAAAGCATACTTCCCTCTTCTCCCTGGATCTGTGAGTAATAAACTGCTTCCAGTATTTTGTGTGTTGTGTTGAGTTAACTCTGTGTCTCACCTGACTGACATGCCTAAACCTAACTTCTTTCTTTCCCCTTCAGGGTTTTCTCAGAGCGTGGTTTTCCTGGTAGGAATAAACTGGACACAAGTCAGACAAGAGTCACAGGGGTGTCTGCCAGTACACACAAGTTTCCTGTGAGAGGGACATCTGGTCACAAGCTCAGCACTTAGGCGTTACGTGGTCCACCTGGATAAAGAAATGTCCCACAAAAGGCATATTGCAAATAGCCATGATCAAATTTCTGGAGCCCCACCAGAGCAGTTCTAGAATTTGATAGCCATCCTACAGAAAGAGACCTCAAGACTGAATTAGAAAAAAATATATAACATGTAATGCCTGGTAGATATAAATAGAAGTCATACACTTTCCCACCTCTGCAAGCACAGTTGAACCACATATAATCCTTTTCATTGATCTCTTTGGTCTAGACAAGAAGATTACATAGTGATCTGCTCCAATCCATCAATCGATCACCTCCATTGATCACCACCACCCTGAATATCCTGCTGAGTGACGAGCAGACCGAGGACTCACCTGACAAATGCATATCATTTAGTGCCCTCTAGAAATGTTAGCTTTCAAGTTCCCTAAGATTAACTAAAGGGGTGAGAACAGCAAAAACTCTTGGCATGACAGCTCTGCCCAAACCACTGCCCTAAGAGACTTCACCGAACTCTAGCGTGGATTCTGGCAGCCTAAAGTCTGACCACCCTGGAACGACCCAGCACCCCATGAGTCTCTGTCCCTAAAAACTCGAGGCTGCCAAAAGAACGTGCTGTCTGCCGCAACCAACACCCAAACATAGGCCCCGGCTTCCCTTTCTTAGAACACTTACGTAGAACGCTTCCAACTGTTAATCGATCCTTCTGTCCCCTGGAGTCTTGTGTGTTTCTCCAACAGCCCAGGAGCGTTTATCTCAAGGACCTGAAAGCCATGCCAATCATCGGGAAGGACAGGGCCTCTCTCCCAGTCTCTACCGGAGGTAGAAGCCCGGTTTCCATAATTGCCAGTTTGCAGCTGCAGATGGCCTCGTGGCGTTTATGCTGGCCAACGCTCTTACCCATTTTGTAACTTTGCACTTCCCTGACTCTGCTGGAGCCTCCGTCTCGCTCTGCCTCTTGACCCTTCGATCTCCCTGTAAATTATCCAGTCACCTCTGCACAAATAAATGGCGCTCAGCTCTTAACCCCACTGCCGTAGTTGCTGAATGAAGTCCATTTTTCTTGCCTTTAATATCCAACTTTGGCCGGGCGCAGGTGCTCACCCCTATAATCCCAGCATTTTGGGAGGCCGAGGTGAGAGGATTGCCTGAGCCCACGGGTTCGAGATCAGCCCAGGCAACTTGGCATGACCTTGGCTCTCCAAGAAATCAAAAAATTAGCCAGGTGTGGCGGTGCACACCGGTAGTCCCAGCTCCTTGGAAGGCTGAGGTGGAAGGATCGCCTGAGCCCAGCAGGTCGAGGCTGCGGGGGCCGTGAGCAGGCCCCTGCACTCCAACCTGGGTGACAGAGTAAGACTCAGACTCAAAACAAAATCCAGCTTTGTTTATCTTTGACAGAGGCTTAGACAAAATGGGAGGATATTGGGTCACATGATCCAAAGAGGGAAAGGTTGGGTGGTCCCGCCTTAAGAAGGGCAAGGGTGCAGCCAGGCCTCAGCCTCAGTGGGAACCACAGTCCCAGCGTGCTGCCTCCTGAGACTGCTTTCTCCAGCCTGTCTTTCCAAGCCTTCCTCACAGCGGACAAGCGTCTTCCTCATGAGACGGGTAGGGCCACAGCGATGCTGTCCTTTGTTGATTCAAGAGACCGCACTGAAAACCAACTCTGTTTCAAGCACTGTTGACCAGGAACTGAAGGTTAAATGAACATGCTAGAAAAGGCCCTGCTCTCAAGTTCATACATTCTACTTGGGGCGACAAACTGCAAACAAATATGGAAATAAATAACAATAGGTTGCAAAAGCACTGTAAAGGAAATACAGAAGAGGGTGTGACAGGGAGAAATTGGGTAGGGTGGTGCTTGTAACTCCCTGACTGGACTAGAAAGCCTCTTTGACAAGTCCCATTGAAGCTGAGGTCTCAAGAAGGAAAGATGCCCAGCATGAATCGAGATAGAGGGAGAGCAAGGTGACTGGATTGTCACAAGCAAGGGCAGTAGGTCAGGTAAGCTTGAAGACTCAGACAGGACTTAGCTTTTATCCTCAATACAGTAAAAGACGTGTTTTTCGTGTTACATTTTTTTTAATTGAAGTGAAATTCACATACCATAAAACTCGTTATTTTTAAATCTACAATGTGGTAACATTGATACATTCGTAATGCAACCACCACCTCTATCATGTTCCCAAAAAGCCCCATGTCCATTAAACAGTCACTTCTTTTCTCCTCTGTCCCTAGCTTCTAGTAACTATCAGTTTGCTTCCTGTTCTATGGATTGACCTATTCTAGGTGTTTTACATAAATAGCATCATACAATATGTGGACTCTTGTGCTTGGTTTCTTTGACTTAGTGTAAAGTTTATTCAGCTTACAAGGAGTGTCAATTGAGTTCAGGAATTCATCCTAGAAAAATTGCTACATACCTCAGTGCTGAATATCACTATGGTCACCTTCAAGGTATTCCCCTTGGGAAGCTATGCACCAACACCAGTGTCTGGTTCACCCATCAAAGCAATTTTGGAACTCTCTTTCTGGAATGACCATCAGAGCTTTCGTCCTGTTACCCTTGATGTCCTGAATGCCATCAAAATGTCTTCCTTTTAATATTTCCTTTGTCTTCAGGTAAAGAAAAAAGTCATTGGGAGCCAGATCAGGTGAGTAGGGAGGGTGCCCCAATACAGTTATTTGTTTATTGGATAAAAACTCCTTCACAAAAAAAGAAAAAGAAAAAAAAACTCCCTCATAGACAGTGCTGTGTGAGCTGGTGCATTGTCGTGATGTAAGAGCTCTTTGGGGACCATTTTCGTACACAACTTTCTCATGCCATGATTTTCAGTTAAGATTTTCCTAACTGCTTCTCCATCAGTCTGGTCTGCTATGTTTCTCACAGTCAGTTGATGATTTGATGCACAATTTGACAAATTTTTGCCATGTTTTCATCAGTTCTGCTTGTTACTGGACATCCTGAGCCCTCTTCATCAGTGATGCTTTCTCTCCCCACAGGAAAGCATTTAATCCACTGGTACACTGCCATTTTTTTCATTAACCCCATACACTTGGACTAACATGTTCCTAATTTCACTTCCACTCTTGTCAAGTTTAACAAGAAATTTAATGTTTGTTGCTCTAATCCAAACTCCGACATTTTCATGATGACAGCTCAGATGTCCATTCCAGAAAAAGAGTTCCAAAATTGCTTTGACAGTTGGACTAGGTGTTAGCGTCAGTGCATAGCTTCCCAAGGGGAGTACTTCAAAGGTAACCCTAGCAATATTCAGCAATAAGGTATGTAGCACTTTTTCAAGGATGAGTTCGTGAACTTAATTGTCAGGTGTCATGTACATACCTATAAAATGCACCAGTGCTTCATTCCTTTTTATAGCTGAATAACATTCCACTCTATGGACGTACCACCTATGGTTCATCATTCATCCTCTGATGGGCATCTGGGTCGTCTCCACTTTCGGCTATCGTGAAGAGTGCTGCTGTGAACATTTATGCCTATTGGAGTTTTACGCAGAGGGATGACATGATTTCATGTTCAAGTTTAAACTATCACTCTGAAATTGCGTGGAGAAGAGAGGGAAGTGGGACAAGAATAAAGACAAGGAAGCCGGTTAGGAAGAGTCAAAGTACCACATCCGGGTGAGAGATGCAGGTGCCTCAAACAAGGTGATGGCTTGAGATGGAAAGAGACTGCTTCTAGAGAGGGGCTTGGGAAGACTTGCTGACGCGTCGGATGCAAGATGAGGTGAGAGGAGGAGACGAAGTTTGGCTCCTAGAATTTTGGCTGTCAGAACTGGAGAGGAACGGGTTTCATCGTGGCACCGAATTCTGGGAAGGGCTTGTGAGTAGCACAGCGAGTGTCAGATGCTTATCCTTGGCGTCATCGACAACAGGCAGGTGAGCCGAGTCATGGAAGAATGAGGTTGTCTCACATACGACCTGGGGGAAGGAGAAGAAGGGGAGGAGGAAGGGACGGAGGAGAAGGGAGGTACAGTCCCCAAAAGAATAAGATTGCTGTTCCCAGAAGAAAGTAGGATCCTGGCAGATGGCACAAGGGGTGTTTGTTCGAAGTCCCTAAAAGTTTTGGGTCGTCTTCCCTTATGAACTGGATTAGGCCACGTGTGTGACTTAGAAGTTCTTTTACGTCTTTTACACAGAATGTAATAAGTTTCTCCTCCACCAGGTCCAGAGGAACCAGGGGAAACCAATCAGGACAGAAGGAACTGAAGGAACTCTCTAACAAGCCTCTAGCCGACCTAGGCCAAGCATCTAAGTCTGTTTCCTCTCCTCTGGGCTTTATGATGGACTTGTTTGGTCGTCCAAAGGTGTTGAGGGCCTCCACAAAAAAATCCAGGACCTGTTTTATCACCTAAGTGGATCGGCAGGAAAAGAGAGAGGAGGACTGAGTGAGAAAAACTAGTTATCAAAGAAATGCAAATCAAAACCACACTGAGAGACCGCCTAACTGCAGTCGGGATGGCTATCATCAATAACTCAAAAAGCAACAGATGCTGGTGAGGATGCAGCGAAAAGGGAACACTTCTACACTGTTGGTGGGAGAGTAAACTAGTACAGCCTCTGTGGAAAACCGTGTTATTCCTAAAAGATCTAAAAATCAACCTTCCATATGACCCCGCAATCTCCCTACTGGGAATATGCCCGGAAGAACTCAAATCACTCCATAAAAAAGATACCTGCACAGGTATGTTTATCACAGCATTGTTCACAGTAGCAAGAACATGGAACCAACCATGCTGCCCTTCAAAAGAGGACTGGATTTAAAAAATGGGGTACATATACATAATGGAATATTACGCAGTCATAAAGAAGAACAAAATCATGAACTTCACAGCAACCCAGATAGACTTCGAGTCTATAATACTGAGTGATCTTTCACAGACACAAAGAACTGAGGACCACATGTTCTCACTCTTAAGCAGACCTTGAACGATCATCGTAATACTATAAGAAAAGGATTGGCAGTAGCAGGAAACTGCCGGGATGGGAGCAGGGTAGTAGGATCGGTAATCTGCCTGGGAAAGGGGGGCACACCTCATCAACAAGGGTACCTGCATGCTGAACATTTGTATACCTGACCCTGAATTGCACCCCACATCTTTAGAAGAAAAAAATTGTCATCTGTCAGAAAAGAGCAAAGGATCTGCTCCCAGATACCTTTGTATTCCCCTTGCCTAACCTGACCTCCTCAAATTACCAGGAGAACAAGTCTCTCCCAGGCCAGCCTGATCGGAAGGACCTAAGTTCTGAATTTTCTTTGACTTTTTAGTAGGTTCAACACCTTTAGAAATGGAACCAAGACGGAAGGGAGAAGCCTGAGATCTTTCAACAGGTTTGAGTGTGTAACCATCAGAAAAGAGCAATCCCCTCAAAGCTCCTACTTGATTAACTCCAAGAAATGTCTGTCCCGCCCCTGCACTTAGTTCCAGTAAGAAATTATCACATGGGAGCTATTGCAGAGTGAGAGGGAGAAATGTGTTGACACCCACACCCTGTGGTGGAAATTAAAATGGTACCATTAATTTGGAAAACTGTTGGGCCCTTCCTTAAAGTTAAACCTATGTACCCACCATACGATGCAGACATTCTGCTCCAAGAGAAAAAAAAGGTTGGATGTGTGCGGGGGGCCAGCCCCAGCAGAAAGATTTAGGGAGTCCCTGGGAGGTGTGGCAGCGTCGGCGATTGTTCTGGAGAAATAAAGAGAATGAAAGAGACGGGGGGAGAAAGAAAGAGACTGGACTCTGTCTAGTGCAGAAGCCATTTAATGGGACAAACTGTAATCCTTTTATCCCAAATTTTCACAGGTTAAATCATAAGACTTTCACGTGAACACAAAGCCAGGTGAATGAGGGGCGTCCCCCACCCACCAAGTGTTTCCTCAAGCATGGCGAAGGACGATCCCAAAATTATCTCACTATTCCTCATGCTTGGTTAATATTCCTCAAAAGCAATACTATAATTCTAACATCATAATATTTTAATAATCAATAACTTTTAAAACTTATGCATAGCCAGGCTCGGTGGCTCAGCCTGGAATCCCGCACCTTTGGGAGGCTGAGGTGAGTGGATTGCTTGAGCCTGCAGGTTCGAGACCCGCCTAGGCAGCGAGACCTCATCTCTACAATAAATCAAAAAATCAGCTGGGCGTGGTGGCACATGCCTGTAATTCTGGCTCCTTGGAAGGCTGAGGCGGAAGGATCGCCGGAGCCCAGCAGGTCAAGGCTGCAGTGGCCGAGAGCGGCCACTGCACTCCAGTCTGGGCGACAGAGTGAGACTCCAACTCAAAAAAAAAAAAACTTATGCATACACAACACCTAATGACTAACTTAAATCCTAATTCCTTTCTATTTTACGCTAATTCTACCTATACTATAGAAACTCTTAATTATAGCCCATACCAGTTCCTAAAGAATGTGGCCCAGTCAAAAGATCACGCTGGGCCATTTCTAGGAACAATTGATTACAATCTCTTAACAAAATGGCTGTTCTAAAATCCTATATATCTATTTTAACTTCTATAAAAGTTTCTAATTCCTAATTCTAATATATAAAGCTGATCATCAGCAATAAAGCTTCTAAAAATAAAAACCAAATATAAACTGTAAGTTGTACTAAGGCCACAACCACAATAGTAGAAAATGGGAACAATGAAATTTCTAAAGTTAGCTGTATTCTTGTTAAACCTCAAAATATCATGTTTGATCATGCTTGAACTAACATAATTCACTGACGTAGCATAACCTATTCTACAATACTTTCTATGAATAAAATAAATTCAATTTCTATAAGTAGAAAAACCCTACACTAACTGTAGCTAAAACCGATGTAAAAGAATGCAGCCCAGTCCAAAGTACATGCTGGGCCCTTAGGAATGTGGCCCAGCCCAAAGTTCGTGCTGGGCCATTTCTAGTAACTCTAGATAATCATCTATACTATCTAAAGCTGAAAGCAGCTCTCCATATATATATACTAATTCTACAAATATACTTTTAAATCTTATAAAGAAACTTGTACTGTATTAAAGCCTCCCAAATGTGAACTGAGTTTGAACTGTGTTAAGTTTAAAGCCGAAACCGCAGTCTGTGAGAAACGGGAACAATGGACTCCTAAAGTAAGCCATGTCTGTCGTACTCTCAGAGCTTCATGCTTAGATCATCAAAGCTCCTTCTAATGAGATGTGCTAAATAGCAAAACAGTAGGAGGGAATGGGCCAACAGCTCCTGAACACATCCTAGTGGTCTCAGGGTCCACAGCCCACCTTGATCCCTAACGTTCAGGTGGGCCTCCATGGCCAGCTCCCAACAGACGTGGTGACTCCCACTTATAATCCCAACACTTTAGGAGGCCAAGGTGGGAGGATCTCTTAAGCCCAGAAGTTTGAGACCAGCTTGGGCAATATCATGAGACCTCATCTCTATAAAAAAAAATTTTAGCCGAGCTCGGTGGCTCAGCCTGTAATCCCATGCTTTGGGAGGCTGAGGTGAGTGGATTGCCTGAGCCCGCGGGTTCAAGACCCACCTGGGCAACTTGGTGAGACCTCATCTCTACAATAAAATCAAAAAAGATTAGCCAGGCGTGGTAGCGCGCGCCTGTAGTTCCAACTACTTGGAAGGCTGAGGCGGAAGGATCGCCGGAGCCCAGCAGGTTGAGGCTGCGGTGGCCGGGAGCGGCCACTGCACTCCAGTCTGGGTGACAGAGTGAGACTCCAACTCAAAAAAAAAAAATTTTGATTTTAAGCCAGGCATGATGGTGTGTGCCTGTAGTCCTAACTACTTGGGAGGCTGAGGCAGAAGGATCACTTGAATCCAGGATGTCAAGGCTGGGGTGAGCTGTGATCATGCCACTGCTTTCCAGCAAGGGCAACTGAGTGAGGCCCAGACTCAAAAAAAAGAGAGAAAAAGAAATATATATATACAAGTGCTTCTACATAAATGTTTATAGCAGCTTATGCACTCACAATAGCTAAAAACCTAAAATAAATAAAATGTTCCTCGATAGATGAAAAGATAAATAAATTGTGGTATAGCCATACACTGAAATAATCTTTCTTATTTTTTTACAGGAGCAAATTATTGATACAGGCGAAACAATGGATGAATCTAAAACTCATTCAAAAAAGTAATCTGGTTTATGGTAACAAAAAGCATATCAATAGTAGCCTGGGGCCAGGGCTGCACAGAGGACCGATAGCAAAGGGACCTGAGGAAGGCTTGAGGGTGGTGGGAACGTTCTATGTCTTGATGGCCACAGTGGCTGCCTGGGTCTGGCAATGGAATGGTTTTCTGCATTTGTCAGAGCTCGCTGAATCGCATTTCAAACTGATGCAGTTTATTACACAAAATTATAGCCCACTCAAGTTAATCTTAAAAACCTTAATAGGAAGAAATGCAAAATGTAATGAAATAATCAAATTATATTACAAACGTGTGAAATAACAAACTGAAAGTGAAAAGGCATAGGCTTAAGTAACTTGGGAAATCAGTGGAATCTGCAAGACTAAAGGCAAAAGAAACTGCTCAAAAGCACTGTGGTGCGGTTGATAAAGTTGTTTCCCATAGCGGGGTGGGTTAATAATTCTGATACCGCTATACTTGGGTGGTGAATTGGATGATCAAACAAATTACTGACAGATGGTGCAAATCGGGCTTCTCACTATAGGAGTGGAAGGTTACAGATAAGTAAGGGAAGAAGGCCAGAATGGCCCATGTACTTATGGACTAAAGTTGGTGACACCAGCATCAACTCATGTTTAGCTTCTTATAGATACAGGTAGTTACATGTGGAAATATAGAGAGATAGGTGTACCTTCTAGCTGAGAGGGCCTAGAAGCATGACACCCCAGTCTAGAGCCCAGATTTTGGTTTCTAATAATATTCTCCAATAAAGGGAGCCAAAGATGCCTCTAGGATCAGGGCAGAAAACGTAAAAGATGAATTTGGAGCATCTTGTAATGCCAAAAAGGGAGGAAGTGCTGAAAATGCAAACAGACAACACTGATGGAGGCACGTCAAATGGACACAGGAGCCAGCTGAAAGGGCTCCCGCTGACCAAACCTGGAACGATCTGAGCAACGAAATATACAAAAGAGTATTCGATTATAATCCAAAGTATAAAATAAGTATCCATGAGTCAATACTGCTATAAATAAATTGAGTAATTGAAGAGAAAGCAGACAAATCCATGCAGACGCAGTCCAAATAATTGATGGAGATACTATGCACTTGAGAGAGTGAAGGGTAACTCTGTACTAGTTAAGTGTGAACTGTGCATAGTGACTTCCTTCCAAAGAGTACAGTTATGGAAAGGGGAGCAAAATGAGTGACTTTATAGTAGAGAAACCTGACAAACACTACGTCAGTCAGGTAATCAACTCCAACATCCACAGGGATAAGTCATGTCAATATTATGTACCCTTGATATGATGTGATGAGACTAGCACTTTGCTTCTGTGGTCTTCCTCCTAAAAACTCACAACCTCAATCTAAGTGTGATTAACAACATCAGACAAATTTCAGTTGAAGGACTTTTTACAAAATACTTGACTAGTATTCCTCAAAACTTTCAAGGTCACCAGAAACTATAAAAGTTTTAGAAACTGTCACAGCCCAAAAGAACCTAAGGAGACACAATAACTAAATGTGTCCTGAATGTGATTCTGCAACTGAAAATGGATGTGCCGGGCTCAGTGGCTCAGCCTGTAATCCCGCGCTTTGGGAGGCTGAGGTGAGTGGATTGCCTGAGCCCACGGGTTCGAGGCCCGCCTGGGCAACTTGGCGAGACCTCATCTCTACAATAAAAATAAAAAACTAACCGGGCGTGGTAGTGCGCACCTGTAGTTCCACTACTTGGAAGGCTGAGGCAGAAGGATCGCCGGAAGGATCGCCGGGAGCGGCCACTGCACTCCAGTCTGGGTGACAGAGTGAGACTCCAACTCAAAAAAAATAAAATAAAATAAAATAAAACCCAAAACAAACAGAGAAAAGGCACACATATACATATACAGAGAGAGAGAATGAAAAAGGAACAATAGTTACAGATACTGAGAATAAATGTATACCAAGAAATATTAAAAATGAGATAAATGGAGTTTTCCTGAAATACAAAAATGTCTAAAATTTCTCAGTGATGGATAAAAAGACTTGAGTAAGTCAACAACCATTTTAAAAATTCAATCAGTGCTCAAAGTCTCCTTCACACCCATCCACCCACAAGACATCAGGCTCAGATGGTTTTGTAAATTATTTTTTTCTAAGCCTTCAAGGAGAAGATAAATAACCCATATCTTATTAAGCTGTTTCAGAGACAAGAAAAAGATAAACCATTACCCAACTAATTTTATGAGCTAATTTATGAAGCTAGTTCCATGTCCAAACTAGACAAATATAGCAAAGTAAATTATACACAAATCTCACTTATATTCATAGATTCAAAAATCCTAAATAAAACACTTACCTTTTATTCCTTCATGTGTCTTACCTGCAAACCACTGAACAAGACCCCGATGGGTCTATTACCATAGAGTACAGGACGTCTACTCATCTACACTAGAATTCCTGGAGTTTACTCTGGACAAGGTCCTGAGAGCTGTGGGGTAACTGGTAAAGGATCCAGTGCTGGAAATAAGAAAAGTGAGAGCCGGCTCAGTGGCTAAGCATGTAATCCCGCGCCTTTGGGAGGCTGAGGTGAGTGGATTGCCTGAGCCCGTGGGTTCAAGACCCACCTGGGCAGCGAGACCTCATCTCTACAATAAATCAAAAAATCAGCTGGGCGTGGTAGCGCGCCTGTAATTCCGGCTACTCGGAAGGCTGAGGCGGAAGGATCACTGGAGCCCAGCAGGTCGAGGCTGCGGTGGCCGGGAGCGGCCACTACACTCCCGTCTGGGTGACAGAGTGAGACTCCAACTCAAAAAAAATAAAAAATAAAAATAAAGGAAACTCCATAAAAAAAAAGAAAAGTGAGATAGCATCTTGGGTCTTCAACCCTGGTTTGTTTCCAAATTTCCTTGCTAACTCATTTGCCTCTTTCCAGGGTCTGTTCCCATCACAAAGGACTCCCACATTAACATTATATGACTTTTTCTGAGCCATATGGACAAACGGCATCACCAGCTTGTACTTTCAGTCTTATCTCTGAAAACAGGAAGTTTCAGTTCATCCTGCTGAATTCAAAGTATTCTGCTAGGACTTTTATAAAAGACAGCATGTGGTCCATAAAGGCAAAGACAGGTTTGGGAGCCTCTAAAATCCACAAAGTCTTGGCGAGGCACCATTTAAAGAGTTTGATTTGCCATGTGACTTCCAGAGAGATGGTATTTATTTTATGAAGATACTTTTCCTCCCCTAGGAGGGCAGCTGAAAAATAGAGAGGAGGGAAATCCAACTGAGATAGGTGAATTATTCATTGGCAGCTGCAATTGATGTGGCGTGGAATAGAAGTTCACATAAAAGATAAACTCAGATCATGAAACCCAGGAAATCCATCATCCAAATATAAATATGCTCAATATGCTACCTATATATTCTTTGAGGCTAGGCATGTTTAAATACATCCTCTTAGGCAAATTAGAACTGTTGCCTATTTTCTAAAAGGTGAAGTTCGTGGATGGCAATAGATACACGGGAATAAAAGAACATATCCTGAAACATGCAATTAATAGCCTTTTAGATCAGAGAACTGCATCAAAACTTGCATGCTGTCACTCTGTTGTATCCTGAACTAAAGAAACTGAAACCTTGCCACTAGCTCCTAAACTGTGAAGCTACAAAGCTCTTGGGAGCTTATCATCAGCTTACAAGCCACTGAACAAGACCCTGATGTGTCTATAACCATAGAGTACAGGACGTCTACTGATCTACACTAGAATTCTAACCTTCATTCTAATCCACTCAGCCCCAACCACCTGCAGACATATAATTTCTGATCATGCTTCTTGTCCTGTCTGTGTTGATGCTAAGACCTCAGCAACTTGGGGTTAGCAAAGAAATCAAAAAAGTCTCAATCAAATGGAGTAAGAGCAAATTTTTCCAAAGAATATAAACGTCATGAAAGCAGGAATCATTTTTTTTGTTGTTTTGCTCATTGCCTTATCCCCAGAGTCTAGATTAGTATCTGGCACTCTATGGGCATTTGCTAAATATTTGTTACACGAATTAAAGTTCTAATTCTAGCAGCAAGCAGAAATGGATGTCCAGTTAGATGTGTGAGAACAACACTGCTAAGTATGTCATAGGCAAAGGATTAAGAGTCAGACTATTTGCAGGATCCCATCCAGGAAGCCTCTTTGCCAGTGGCGGGACACAAACCACTGAACATTCCACTGGGACAAAAAAAAACTTGAATCACTAAGTAAAAACACTACACTTAAGCCTTAGGAAGTTCTGTTACACTTCAAGTATACATTTTTTTAAAATTTCGCAAGCTCCTATATCAATTTTTAAAAAACAGATTGATGTCAGACATTTCATTATCATAAGGTAAATGAAAGCAACAAGGAGATGTCTAGAGTAGGGCTTCTCAACCTCAGCACTCTTAATATTCGGAGCCAGTAGGGGGTTATCCTTTGCCCACTGCATGTCAGCAACACTCCCATAACTTCCACAGTTGGGACAACCAAAAATGTCTTCAAACATGGTCAACTGCCCCTCTGGGGTGGGGGAAAGGGAGAATTTGCCTCCTTCAGAAAACCACTACCCTGTAGATTTGAGAACAAAAAAGATACAGTCAACCAAGAAGCCATCCATACATAAAGACCACTGCCATTTTCAGATTTCAAGTCATATAAGGTATACCACTCTTAAATGGAAAAAAAAAATACTTAAGAATCTATTGCAACCAACTGAATCATGGCTCAATATCAAGTATCAAGTATGGAGACAAAAGAATGGGGATCTGTGAGTCATAAACCAATACAACAACAGCCTTCATTTTCACCATAATGAATCTAGTGTGAGTTTATTTTCATTTGTCTTACCTAGGATTCGGAATTCAAAACATGTGCGATTTGAAGACTCATGTCTTTTTCCACTTCTGGAAAATTCTCAACTAATCTCTCCTCAAATATTGCTTCTTTACCATTGCTTCTTTTTGTTGGACACAGAGACATTTCCTAGCCTTGCTTTGCAGTTAGGTGACCCTGCTCCAGCCCGTGATCATGTTCTAGCCAGTGGAATAAAATCCTTCTAGGTACAATCCTTTACAGGCTGGAAGCAAAATACATCAAGACCCTTGGCAGCCAAATCACAAGATGAAGATGAAGAAAATCGGTGTCCCTCTGCCACCCTGTGGAAGACACATTAAACTCTTGCATTGAGCTGTTAGATGGAATAAACATCTATTGTGTTCAGTCATTAAATGCTGAGATGTGTTGGTTATTGAAGATAATATTGCCGTAAATGATAAACCAAGGAATACAGAAAATAGGCAATCCAATGCATGGGAGGGACAATGGGAATTCTCAGGAGAATCGCAAAGGGAGGTCCCGAATTACAACTAGACAGTGCTCAAGGAAGCAAAATTAGTCCAGATTAGAAATGAATGCAGAAGGCTCTGGAAGAAATCTCATCTGGAAGAAGAAAATAAAAAAAGATGGGGGGGTGGGAACTGGTGAGATTGTGTGAAAAATGGGACCAAACCGTATTTTGCATTGTTAGTAGAGGATATACAAATAGTAAGAAATTCTATGAGAGCCAAGGAAAAGAAAAAATCCAAAGAAATATACTTGGGGGAAAATAGTTGACACAGAAACATGCACAATAATATCCTACTTGACTCGTCAGGGAATAATATTTACATAAGTCATGATATTGCATATACTGAGTCCAGATCTAAGCAAAAAAAATATGTTCAAATCCTACCATGAGTTTGTGTGTGTGATGTGATGCAAGAATGCTAAACTGTTGGCTTCCATTGTAAGAAGTCACCAGAAATTTTTGATAAGATAAAAAACTGAAAAGTCAAGAAATGGTAATTTAAGTATCTTTAGAATAATCAAAGTAAATAGCAAGAAAAAGAATTTGCAGTGGTTGCCTCCACCTAGTAGGTACCTAGAGTGGAGAAGAAAGGGTTAGGAGTTACTCTTTTGCATGGTGAACATTTTACTACCATTCTATTTTTTTAAATATGTACATAGCCTAGACAGCATAGCGAGACCTCATCTCTACAAAAAAAATCCAAAAACGTGTTGGGTATGGTGGTGTGCCTGTAATCCCAGCTACTCAAGTGGCTGAGGCGGAAGGATCGCCTGAGCCCAGGAGGTCGAGGCTGCAGTGAGCAGTGATCATGCCACTGCACTCCAGCCTGGGTGACAGAGTCAGACTCTTGACAGAGTCAGACTCCAACTCAAATAGATATATGAACACATATCTTTAAAGAATAAGAATAGAATTCACTTCTATTAGGCCTTTCCAATGCTCAGCCTGGATGCAGCACACTTTTTAAATGGCTTATATTCAGGAAAGAGCCAGATTTACCTTGATTGCAGGAGGCTAAAAAATCAATGTGCTCTCACATTGCCCTTTGCAGAGCCAAATGATTCTTTGGAGTTTTTCTTGTTTCAAAAATAATAATAATACGGCCTAGAGAATAAAAAGGGACTATTTGCTGGTTGTTGGCTAGAATCATTTACGATGGCACTGGAATCTAATAAGCATGCATTTTAGTCACTGAAATGATGCTTCAGAATTATAGCAGAGACAGCTAGATGGGTCTGTGATGCAATAATGAAATGCTATTTCAGTCTATATTTTGAGGTGTGAAAAGCCCCTTCCTATAAAAGCCTCCCCTGTGGGTACATTTTAGCTGTGGCCAGCTCCAAATCTGCAGTGACAAGCACAAATCATTTACACCCACTTTGACCCCATAAACGAGAGTGAGGAATACATGCATGGGGGTGTCATGAGCACATCATGACACCCCTACGCCCCAAAGAACCCCAAACTCACATATTCCATTCCACTGTCAGAGCATGGGCTTGACTTTGTGTCCAAATTGTCCACTGAAGAAACATGACCGTGATAAGCTTTGGCAGTGAAAAAAAAGGACAGAAAAATCAGAATCAGTTGGGCTTTTCTGTCTCGCTTCCTCCAGTCGTGCCCTGCTTGAATTCCCCCTCTACTGTTCCTTTTCCACACCCCGGTCTGTCCATCATCTTCCTCCTCTCTCAGGACTTCCTCCCACCTCCAATGCCCCAGCAAGGGAGCTCTGAGAAGGCTAAAGATCTTTCTGGACCCCTTCCTTCCTCCCCTGGGCCCCAGCTATGTAGCTCTTGGGAGGAACCGTTGTCACACTTATGTGAAGGTGAAGGTTCTTAGTGCTTTCTGGGAAATTCACACATTCAAACCGTTGGTCCCAGGCCATGCTTGGCGAAGGCGCAGTCCTGGTTCTGGAACTGAATCGCGCTGGCGCCCGAGCTAAGCAAGGTCAGCAGGCTGAACGAAGAAGGCTTGCGCCAGCCTTTCACAAGCTGTGGAACGTGTGCTTTGCCTGGGTCACCTGAAAGTCAAACAGAAAACGATGCCACGCCATCCCCACCTGAGCCAGCACACGCTGGGAGCAGGGAAGTCGTCACCTTGCCAGACAGCTGCCGTCCCATTGAAAGAGACTGTTTGTCCTCTCTGGAATCTGAGAGGTTGTATTCCTCCAAAGAGACTGAAGCGCTTACCCCTTCGACTCTGAGGTCTCCTCCTTCTCTTCCTTCTCCTTCTCGTCTTCCTCTTCTTCCTCCTCCTCATTCTTCTTCTCCTCATCTTCCTCTTCCTCCTCCTCCAGCTCCTTGAGTGTGAGTTAGGAAAGGGGGTGAAAAACCGTCCTGTGTCAGCATCTGCTTTCCCAGCCCCTCCCCGGGGGTGTGAAAGCAACGGCATTTCTAGACTGATGGAGGCAGATTATGTGACATCCTCAGGGGTGGTGGGATAGGGAAAATGCTTGAAGGAAGATGCTTCCAGGGAAGAGTGCAGCTGACGGGGGCGGGGGGTGGAGAGGGAGAAGCAGCCCCTAACCGGCTCTATTAATTCTGCCTGCCCAGTCAACTTTCCCCCTCGTTCGAGGGAAGCATGGTAGAGTGGAAGACATCCGTTCTGCGTCTGGGCTTGCTGAATTGGAATCCTGTCTCCTAACTAGAGAGCAACTTCAGGCAAGTTATTTCATCCTGGGCCTCGGGGGCTTCCCTGTCCATGGAGCGATGGTGCCTATATCGTTGAGAGGATAAAATGAGCTGTGACCTGTAAATGCTTAGAACACTGCCAGGTAGGTTGAGGGTCATCAAATGCTGGCTTTGGTAGCCGTTACTTTTTCCACTGGGGAGCCTCAGGCCATATGGCCGGATTACAGCTGAACTTCCTCCTTCCAGAAGCACATACCCAGCCCAAGATCGGTCGATCAGAACACCCGTTCACTTGACCACAGTAATTCATTCCTCGGATGTAGAGAAACTGAAGGAATAATATTCACGGGAATAGAAAATGCTCCAGCAACTCTGGAAAATAGTTTGACAAGTTCTTTAAATACTAAACGTGCAGCTACCATATGACCAAGCAGTTACACTCTTCCATTTTCCCCAGAGAAACGAAAAATGTGGTTCACCTAAAAACCTGTACACAGATATTTATGCCAGCTTTGTTCTTGATAACAAAAATTGGAAACCAACAGTGGAAGGAGCCGCTGCGTCTACACCCCACAAACCAGCCACATCTCCAGGGAACTGGAGGTATTGCATCCTAATGAGTCTATTTATATACAGCATTATTGATGTGACAAGCTTCTAGAAGTGAAGAACAGATTGCCCGGGGCTAAAGAGGAGGTGGGGTAGGAAGGAACTGAGTGTGACCATAAAAGGGCAACTTGAGGAGTCCTCGAGGTGATGGAAATGTTCCGTATTTAGACAACATCAATGTCGATATTCCAAGATGTTACCATCAGGGAAACTGGGTGAAGGATACACAAGGTCTCTGTGTTATTTCTTCTAAGTGTATCAGATTTTTCAATTATCTCATTGAGAATTTAGTTAAGTTCAGTACAGTGGCTCACACCTGTAATCCCAGCACTTTGAGAGGCGCAAGTGGGAGGATTGTTTGAGCCCAGGAGTTCAAGACCAGCCTGGGTAACACTACGAGACCTCGCCTCTATTTAAAAACAAACAAAAAAACAAAAAACTCCCCCAGGTATTTTTAATGTATAGCCAAGGCTAAGAACAACTGATGTATTTCCTTCCTATTCCTAGGCCTTTTTATGTATTTATCCCTTCTCTACTCTGATTAGATTCTATGACCCATCTTTTGAAACACTCTTATCAATACCTTGAACAGCCTTGCCTTTTGTGTCCTCGTATTCAAGGAGAGCTTCTTGTGAGCAGCATTTAGATAGTTTTTAAAAAATGCAGTCTAATAATCTTTGATCTCTTGTGAGAATATTTTGTCGGTTAAAAATGTAATCAACATTTGGAGTAAAATCTATTATCTTACTTTGTTCCTACTTCTTCTTTGTTCCTTCATTTTTTAATTTTTCCTTATCTTTGGAATAACTATTTTTGGATTGATCACTTTTATTATTCTGTTTTTTCCTCCATTACCTTGCTAATTATATATTCATTTATGTTTACCCTAGAAGCTATGACATACATCCATAACTTAGTAGACTAATATAAATTCATGCATTTATCACTTCTCTGAATTAAAGGATCATAGAACTCTATTTACCATCACCTCAGCTTCTTATGCTATTACCATTGTGCTTTTAATTCCACATATACTATTTCAACACCACAAGACCTTATTAACAGTGTCTTATCTAGTAAATATATATTTATTTACATATCTTAGTGTACCTTATTTCTTCCTGAATTTCCATGCCGCCTACTGAAAAGCAGGGTGACAACCTTTCCATGCAGTTCTGCTAGTGACAAATTCTTTCCATGCAGTTCTGCTAGTTTTTCTTTCCATGCAGTTCTGCTAGTGACAAATTTTTTTCGTTTTCGGTCGATCTGAAATGTCTTTTCTATTTTTTCTTCATTTTGAAGAGTATACTAACTGGCTGTAATTCTATATCAGCATTGATTTCTTTCCGTGCTTAAGATGTCATTCCATATACCCAGAGGAACTTAAATCATTCTACAAAAAAGATACCTGCCGGGCTCGGTGGCTCAGCCTGTAATCCTGTGCCTTTGGGAGGCTGAAGTGAATGGATTGCCTGAGCCCGCGAGTTCGAGACCCGCCTGGGCAGCGAGACCTCATCTCTACAATAAATCAAAAAATCAGACAGGTGTGGTAGTGCGTGCCTGTAATTCTGGCTACTTGGAAGGCTGAAGCGGAAGGATCGCCGGAGCCCAGTAGGTCGAGGTTGTGGTGGCTGGGAGTGGCCACTGCACTCCAGTCTGGGTGACAGAGTGAGACTCCAACTCAAAAAAAAAAAAACCCAAACAAAAAAGATACCTGCACACACACACACACACACACACACACACACACACACACACACGTGTTTATTGCAGCACTATTCACATTAGCAAAAACATGGAACCAGCTGTGCTACCCATCAAAACTGGACCCTCAGTCACCCTGTGGAAGATGCACTAAACTCTTGCATTGAGCTGTTAGATGGAATAAACAACTATTGCGTTCAGCCATTAAACGCTGAGATATGGTTGTTATTGCAGCTGATATTGCCTTAAATGAGAAACCAAGGGATACAGAAAATTGGCAACCCAACGCACAGGAGGGACAATGGAAATTCTCAGGAGAACTGCAAAGGGAGGTCCCCAAATTACAGCTAGACAGTGCTGCCCATTGAAACTGGACTGAATTTTTTTTTATGTGGTATATATGCACAATGGAATATTCTACATCCTTAAAGAACAACAAACATATGGACTTCTCCGCAACTTGGATGAATTTAGAGTCTATCCTACTGAGTCATCTATTACAAAAACAAAGAACAGAGTACCACATGTTTTCATTCATAGGTAGACCCTGAACAATTGCCATAATACTTTAAGAAAGGGATTGACAGTAGCGGGAGGCTATTAGGGTAGGAGGGGTGGAGGGAACACAACAACAATAAGGGCACCTGATCTCAAACCAGGCAAAGTGGGGACCAAAGGAAAGCCCAAACTTTATCTGCATGATGGCCACTTGTATACCTAATCCTGAATTGTACCCCACATCTTTAAAATAAAAAATAAATAAATAAAATTTAAAAGATGTCATTCCAGGCTATTGTTTGTTAAACTCTGGTGTTTCTGTGTGGCTCTTTGAGCTAGGGTCACCATGTTTCTTGGCTTTTGGCCCCCTCCCCTACCTTGGGGAGATAAGTCTCTCTCTCTCTCTCTCTCTCTCCTCTCTCTCTCTCTCTCTCTCTCTCTCTCTCTCTCTCTCTCATTCGCTTTCCAAATAAACTTTGCTAAAAAAAAAGATGTCATTCCATTGTGTCTGGCTTGAGGCAGTGTTGAGAAGCCACCTCCTCCTTTGAAGTTTCTAGATCATTGTTCTCTGTCTCCTGTTAAGATTTTCTCTGTTTTCAGAAGTCAGCAGTTGGGATTTGCCTGTGGATTTCTTTTAGTCACACCTCATTGGGTTTGTTGCACTCATTAAACCAGTGACTTGAGCCTTTCATCAGCTTGGGGAACAACTCCGCTAATCCATCTTCAAATATTGCTTCTGCCCTGTGCTCTCTCTCTCTCCATCTGGTGTCACGATTTGCTCATTAGAACTTTTCTCCATGCTCCATACGTCTTTTACACCCTTCTTCTATTTTTCATCCTTCTGCCCCTCTCAAGGTTTCAGTCCGTGTATTTTCTACTGACCCTTTCTCTAGTTCTCTTTTCAGAAATGTCTGATCTGCTTTTAAACCCACCACTGAATTTCTAATTTTAGTGATAGTATTTTTAAGTTCTAGGGTCTTTTATAGGTTCAAGTTCTCTGGTGAAATTTTCCATCTTGTCATCTTTTCCTTGAATATAGCAATTATGGTTATTATAAAATCCATAGCTAATAATTCCAGTATCTGGATTACCCATAAGCTTGTCTGTATTGCCTCTCAACGCCTGTTTTTCAAATATATTGTTCTATGTCTTGACATGCCAGGCAATTTTTTTAGTTGAGTGCTAGGCTTTATGGGTGAAAAACTGTTGAGGCTCTGGGTGATATTATCTTACCTGAAGGAGGATTTACCTTTCTTTCAGTAGGCAGGCAGGATAAGGGAAGATCACCTTTATCCAATCAAGAATGGGACTAATTCAAGGCCATCGCTCAGGCTGGTCTGTTCCCGGCGTTGCCCTGCTCTTGGGGCATAGCCTCAACGTGGGTCAGCCCTAAGTGCCAGTGACTTTGCCTTCTGGAGAAGATCCCCAGCCTCCTGCCTCCCCTACAGAGGCCCAGGCCTCCCTGTGTGATCCTTCACCTGGGTCTGCCCTCCCTGAGCATTTTGTGGTTCTGGAATCTTCTGCCCTTGTCAGAGCCTGTCTGTACCAACTCATCCTTCATGAGACACTCTTCCTTGGGAAATTAAGAAGGTTTAATTTCGGAAACCACTAATGGCTGAATGTGGCTAGCATTCCATATATCTTTATTGTAATAGAAACCTCGATCTGCCTCCACTTGACTGTGGGACACCGGACGAGTCACCGTATTATGGGGATTGAAAAAAGAGCTCAGTGTCCTCTCGCTCAGACACTTTACAACTCTACGATTCCAATGGCGCACACCAAAAAGGACAAGCCTCACTGTGGCAAGTACATTTGGACAGAGATTTAAAAGTTTCATGACTTTTCCAAAGGATTTAAAAGAATTCTATCAATACTTGTTCTCTGATAAAGTTATACCATGATTGAATGTGGGCAGTGACAGGAGTTTGGCCCAGTTGTGCTGGCCTCAGAGTCACACATGACAAAGGAACAGGTTCCAAAATCAATGGCAAAAGGTGACACATGGACTGGTAGGTTGTAAAACGTATCCTTGACAAGCTCTTAAGTAGCCAAAAGACCTCGTAAGCATAATCTTATAAGAGACTGACATTCTGACTCTTTTGAGTCCTAAAAAGTTAGTTTCCCCTCCAATATTAGAGCTTCATTTGGCCACCAAAGTATGTGGTTTCTGTTGAGAGGTTATAGCATCTTTTAAAATGTGTATCCAAGCACTGGAATCACATCGGTGCTACCAGAAGTAAATTAAGAACTGACCCCTATTAGGGACTAGCAGATTACATTTGTCACTGTACATTTGGCATGGGGTGTGGTGCCAAATGAGGAATTTGGTGACAGTAGTCACCAGTGCTGGTTTTCCCCCATATGTACAATTAAATTCTCACAAGTTAAGGGTGCAGCGTTGGCTATGGTTTTTACTACAACAGATTGTGGGAGAAGGGAGGAGAAGACTTGAGGATAAGAGCTACAAATTATAGACTAACAAGTAAATTACCCAGGGCACGAGATTCCTAGCTGTGCACTGTTCCTCAAGTGATAGGGAAAAACTTTGAGTTTAACAGAATAACCCCACAAAAGGACGAAAGAGAAGTTGTGTATTTGTGTCTCTATTATATTAGTATGAGGCATTCCACTTACATTCTTCCCACAATTGAAAGGCCTTTACTGTTAAGGAAATAGAGAATCCAAGAGAAAGCTCATCATTGTAAATCTTTTTTTTGCTGGATCATATCGTAATTTTATTTTCACTTTTTTGAGTACCCTCCATGTTGTACTAATGTAGATTAGTACATCAGCAGTGTACATAAAATATATATATTATACATATATATACTTTTAAAAAAGAAGAATACATCTACAGTCAATTGATCTTCAACAAAGGTGCCAAGAATATGTGATGGGAAAGACAATCGCTTTGATAAATGATGTTGGGAAAACTGAATGTCCATATGCAAAAGAATGGAATTTGACCCTCATCTTATACCACATTTAAAAAAAAAAAAAACACAAAATACATTAAGGACTTAAACATAAGACCTCAAACTGTAAAACTATTAGAAGAAAACATAGGGAAAAAATATACATTGAACTGGGCAATGATTTTTCAATTTTGATCCCAAAAGTACAGGCAACAAAAACAAAAATAGATAAATCATTGCGAATCTTCTCCCTTCCCAACACACAACCCACATTCCCCATGTTTTGAGAAGTTGTTAAACACTTTGAATTGAGGAATCCTGACCGTTATGAGCTCCCTATGCTGCTTGCCCTCCACTTGGGCTTAAATAAGCAAAGCAATAAACTGTTGTGGCTACATATAAAAATATAGACATGGTGGTGAATTGTATGTGTCAATGTGACTGAGCTAAGGAATGTCCAAATAGCTGGGAAAACTGTATTTCTGCGTGTGTCTGTGTGAGGCTGTTTCTGGAAGAGATTAGCATTTGAATTGGTAGACTAAGTAAAGCAGATCATCCTCGGCAGTGTGGGTAGACATCATCCAATCTGGTGAGGGATCTAATAAAATAAAAAGATGGAAGATGGGCAATTTGCTTTCTCTTTTTTTGACCTGAAACATCCATATTCTCCTGCCCTCTGACACCTGAACTTCTGATTCCCAGGCCTTCAGAGATTTACACGATCACAAACCATCTCAGGTCTCAGGTTTTAGACTGGGACTTATACCATTAACCATGGGTTTCTCTGGTTTCTGGATCTTTGGTCTTAGACTGAATTATACCATGGGCTTTCCTAGCTCTCTTGCTTGTGGATCACAGATCTTGGGATGTGAAATTCTTGGCCTCCATAATTTCATGAACCAATTCCTATGCTAAACACCTCTCTCTCTCTCTCTCTCTCTCTCTCTCTCTCTCTCTCTCTCTCTCTCAGGAGAGTTGGTTCTGTTTTTTAGAGAACCTTGAAATTATATATATGTACCATGATATGATATTGGCATCATTTTTGTGAAAAGCATTTTTTTTTTGAGTTGGAGTTTCACTCTGTTGCCCAGGCTGGAGTGCAGTGGCCCACTCACAGCCACCACAGTCTTGACCTGCCAGGCTCAGGTGATCCTTCTGCCTCAGTCTTCCAAGTAGTTGGAACTATAGGTGCCACCACGCCCGGCTTATTTTTTTATTTATTGTAGAGACGAGGTCTCGCCAGGTTGCCCAGGCTGGTCTCGAACCCCTGAGCTCAGGCAATCCTCTCGCTTTGACCTTCAAAAGTGTTGGGATTACAGGCTTGAGCCACCGTGCCCAGCCTGAAAAGTGCTTTTTTATTAAGAGGAATGAAGTCGACTGGGCACAGTGGCTGACGCCTATAATCACAGAACTTTGGAAGGCGAAGGTAAGAGAATTACCTGAGCCCAGGGGTTCAAGACCAGCCTAGGAAACTTGGCAAGACCACGTCTCTACAACAAAGATGAAAAAATTAGCTGAGTGTGGTGGTGCACGCCTGTAGTTCCAGCTACTTGGAAGGCTGAGTTATAAGGATTGCCAGAGCCCAGCATATTGAGGCTGTGGTGGCTATGAGTATGCCATTGCACTCATGTCTGGTCGACAGAGTGAGACTCCAACTCAAAATTTTAAAAAGTAATAAATAATAATCAAGAGGAATTAAGTGGCTGGGCATGGTAGTTCATGCCTGTAATCCCAGCACTTTGGGAGGCCAAGGTGGGAGGATCGCATGAGCCCAGAAGTTTAAGACCAGCCTGGGCAACATAGCGAGACCCTGTCACTTAAAAAACTTTACAAATTAGCCTGGTGTAGTGGCACACACCTATAGGCCCAGCTACTAGGGAGACTGAGGTGGGAGGATTGCTTGGGTCAGAAGGTCAAAGCAGCAGCAACCTGAAGTTGTGTCACTGCATTCCAGACTGAGCAACACAGTGAGACCCTCAACTCAAAAAAAAAATGAAGAATGATATAACGCACCACCTGTCTTACATATCAGGCAAAGGCGGGTGTCATTAAATCGGAAGTATATTCTTGACTGATTTCTAAGCAACTCTGCTAAACGGAAATGTGATTCTGAACACTTATCCACAATCCACAGCACAATGACGCAAGAACACAAGCAGCCAGTAAGAGATCATCTAGCCAGGGATAATAACAGCTTCTTGCTGCCTAAATGGAGGAGAATCTAGACTTACAATTGTGACAAATTCATGTCTGAAAGTCAACAGGGCTGTTTACATAGCACATGCATACAAGGCAGTCATTAAGCTCCACCAGGTGCCACCCAGGCTATCACTTCACCCAACCTCCATGCTGGCCTGCCTGGACAGATGTGTTTATCCTTGCCCAGCTTCATCTAAATTAGGCTTCACTGTAGGACACAATATTTGAAAGTAGTGATGATAAACAGAAACAGTTACATTTTTTCACTGATGGGAAATATTAGTACAAATAACAAAACAAGAAATGCATACCCAGTGACCAATCTCTTGTGGGAACATTTCCATGGATGGACTTCCCACATACTTACTTTCTTTGAAACAGAGACGTCAGCATCTTTCCCAGGAATCTGTCCCTGGGGGATGATGGTTTCTGGATCTATTTTGACATCCCCATTTCACAACATGAAGTGTCTGAAGAAAATCTTTGAAGGTCTCCGGATAATTACACTCCCCAGGGGTGTCGGGTAGCCTCTAACTCACTCAATCAGCATTGCCAAATGATCATTACATTCACTTGTGATGCAGGTCAAGGTGTTAATAAACAATAAAGCCCTTTCAGTCCTTTCTTTTAATTTTTTATCTGTTCCTTGTGTTAACCAAAGAGAGCTAACGTACGATATGATTGTACTCAGTCTTAATGTGATTGAGTTACATATGAGAAAGTTATAGATGGTGTTCCATTTCACCCATCTTCCTATCTCCTACTCTCCCTTTCAATATGTTTAATGAACCCTTGAGTTTCTATTAAACTCCAGTTTTTAAAATTCTACTCTAACGCTTTCCACTTCAAGTGTAGAGTAAAGTAACCAGCAGAGAACAAATCCATACCAGGATGGGAATGGGCTTTGGGTGATCAGCTCAGTTCTCCCTCGCCCTGCAGGGATTCAGATTTCTGCTTCAGGCCAATTACAAGTCATGCTACAGGTCCTGGACCGCGGTAGCTCTTACACGAAGAACGCCTCAGGTCTACTGTGCCCATGCTCTGTATTATGGCTGAGGACAGATAGAAATGCCACACTCTGAGCCTTCCAAAATGCACTGAAGGGAGAAGATGGGTCTCCCCGCTGCATCATGCCAGATGGTAAGTGCTGAGAAGTCTTTCCCAGCAACGGGAAGGTAGGCAACGGGCAGACATTGAAGAAGTGGCCCAAGATGCCTCTTAGACGGTGCCTGAGAGGACTTTCCAATTCTCTGTTTCTTCCAATTCTATCATTTTTTTCTTCTTTCCACTTCCTTCTATCTTTTCTTCCCTATTTTTATCCGTCTCTTCTTTTTACTTTCCCTTTTCTCTTCTTATTGTCTCCTTTCCTCCTCTGCTCAGGTCTCAATTTTAGTACCTGCTCTCAGCTACGCAAATGTGCAATGCTTAATGATGTTGAATTTCTTGCTATTTCCTCAGTATTCCATGTTGTGTCATGTCGCTGGACTTTTGCACATATGTAGCCAAGCGCCCTTTAGTTTCCAAAAATGCTAAAATATACTCATAATATGAGACTTACCAACTAAACATCAATCCTATTTTTAGTAAGAAATAAAATAGGGCAAAGGAAAAACAAAACAAAACAAAAAAGTTCACTTAAATCTGAACTATTCTCTAATGACTCACATAAACAAAAGCTTTAAGTAGGAAAGTCTTGTACCAGATATTGGTGACATTTTGGAAGAAGACAAAGCAAACTTGGTTTTTGTGTATTTAAAGATTTCAGTAAGCAACAAGACTATTGATTTAATTCCAAGTGCTTTTAACCTGACTTTTGGCAGTGCTCATACCACTGGCACTCTGGGGGAAGAATTTATTGTGTAAAAATTGTCTTTATATCATCAAAATTTAAAAAAAAAACTTTTGTGCTTCCAAGGATACACCAAGAAAGTGAAAAAAGCAAAACACATATAGAATAGGAGAAAAATTGTGTAAATCATGCATCCGATAAGGAACTTCTACCTAAAATATATAAAGATGTATTACAACTCAACAATAAAAAGACAAATAGCCCAATTTTGAACTGGACAAAAGACCTGAATAGATGCTTCTCCAAAGAATACACAAGTACAGAAGTCCCACATCAAAAGATGTTCAACATCACTAGCCATCTGAGAAATGAAAATCAAAACCACAGTAATATACTACTTTATTCCCACTAGGTGGACTATAATAAAAGACACACATAACAAGTGTCAGTGAGAATGTGGAGAAATCAAAACCCTCATGAACTGCTGGTAGGCATGTAAAATGGTAGAGCTGCTTTAGAAAACAATCTGGTAGATAGACTTACAATATGACCCAGTAAGCCTACTCCTGATAGATACCCAAGAGAAATGAAACCATGCGTCTACACAAAAACTTGCACATGAATGTTCATAGCGGACATAACATTCATGATAGCTCAAAAGTAGAAACCACCTCACAGGCCATCAACTGAAGAACAGATAAAAAACAAATATGGTGTATCCATACAATGGACTATTATTCTGCAATGAAAAGAAATACAATTTTGATATATACTACAGCATTCCTAAACTTTGAAAATATCATGCTAAGTGAAAGAAGCCAGTCAAAAAGGGCACCATATTGTATGACTCCACTTGTGTGAAACATACAACAAAAAAGGCAACTTTACAGGGACAGAGAGTAGATTTCTGGTTGTCTAGAGCTAGGGATGGGGGCGGGGGGAATGGAAAGTGATCAGGGGGATGCTTTCTGTGATCATGGAAATATTCTAAGATTGATTCAGTGATGGTTGCACAACTCTGAATATACTAAAAGCCATTGAATTGCAACTTTAAGTGGAGACCTGTATGGTGTGTAGATTATATCTCAATGAAGCATTTTTTTTTTAAAGAGAACTTGGGACATTATAGAACTAACCCCATAACCAACCACCCCATCTCCAAATGCCAATAGCACTTCTTCAATCATTGTGGCAAACCACAAAACTCCACAGAAATATCCAAATTCCTCCTGATGAGGGGAACATACTGCCCCCTCCTGAGAATCACTGGAAAAGAAAAATGTAGGACGAGAAGCATGAACAAGCTCAGTGGGATTTCCAGTCTCTTGCCAGCAGGAACTCACATGAACAACCCGAGTCTTTTCGGTCACCCTTCCTGGAAACCACAGCAAAGTCAAAAATCAGGAAAAATAAAAGGTACTTCCCTTTAAAACCATCTTGCATTTTTTTTTCAACACGCATCGGCATCACGACATTGAGGACATTCTCACATTGATTTTGCTGAGGCTGTTTTCATTGGCAACATCGCCAACCATTTTAATCTCTGAAATGGGGTGCTTTCAAACAATCTAGTTAGAAAATATTTTTGATAGTCTATAAGAGTGTTGGTGACACCGTGCTTCCACTGTTCTTCAATAAAGAGCAATATAATTGAGGGAAAATATAGACACCCTTAAGGCAGAGGAGAGGATGGACATGTAGAATTAGAAGGAATGATCTCAGCTCAATGTCATCAATGTTTATGTATTAAAGATGTCAAGTGTGGAATAAGAAAAGACAGCCCAACGAATTATTTGATGAGATAGTAAGAGCCAGAAACTACCTGAGTGTGGATGTGTTATCATACTGACCTCTTGAAATGACGGTCAAATCTTTTGTTAGGCTTTGGAGTCATATTTTTTTACCTCATCAGTCACCCTTCCACACTTGATATCTTCAAGAGACCGCCCCATTTCATCCAAAATTGAGTGCTGTATCTGGGGGTTGGGGTGGGAGAGGAGTCAGCCTTATTCCTACATGTGGCCAGTGGCTAATTCTCTATCATAAATGACAAAAGACCTGAGCAATACATGATGTGTAGATCTCTATATGGACAATTCTTTATCACTCATGGGCTGTGATGTCAGGAGGGTGAGAAACCATCTTGGGAAGACATTTAGACAAGACACCCATGTACAAGGTCCAGACCTAAGAGATTCTGAATATGAGGCCAAGGAAGTGGCGACTGGGAGACAGATGAGGAACAAGAGGTCAGGGTAGTCATGGTTAAGCGTCTGGACTCAGAAGCTAGACTGCCTGACTTTGAGTCCTAGCTCTGCCTCTGGCTCATTATGTCATCTTGGAGAAGCTACACAACCTGTGTCTCACTTGTCCCGTCTGTAAAATGTCTATCTCAAAGGGCTTGATATGAGACTTAAATCAGTTAGTCACCTAAAGCACTTAGGAGGGGTGCCAGGCATATGGAAAGGCCCCAATGAACTACTTTTAACCTACCCAGGAAAACCTGCTACAGGCAGCTCTCCCAATGTATGCCCACACCCTGTCCCCTGGATGCCCACGCTGGAGCCAGTGGGAATGATCTCTTCTTCTTCCGGAAAATACACCAGGACTAGGCTTGTTGGAGGAAGGCATGAAGGTGATTTCTTGTACTTATTTGCTCTCTTGAGGACCATTCCTGATCGTGGCCAGGAAATTGTTTCATGAATGCCCAAGCCAGAAGTATTTTAGTGATGTGAGCCCAATTCACTCATTTGCAGATGAGACAATGCACTCAGAGAGGTTGTATGAGCTACCTAAAGTCACACAGCTGTTAAAGCAAAAACAGGCACAGAGACTAACTACTATTTTAATACTTCATCTCTTACACCATGATCTGGGGCTGGATCCGAACGATTCAGTCTTCCACTCAGAGGCACTGTGGTTCCAAGTCGGGGGCTGGGTGTGTGATATTCGCAGGATCAACCTGTAACCTGGGCAGCTCATCCCTTGAGCTCCCCCTTCGTCAGTCTGGGATCTCCAGAAATGACCCAGCTGTTCTTGGGAACCTGAAGGGCTCAGGGAGACCCCACAGCCCTCTTCCGTCTAAGATGTGAGTTTGGAGACACCAGTGCCTCTTGGGCTCAGGGTAAACTGGGAGAACCCACCACCCACATTCTCAAGAAAGCTTCAGGAACTCCAAGCACGAGAGTTGATGCAAGTCAGAATAAGAAACCACCCCCAAAAAAGGGGGAGGTTTAAATTAAACCAGCACAGCCTTCAGAAAGTCCCCCACCATCACTCTCTATCTGCTGCTTCCCAGTGAGGAGCTCACCCTCACATGCTCCACAGCAAGACAAGACTGACTGGTTTTTTTCCAGCCCTATGAAGGTATATCATGCTTGCCTTTGGGGGTTGTCAAGTGACAGAACGATCTGAAAATATTTATTTGCAAACCTCACCCCCCCCCAGCAAGTGAGGCTCTGTGGAAAAGCACATCAAAAAGGGCCTGGGGATATTGTGCTTTGGAATTTTCCTAAGTGGCCCCTGGATTATGAGCAAGTGAATTCCATGAACGCTTGACAGATTATCGAGCCAAGATAGGGGGTCAAGTCTAAATTCGGAACTTGGGATCTGACTTTCTAAAGGCACTTGCCTAGCAACCAAGATTTCTCGTTGTTAAATTTGTTAAAACAATTAGAGGCAGGAAGTAAATGTTTCAATCCCATTTTGCATATAAAATTCAGCCCTAATTTCGGCACTTCAGTAGAAGAAACCATCTTCAGCCTGCAAAATACATGTCATTTCAGGTCCTTTGGTTCAGGAGTCCATGAAGGAATTAATCAAAACCCTGGTTATAAAACGAACAAGGATTTGAGCCTCTGCTTAACTCGCACACAGTTGTGGCAAGTCAATTTGCCTGGTATTTCTGAACAGATGCTGCTGAATTTCAGACCCATGTCTCTTGAATCGAAGTCCTAAAAGGACATGCATTATTTTGGTGCTTCCAGATTGACATTTACAGACACAGGGGACATTACAAGCAAATAAACATTCTATTACTAATTAGAGCTTTGGATTCAAATCATATGAGGGGGTACCCAAAAAAACTCAAAATTGTTTTTTGGAGGGCAGGCCCCTTGTCGTGCAGGATTCTCAGTGTTCTGGGAACCCATCGGCATCAGTGTACCAGCTAGCGTTGCTGTGAAAGGCTGCATTTTGCATTTGGCTTCGGTGAATTTTGCGGCGGGGAGGATTCTTTCAACACCTTTGCCCATTTCCTGATGGGTGATTTATGAGCACAACTGTCCACACCGCACTGAGTGCTCAGCAGTTTTTGACCAAAAATGATATGACCCCCATGCGCCACCCGCCCTATTCACCCAATCTCGTCCCCAACAATTTTTGTTTGATTGTTTCGCCAGATGAAAAAAGTCCTGAAAGGGAAATGTTTTGCCAATGTGGAAGAGGTAAAACAAAAAACGGTGGAAGTACTAAAAGGCATCAAAACTGATGAGCTCAAAAACTGTTTTGAGCAGTGAAAAAAGGCATCTTGATAGGTGACTTGCGTCAAACAGAGAACACTTTGAAGGTGACTGAAGTTTAAACATGTAAAGAATAAATACACAATTTTCAATAAATAAATTCCGGGGTTTTTTGGGTCCTCCTCATACAATGGACTCCTCATCCAGTTTCTGGAGCCTAGACCCATGGTTCTCACATTTTTTGGTCTCAGGACTTTTTTATATTCTTGAAATGGATTTACAGCTCCAAAAATCTTTTGTTTATGTGAGCTTTATCAATGTTTACCATTCTAGAAATATTGATTAATTCACTTAAAAATAACAGCAATAAGCCAACCACATGTAAACATATATAATACATCTTTATTAAGCATGACGATAATTTCTAAAACAAAAACAATTAGTGAAAACAGCGGCATTGTTTTGCATTTTTGCAAATCTCTTTAATGTCTGGCCGGAAGATAGCTGGAGTCTTGCACTAGCTTCTGCATTCAATCTGTTGCAATATGCTGTTGTCATTAAACTGTATTTACAAATCACCTCAAACAAACATTTAGTTGGAAAAGGAAGGAACTTTTCATTTTCGTTTGATAATTGTGGAGATTCTTCTTAATACTACACAAAAGTTCAGCAAATAATAGTCTCTTTTTTTTTTTGAAAGCAGGATTTATTGAGAGGACAGAAAAGTTCCCACAGTGGGAGGTGGCCCGAGTGGATTACCCAATAATAGTCCCTTACAGCAAAGTAAGATGAAATTGTGTCAATGGATGTTTTATTCACTGATGTGACTTGACATCCATGGGTCTAGCTTGCATTTTTTTTTTTTTTGAGTTGGAGTCTCACTCTGTCGCCCAGACTGGAGTACAGTGGCCGCTCCCGGCCACCGCAACCTCGACCTGCTGGACTCCGGCGATCCTTCCGCCTCAGCCTTCCGAGTAGCCGGAATTACAGGCATGCGCTACCACGCCCGGCTAATTTTTGGATTTATTGTAGAGATGAGGTCTCGATGCCCAGGCGGGTCTCAAACCCGCGGGCTCAGGCAATTCACTCACCTCAGCCTCCCAAAGCATGGGATTACAGGCTGAGCCACCGAGCCCGACTAGCTTGCATTTTGAATGGCTTTTTTACTCGCTTGATTTTGTAACAGCACATAGCAGTTGTTTGGAAAATATCTGTTTACTAAGTTATGCACATCTTCTAATTAGTGACACATGTCAATACTATTGTGTCAAAAAAAATCACATTTGGTATTATCACCACTGATCTCACCAGAAATGCCTTTAAAGTTAGGAAACCACGAGCTAACAGTGATGGATGCCAGGTATTCAAACTTCCATTTTTCTAATGTCTAGTATTCTCTTGAAGGTTTGAATTTTATCATTGGCAATAAATTCAGACTGTTGTTTTCCTTGAGGGACTAGGGTCATCTTGTTCATTTTCATGAAAATGTCTGCGGATACCCAAGTCTGAGTGACTATTGTTTGTCCATCAGTCATTCTTTAAGTAAACATGTGTCTTATGAAAAATGTTTTTAAAAATCAGCCAGTTCAGAGTCAAAGATTCACACAAGTGCCCTTCCTAAAGACAATCATCACACTTCAGTCTTCAGCAGAAGAGCTTCATGTGCATTTCACATCAGTTCACACAAAAAGTTAAAGTGGATTCAAAGGCCAAGATTTAATAAAATTAACCCTTCGTACTTCTGCATCAAGGACATTCTTAATGGAAATTAACTTTCTTCTCCCTGAAAGTAAACGCAGTGAAGAATCAGGGACAATGAGTATGATTTGGCACCACTGCCTTGATTCACCCTAAAGCACCAGAATTTTATCCACCACTGTTTCTACATCATCGGTGCACATATTGGCACATGGGAAGAGGTAAATAATGCCTTGGAATTATAAAAACAGTTTTGACCTCACCGATTCCTTTGAAAGGGCTTGGAACGACCCCTCCCCCAAGGTCCTGCGGATTACGCTTTGGAAATCACTGGTCTCCATGAAGGGATGGTCTAAGGGCTGCGTATGTCCCACTTCATCTGTGTCCCACCTTGGTTCCCATGTGGTTTAAACAGAGGAAATGAAATTTTCTCCTGTTACCTAGCCATAGGAAACAAATTTCAGAAAGAAAGAAAGGAAAGAAGGAAGGAAGGATGGGAGGGAGGAAGAGAAAGAAAGAGCAATCCATGGGGTTCCAAGAGCCAAGAAAGCAAGCCATGGAG
The DNA here is from genome assembly GCA_027257055.1 of Cephalopachus bancanus. NCBI lineage: Eukaryota > Metazoa > Chordata > Mammalia > Primates > Tarsiidae > Cephalopachus > Cephalopachus bancanus. The sequence continues at coordinate 615,893 of JAPVLO010000388.1, read as the reverse complement.
GACATTTAGCCACTTGATGCCCCTCATGGAAAGTCCACCTCAGAGCAGGTGTCTCCCAGGTATCTCCAGATCCTTGAGTTATGGACAGAGCAATCTTGAGCACCTCTTCCCAGAAGCTGTAGCCGTGCAAATTACATTCCCTGTTTTTCTTGTTTTTCTTCTTCTTTTTAATGCATTTATTCTTAATGTAAGGAGAGCAGTTAAAGGTCAACCAAGGGGGACTTCCGGCAAGATGGCCATGGGGCAACCCGGTCTGTGAAAACCTCTGCAAAGGAGAACTGCAGTGGATCTCTGACTCTTGCCCCGGGGGCTACGGACCCCAACATCACAGCCTGCTCTTCATACAGAGCTCGGCCGTTGCCACCGCTGGGACATCGCTGCAGTCTGGACAGCCACTGCAGTGCAGACGCCGCCGCCGCAGCCACCGCAGCCACTGCCACCGCTGGCGGTAGCACATCGCACCACCCAGGCCAGAGGCAATCCACAACTTCAGTCCTTGAAGCCCCTTCATGGAAGATCTGCTGGGATTGCTGCCGCCTCTCCTGCAACCGAGTCGACCTGCCCGCCGTAAGTCTCCTGCCGTCTGCCCTGAGGCAGGCAGCCATCTTGCCATCTTCAGCCTCTGCCGTCCCTGTCCAGCCCCACCCCCTCTGGGGCGAGAGCTGAGATAACACCACCTGCTGGCAATTCAAGGTAACAACACCAAAACGGGAGAAACATGCTTGATAAAGACGTAGGCCGCAGTGGTGAACAGAGGGTGATCTGAACTGTCCTTCACAGCAGACCAGGGACAACTGACCCTAACTGCAAACTAATTTACCAGCTTGAAAAGAAAACTAGAAATCAGACCTGAAAGGACATTGGACTTAAACGAAATGTCTCAGAATGTGCTTCATTGATTCTGTTAGTTTAATGACTTAATTCTATTCCTACTGTATTGTTCCTTTTTTTCTTTTTTCCTCTTCCTTTTCTTCTCTTTTCTTCTCTCTGTAAACCATATCTTTGTATAGAGGAACACCACACTAATAAGGTGGTTGGATAGCTGGTATGTTAGCATCACTATATGTTTTCTTTTTGTCTGTATGAGAGTTGGCTCGTCTGTAGCTGTGGTCTATTGTTTTTATCTGTTTCAGTATAGGCCTCTCTCTCTATTTGTTGGCACACTCGTTTGTTTTCCCCCTTACTCCTCCATCTCTCCACCCCCTTCTTCAACCCACTGTCTGCTCTATTCTCTCCCCTCTGCTAAGAACATTTTATTTCAGGGAGTAAACCTACAGCCCCACTGCACAGACAGATTCCAAGGCAGTGGGAAGTGGGTTCCAGATTATTCATACACCTGTCAACGAATACCAGCACCTGCAGATAGATCTTGAATCACAGGTCCCCCTTAAGTAAATCTCAAAACTGCAAAAAGGACCACCCCCAACCTACAGTGCAACTCCAGAATTGAACAAAGTAAGAGGGCATGCATAAAGAATAGGAGATTGAACAAACAGAAGTAAAACCAATCCCTTTACCCCCGAATAACAGAATTAAAGAAGACGGTGACATGGAGAGAAGGAAAAAGTAGGGAGGGGGGAAAACCACACAAATGAAGAAAAACCAAAAGAAGAATATGGGTCTCACACAGACCCCTGGGAGATCAGACACTGAGAAAACAGATTCTGGAACACAAACAATGAAGAGCCCCCAGAATGACTGGTTACATGCAACAAACCCAGACATCAAGACATTAATGGAGAGAATTTTAAAAATTGAGGAGAGACAAGAGGAAAATAGGAAGGAGCTGATGTCAGAAATGACAGCAGTAAAGAATACTGTGATGGAAATGAATAACAGACTAATAAGCATGGAAAGCAGAATCAGCCAAGCAGAAGAAAGAATCTCAGAGCTTGAAGACCAAAACACAGAACTAACCCAAACTGTCAAAAGCATAGAAAAGAAGCTCAAAAAGTCAGAACAAAACCTGCAAGAGATGAATGATCACTTCAAGAGACAAAACCTAAGGGTAATTGGACTTCCTGAGGCAGAGAGAGAAACAGAAGCCACACTGGAACAAACATTTCAGGAAATCATTCAAGAAAACTTCCCTCATCTCATCAAGGATGAAAAAATTCAAACACAAGAGATTCAGAGAACCCCTGCAAGACAACAAATGAGAAGACCAACTCCCAGACACATAATAATTCGCCTAAACAAAGTAGCTATAAAAGAAAAAATCCTAAAGGCAGCAAGAGAAAAAGGCCAGACTACCTACCAGGGAAAACCAATTAGAATAGCAGCAGATTTATTCACAGAAACCCTTCAGGCTAGGAGAGCATGGAGCCCTATCTTCAAAGTTCTAAAAGAGAAACAATTTCAACCAAGAATAACCTACCCAGCCAAACTAAGCTTCACTAGTGAGGGAGAATTGAAATCTTTTCCAGATATCCAATCCCTAAGAACCTACGCTGCCACCAGACCACCTCTAAAAGAAACACTTAAGAAAGTACTGAACACAGAAGAAAAAGAAAAAAGAACAACAACATTCTTCACAAGAGTACAGGCAAAAGATTGAAAACACACATGAACCAACTCCAAAACCCAAAGAAAGACAACAAACAAACAGGAACAACTCTGTAAGCACCTTATGACAGGGATCAACTCTTGCATTTCAATTATTAGCCTAAATGTGAATAGACTAAATGCACCACTGAAAAGACATAGAATGGCAAAATGGATAAAATATCATCAGGCAACAATCTATTGCCTTCAAGAGACTCACCTCACTAGAAAGGACACCCACAGACTCAAAGTAAGAGGATGGGAAACAAACTTTTAAGCGAACGGAATACAAAAGAAAGGAGGAGTAGCGATCTTAATTTCAGACAAAATACCCTTCAAGCTATTAAAAATCAAAAAAGATACAGAAGGCCACTACATAATGATAAAAGGCTCAATCCATCAACAAGAAATCTCTATCCTAAACATATATGCACCCAACATAGGTGCGCCAACTTTCATAAAGCAACTTCTAGGAAAACTAAAGAAAGATATTGACTCTAACACTATCATAACTGAGGACTTTAATACTCCACTCACAACCCTAGACAGATCATCAGGACAAAAAATCAGCAAGGAGATCTGGAACCTCAATGTGACTTTGGACCAAATGAATTTAATTGATACCTACAGAACACTCCATCCAAAGACCACAGAATACACATTCTACTCATCACCACATGGAACATATTCTAAGATCAACCACATACTCGGCCATAAATCAAGCATAAACAAATTTAAAAGGACCAAAATTCTACCATGTACCTTCTCGGACCACAGTGGAATAAAAATAAACATTGATACCAACAAAGTCCCCCAAAACCCACAAAGACATGGACACTAAACAGCATGATACTAAACAACTCCTGGGTCAATGATCAAATCAAAACAGAGATCAAAAGATACCTGGAAACAAATGAAAATGAAGAAACATCTTACCAAAATCTCTGGGATGCCCTGAAAGCTGGAGTAAGAGGGGAATTTATATCCCTACAAACACACATGAAGAAAATGGAAGGAACAGAAATTCACAACCTAACAAGCCACCTAAAGAAGCTGGAAAAGCAAGACCACAAAAACCCTAATTTCAGCAGAAGAATCCAGATCACCAAAATAAGAGCCCAAATCCAGGGCATAGAAGACAAAAAGATAATACAAAAAATCAATGAAACAAAAAGCTGGTTCTTCGAAAGGATAAACAAGATCGATGGTCCCCTAGCTAGACTGACCAAGAAAAAATGAGAAAAAAATCAAATAAGCACAATCAGAAACACAAAAGATGAAGTCACATCTGATCCTGAAGAAATACAAAAGATCATTAGAGACTACTACGTACACTTGTATGGAAACAAACTTGAAAACCTTAAGGAAATGGAGGACTTTCTGACACCACACAGCCTACCTAGGTTGGAACAAGAAGAAATTGAGACCCTAAATAGACCAATAACAATCAAGGAAATCAACTACGTAATAAGAAACTTCCTACAAAGAAAAGCCCTGGTCCAGATGGCTTTCCTGCGGAATTCTACAAGACATTTAAGGAGGAGCTGATACCAATCCTACTGAAGGTATTCCAGGCGATTGAAAAAGATGGAACTCTCCCCAAATCATTTTACAAAGCCAACATCACATTGATACCCAAGCCAGGTAAAGATCCAACAAAGAAAGAGAACTACAGGCCAATATCTTTGATGAACATAGATGCTAAAATTCTCAACAAGATCCTAGCAAACCAGATTCAGCAATACATCTCAAAAATCATCCACCATGACCAAGTAGGCTTCATTCCTGGGATGCAAGGCTGGTTCAACATTCATAAAGCCATAAATGTAATTAATTTCATCAACAGATGTCAAAACAAAAATCACATGATCATATCATTAGATGCAGAAAAAGCTTTTGATAAAATCCAGCACCCTTTCTTGATAAAAACCCTTGAACATCTAGGCATACGGGGAACATACCTCAAAATAGTAAAAGCCATCTACGAGAAACCCACAGCCAGCATACTCCTAAATGGACAAAAATTGGAACCAATTCCCCTGAAAACTGGAACTAGACAAGGATGCCCACTCTCACCCCTCCTGTTCAACATAGTATTGGAAGTCCTGGTTAGAGCAATCAGAGAAGAGGAGGCAATCAGTGGTATCCAAATAGAAAAAGAGGAAGTCAAGTTATCTCTCTTTGCAGATGATATGATTGTGTACCTTGAAAACCCAAGAGAATCTGTCAAAAGCCTCCTTACATTGATAAAGGCCTTTGGCAAAGTCTCAGGATACAAAACAAATGTACAAAAGACAATCACATTTCTCTACACCAATAATAAACAAACAGAAACCCAAATAAAAAACACAATTCCATTCACAATAGCCATAAAAAAATGAAATACCTTGGCATCTTCCTAACCAGAGACGTGAAAGACCTTTACAAGGAAAACTACAAAACACTGCTCAAAGAAATCAAAGATGACACAAACAAGTGGAAAAATATCCCATGCTCATGGATTGGAAGAATCAACATTGTGAAGATGTCCATCTTACCTACGGCAATCTACAAATTCAATGCAATATCCATCAAATTACCAGCAACATTCTTCCCAGACCTGGAAAAAACAACACAGGAATTCATATGGAAACACAAATGTCCAAGAATAGCCAGAACAATCCTCAGCAAAAAAAAAACAAAGCAGGTGGTATCACATTACCAGACTTCAAACTTTACTATAAAGCCACAATCATCAAAACAGCTTGGTATTGGTACAGGAACAGGCATATAGATCAATGGAATAGAACTGAGATTCCAGAAGCAAAACTTCAATTTCTCAACCAACTCATCTTCAACAAAGCCCCCACCACCTACCACTGGGGATAGGAGAACCTATTCAGTAAATGGTGCTGGGGAAACTGGCTGACCACATGCAGAAGATTGAAACAGGACCCCTATCTATCCCCATGCACAAAGGTTAACTCCAAATGGATCGGAGACCTAAATGTGAAACCTCAAACCATAAGAACCTTAGAAAAGGAAGGAAATACCCTCATGGAAATTGGAACTGGCATCCAATTCCTGAACAAAACCCGAAACCCACAGGTCATAAGAGAGAAGATAGACAAGTGGGACCTCATTAAACTGACAAGCTTCTGCAAAACCAAAGAAACCATCAAGAGAGAAGGGAGACAGCCTACAGACTGGGAAAAAGTATTTGTCAACTCCAGGTCTGACAAAGGCTTAACATCCTGAATCTACAAGGAACTCAAACGTGCTGAAAAGAAAAAACAAACAACCCCATTATAAAATGGGCAAAAGATATGAACAGACACTTCACAAAAGAAGACATTCAAGCAGCCAACAAACACATGAAGAAATATTCAACCTCACTAATCTTCAGGGAGATGCAAATCAAAACCACACTGAGATGCCACCTAACTCCAGTCAGAACGGCAATTATCAACAACTCAAAAAATAACAGCTGCTGGAGAGGGTGTGGCGAAAAGGGAACACTCCTACACTGTTGGTGGGAGTGCAAACTAGTGCAACCTCTGTGGAAGACAGTATGGCGATTCCTAAAAGCTCTAAAAATCGACCTTCCATATGATCCCGCAATCCCCCTACTGGGAATATACCCTGAAGACCTCAAATCACTCTATAAAAAAGATACGTGCACACGTATGTTTATCGCAGCATTGTTCACAATAGCAAGAACCTGGAAATAACCATGGTGCCCATCAAAAGAGGACTGGATTTAAAAAATGTGGTACATATACACGATGGAATACTACGCAGCCATAAAGAAGAACAAAATCATGAATTTCGCAGCAACCTGGATGGAACTAGAGTTTGTAATACTGAGTGACCTCTCACAGAAATAAAGATCTGAGTATCACATGTTCTTACTCATATAATGGACCTTGAACATCCAATGCAATACTATAAGAAAATGACTGACGGTACTGGGAAACTATGGGGGGGAGGGGGATGAGATTAACAGTCGCAAATATCTGTCTGGGGATGGGGAAACACCTCTTATCAACAGGGTGCCTGAATGAAATGTAATTGTACACCTAACCCTTAACTGTACCCCACAAAATCATAATAAAAAATATTAATAAAAAAAAAAAAAGGTCAACCAAGGGTGCTACTATACTCATTTAGGAGTAATTGGCAAAGTTCCAGAGAAACTCTGTACCTAAGTGAAGCTGTTTCCAATCTTTTTCCTTCTTCCTAAGACAAATCTCAAGATGGTTTTTAAGTGCCTCTTTGGTGATCTCCCCAGAAGTTGTTTTCCTATTTTATTTTTCAAAGTTACTTTTTGGTTTCAAAATTGTTTTCTGAATATTTTCAAACATACTTAGAAATGTTTAAATGATTAATTATTGTGAGGGAAGGGCGGCATTAGACTGAGACAGCTCAAGTGCCTTGGGTTTCTATGTCAGCAAACCAAAGCCCAACTCAATATAAACAGTAAAACAAAACCGAAACTTCACCAATCAGAAACTACTAACTAATCTCTAACTAGAGATGTTACCCATCAGAAACCACCAACTAATCTCCAATTCACGACTTTCCACTTTAGCTAGTCAAGTATGTTCTTTATCTTGCTTCCAGGAACACCTTATAAAAGTTTCCCCTCCATACCCCCCTCAACGGAGGGCTGAACCATTGTGTTCTGGTGCTGCCTGACTCATGAATTGCTGAATGCTCAAATAAACTTTTGACATTTGAATATGCCTAAGTTTATTCTTTTATAACATTTTAGATTCGGGGGTACAGATGCAAGTTTGTTACATGGATATACTGCATGATGCTGAGGTGTGGGCTTCTCTTGAATCTGTCACTCAAATAGTGAGCATGAACCCAATAGGAAATATATATTTCTTTCCCTGTTTATATGTATATACACACAACATATATATACATACCCACTAGGAAATATATATTTCATTCCCTGTATGTGTATATATATATATACACAGGGAATGAAATATATATTTCCTACGTATATACATATATATGTATATTTCTTCCCTGTATATATATATATATACACATTCCCTGTATGTGTGTGTGTGTGTGTGTATATATATACCCAATAGGAAATGTATATTCCTTCCCTGTATATATATATGTATACACACACACACACAAAACCATCCCCCAGAAGTCTTGTTCCTTCACAGTAGGAATAGTATGTAAGATCGTGATCTCAATAAATGGAGTGTGCCCTTAATTATGGGCTGTCATTTCTTTTCTAGCCTTTTCAGTTGACAACCCTTGCTCCCCTCCCCTTCTACCCCTTAAGGAGTCCCCAGTGTCTGTTACTCCCGTCTTTATCTTTTAATGAAAACTAAGAAAATGACATAAAGGACCTCCATAGATCCTTTACCTAAATCAACAATTATTAAGATTTTGCTTTATTTGCTTTACATATTCATTTTTTCTTTGCTAAATTATTTTAAAGCAAAAGATATTTTATGTGCCAAAAGATTTCAAAGCATCATGTCATTTCACCAGACGTACTTCAAAAGACATCTCTAAAAATATGAATACCGGCATAAACATGATGCCATTATCATCTGTAATAAAATTAAGAGCAATTCCTTTGTTTCATATAATATCCAATCCATTAAAAAAATTACTCAATTGTCTCGAAAATGACATTAATGTTGGTTGATTCAAATCAGAATCCAAACAGGGTCCACTCATTACTTTTTGTTGTGATGTCTGAAGTCTCTTTTAATCTAGAGTCTTCCTTTGTTAGGCATTGCTAATGCCAGCCATTGACATGTTGCCGACAGTGAGTCAACCACCTATAAAATGTCTCACATTCTGGATTTGCCTCCTTGTGGTGTTAACTTGTTTCTCTCTCTCTGTGTTTCCTGCAAATGGGAGTTAACCCTGTAAGTTTGATTCGATACAGTGTCATTTTTTTAATAAGGATGCTTCATCAGTAGAGCTGTGAGCTTCATATCACACCACGCCAGGAGGTGTACAATGTCTAGACATCCCACAGTTAGTGATGCATGATGGATCAATGGATTCGGAGGGTGGCAGTCTGATCACATCTCCTCCTCCTTTATAAAGTTTCCCATCAGCTTTTCACCTAGTGCTTCATCTATTGGAGATCATTATCTGTCGCAAAATGGTGATTCGACAGTTCCCTCATTGCCTTCACAGTTTTAGCTGGAAATGAAAAACTCTTCACCATCTAGGGCATTCTGATAATCCTGAAATATAGCTCGTGAGGAAAGAGGGAATCAATATCTAATTCTTTTATTTTAGTCTCCAGTTTTTGTGATAAGTTGTTTTTGCTTTAGTTCCTTCCAGTGTTGTCCAGTGAATGAGCTGGTTGGTTTTTGTTTTTGTTTGCTTGTTTTTCTTTTTCTTTTTTTTTTTTTTTTGAGTTGGAGTCTCACTCTGTTGCCCAGACTGGAGTGCAGTGGCCACTTCTGGCCACCGCAGCCTCGACCTGCTGGGCTCTGGCAATCCTTCCGCCTCGGCCTTCCAAGTAGCTGGAACTACAGGTGTGCGCTACCACGCCCAGCTAATTTTTTGATTTATTGTAGAGATGAGGTCTTGTCAAGTTGCCCAGACGGGTCTCGAACCTGCGGGCTCAGGCAATCCACTCACCTTGGCCTCCCAAAGTGCTGGGATTATAGGCTGAGCCACCGAACCCGGCCTGTTTGCTTGTTTTTTTAAGTATTATGTTAAACTTCTGACCTTGTATGCTGTCAATGAGTTTCAACCAGTTGCACTCATTTTTTATTTTAATATTCAAATATCCCATCTTTGGCCAACATGAGCCCCTTCTTTTTGTCCCCTGTGTCTTTTGGACATGTCCTATGAGCCTTTATAGCTTACTTTCTGGTCCAATGGAACTTTCCAGGGTCACAATCTATATTTTCTTCCCCACAACAGGATAGAGCTGTCCTCCAGGAGTCTTGTTTCACCTCAGTAGGAATAGCATTTAAGATCAATCCCAATCAATGCAGTGTGCCCATTAATTATGGGCTGTCATTTCTTTTCTAGCCTTTTCAGTAGACAAACGTAGAAAATAAGTAATTTTGAAATAAAAATTCAAGGGTTCATACAAATAGTTCCTATTCAGATGTTACAGAGATTTTCTTATATTCTCTAATTTTTATACTTGCATCTTCTTTATCTAACACTGAGAATGTTGTTTTCAAACATAATGATTTATTTGCATTATCTTATAATATGCACAAAAGAGATTCAAAACAACAACTCCAGTATTACCACTAACAAACTACTGAATGGAACTTTATATCATTTTGCTTCCTCATGTCTCTAATTTACACCAAAATTGTGCAGTTAAAATCTAAGTCTTAAAATTCCTTGAAATATTTATTTTCTCTTTGTGGTTAACTCAACTTAAGAGCTACTTTGTTTGCTTGTTTTTAATTTTTAGAGATAGTTTTTAAGCATGTAACACATTTACAGGTCTTTGAAGCCAAAAGATATATTCAGAGATGTTTGTCCTCCAATTCTACCCACACTTTTATCAATTTTACCTATAGGTTTCTTAGTATTTGCTTTATCTTTTTTGCATGTATAATGTGTCTCTTTTTTGCATGTATAATGAGAAAATAAAATATATGTTTGTATCTCCCCCCTCCTTTCTCATTCAAAAGATATCACACTGTGTATCTTATACCTTTCTTAATGCACACACAATTTTGTACCTTACTTAATGCACTTATCTATAAATCCTGGTGATCATTTTATATTTATTTATAGATATTATCTTCATGCATTTTTTCATAACTGCAAAATTTTCCATTTTATGGGTGTGCCATTCTTCATTGAACTAGTCCTCTGTGTTTTACTCTTTTGGTATCACAAATGTCGCAGTATGTAACCACCCACGTTAGTTATTTTATAACTTTTCTCATAATGACTTTGGGACAGTCTTGGACTTGGAACTTCAGTGTCACGTGACCAATGGCTATGACACTTGGCTAAATATTGCCAAATGCAGCTCCACCAGTTGTCCCATTTTGCATTCCCATCAGCCATGTGTTAGTTCATTTCCCTACAGCTCACCAGTGAATGAAGTTGAACATTTTCCCCATGTGTTAAACACTGTGTTTATTTTTTCTTCTGTGAATCATCTTTGCATACCTTTTGCTCACTTACCAGAAGTTCTTTCAAGAGTCTAATGATCATTTCACTTAAATCAGCCCCCGTCATAGGATACCTTCGACCAATAAATCCTTCTACAATCGATCTCCATTCTCCAGTTTTGTCACTATGCTACCCAGCAAGGGCAAAAGATAGGTTTGTGCAAAGTGATCAACTGCAGTCAAAACCAACAACATCAGCAGTATAAAATGCCCACTCCACTGAATCTCATCCTCACAGTAACTCTGTGAAGAGATCATTACAATTACCACCATAATAATTTGAGGAAATTAAATTTTAGAAATATTAAACAACATGCCTGAGATTACACAGCTAATAAAGGACAGAGCCAAGATCCAAACCCACTTCTGTTTCATGCCAAATCATTGCCTTGTGCCATCTGCTTTTCTATTGTTTTAAACTTCACTTGGTAACTCCATTATTTTCAACTTCATAAATATCACTAATATCTAATTTCTTCAACTAGATTATAAGCCCCAGACTATAATCTTATAAATCTTTATAAATATTATTTATATCTAATTTCTTCAACTAGATTATAATAGGTATAACTAAACAACTGTATATATTAAAAGGTGGCATTTGAGATATACAGTTGTTTGGTTCTACCTACTAAGTTCAAACTCTCTATAAAATATAGGCATATCTTCTCTGTAGATTGATATTAACATTGTTTTTTCTACTAAGCTTCTCTCTCTCTCTCTCTCACACACACACACACACACACACACACGCACACACAGTATGTATACATATTTGTGTGTGTATATATATATATGCATTTCTCCCTGTCTATATAACTAGGGGATCGGGATCATGCATATTTAGAGTGGTAAGTAAGCCAGATGGTTTTGGAAAATCAAGGCTGTACAAGGGCTGGCTGATCAGAATTAATCCATTATGAGTTGCTCATTTTGAAACATTAGATTAGGCAAATTATCCCAAGAGTGGAACTGACAGTTCGTCACAAAGTCAGATAAGATGAAGCTTCTGGAACCCTACTTATTTTGAGGATGCATATTGAAGTCTACAGCAAATTCAGGCAATCCGCCCTGCAATCCCAATTTGATGCTTCAGAGTAAATGGGGAAGTGGGTGTCACTGGAGCAGAGGCCTCAGAGGAGTGAAAGAGGAGAGAAGGGCAGTGCATCACTGAGGCTGGGCCAAGGTGGAAATGGTCACAGACACCATCGAGATGCAAGGGTCCGGAATGGAGGGAAAGGGAAAGTCATTTCTGATCTAACAGCAGCCATAATCATAAGGTGTACGAAGGGAGACCCCAAAAATATCGAATTAACTTTTGGAGGGCAGCCCCTTGTAATGCAGTCTTCCCTGCTAGGTAAGTGTTCTAGGAACCCAGTGGCATCAGCGTACCAGCTAATATGTTTGTGAGAGACTTCGGTCGGCTTCGGTGAATTTATTTGGGAGACTCTTTCAACACACTTGCCCATTTCTGGATGGCCGGTTTATGAACACACTTGCCCACACCATGCTGAGTGTTCAGCAGCTTTTGACCAGAAATGGCATGTCCCAACTTCCATATTCACTTGACCTGTCCCCCAGAGACTTTTTGTTTGTTTGTTTGTTTGTTTGCCCGGATGAAAAAGTCCTCAAAAGGAAATTTTTGCCAGTGTGGAAGAAGTGAAACAAAAAAACAGCAGAAGCACTAAAAGGCATCAAAATGAACAAGTTCAAAGGCTGTTCTGAGCAGTGTAAAAAGCATCTCAGTAGACATATTGCATCAAACAGAGAGTACTTTGAAGGTCACTGAACTTTAAACATGTAAGAATAAATATACAATTTTTAATAAATAGATTCTAGGATTTTTTTGTCCCCCTCCTTGTATAGATCTGCATACACTACATTATCTAAATATAAAACTCAATGTATATGCTTATTTCTATTATTGAGAAGGAAGGGAGAGTGTGGCCGAACTTAACTCCTTGTCTTTGTGGCGGGAGGGTGCTCAAGAGACACCATTTTACTCAACTCTACCAATTAACAAAAGGTTTGGAGAAATTAAAAGTAAACAGCTGAATTCTATAAAAAAAAATCCAACTATCTTGTTATTGAAGAGATACCTTTGAAACACAATGACATAAAATACTTAAAAGTTAAGGGGCATGTAAATGTCATATCGTGCAAGATAAGCAAAAAGAATACAAAGATTGCACTATTAATATCAAAGCTGGCCGGGCGCGGTGGCTCAAGCCTATAATCCCAGCACTTTGGGAGGTCAGTGAGAGGACTGCCTGAGTCCCCGGGTTCGAGACCAGCCTGGACAACATGGCGAGACCTCGTCTCTACAATAAATCACAAAAATTAGCCAGGCGTAGTAGTGCGCGCCTGTAGTTATGGCTACTTGGAAGGCTGAGATGGAAGGATCACTTGAGTCTAACAGGTCGAGGCTGTGGTGGACATGAGTATGCCACTGCACTCCAGCCTGGGCCAACTCAATAATAATAATAATAATAATAATAATAATAATAATATCAAATTTGAATTTGATGCAAACAATGTTGAATGAACTAGAAGGCCACTTTAAATTGGTAAAAGGTATAATTCACAGTGAACTTGTGTCATGACTGTCATGTGCTGAATAGTTCATCTCCCACTACTTTATTTCTAGCTCCCTCCCCTCCAGGAACACTAGCTTACTTCTTTTCAATATGTTAGACATGTTTCTGCCTCAGAACCTTTGCACCTGCAATTCCTCTTGCCCAGAATACTCTTTCCTAAGACAGCTCCAGGTTGGATCCTTCACCTCCTCCAGATCCTTGCTCAACTGTAAGATCCTCACTCCTTTCCTGCTTTACTTTTCTTTATAATCCTTATTTCCACTTAGCATTTTATTTGTTTATATTATTTATCATCTGTCTGCCTCCGCTGGACTGAAGTTCCCAAGACAGCTAAGATTTTTAATCTGTGATGTTATAAGTAAACTGAGGACTAGTAAAGTTCCTAGCACACAGTAGGTACTCAATAAAGAGTCTTGGATGGATTGATGAGGGGGAATTTGACATCACAAAAAAATATAAACTGAAAAAAATTATAGAGACTAAGTAATATAAATAAGAAAGTTGTCTCAATGAAAAATTAATCATTGCAGCAAAGCTATACAAGGGCTGGCTCATCAGCAGTAGTTCAGTAAAACTAGTGAGTTCAAAATGTTAGATTAGGAAAATATCCCGAGACCAGGATTGGCAGTTCATCACAAAGTCAGATGAGATGAAGCTTCTGGAAACCCTACTAATTTTGAGACTGTATACTGAAGTATACAGCAAATTGAGGCAATTTAGTATTTACTATGTATCAAACTTTAAGTCATGCACTAGAAACTGTATTTTATTTTCAAGCAATCAGGGAATATTTATATTAACTTGTCCTATATTAGGCCATAAAATAATTTCAATATAGTTTTAAAAGAAGAATTTGTACAAGATTTATTTGTAAAATTATTATAATAAAAATAGAAATTAATAACCAATGTATAAGTAAAAATATCCTCTCACAAATAATTATAGGATCAAAGAATACTTCAAAACTGCAATTACCAATTATTTACTAAATGAAGAACCAATTATTTACTAAATGAGAACATGACATATCGAAACGGGTGAGTTTCTACCAGAGATATAATCACAGGAAAATCGAATGCCTTACAATTTTTCATTACCAAACAAGAAAAAAATGGAATAAAAGCACTGAACACAGAAAGTGAAATTGAAAACAAGCTTCAGTAAAGCAGGATGACATTAATAAATATTTTTTAAATCATTAAATTAAGAAGTTGGAATAAATCATTTTATTAAAAAATCAAAATGCTGGTTCTTTAAAAAGGAAAATAACAGACAAATTTCTAACAGATCTACTCAAGAGAAAAAGTAAAAACAAAAAATCTGGGCTTCCGGGAAGATGGCAATGGAACAGATCCGACTGTGAGAGTCTCTGCAAAAGTGAGTGTCCATAAAGACTCTCTGCATGGGGGTGGGGGGTGCCAGTGGGTGAGGGAAAGTTCGACTGAGGAGAGACTCAGGTTCATGGACCTGGGCTTTCCCCCGGAGGTGACTGCAACCCACCACAGCCCTGAGATTGGAGACCTGGGTGCACAGGATCTTCTGCTGTTCTCGGGGCTCTCTTGAGAGGAGGCAGCAGAGAACAGCCACCCCTCACCACCTGGCACCTGACCCATGCCATCACCTGCAGTAGCAGACCAGGTGCAAGCAAGAGGAACCATGGAGAAGGTAGATCATGGAAATCGGGAATAAAGCTCCAACGCAGGCGACGAGATGCCCTCGGGTACCATCTTCTCAGTCCCAGGACCAGGCATTGCCCCACCCAGCTCCACCCAGCCTCCATCTTGGGACACAGAGGCTATCTTCTCATCAGACTCCCAGAGACATATGCCCCTCCCCACGCTGGAACAGGCACAGACATGTCAGATCTGCGTGGGAGACATGACAGCAGCAGCAGTAAGCCAGGTCAGTCCAGATCTGATCCCTCACCTCCCACAATGGTATGTTGGACATCAGACCCATGCTGACAGCAACCCTGTCAGCCTGTGCTGAAAGCAGAGGGGACTGACTGGAGACCAGAGCTGCTCCCTAAGGCGGAGGCCTGAGAGCAACCTGGAGTCACAGAAATGGCCACAGAGTGAGTTTTTTCCTCTCTTTTTAAAAATTCTTCTTTGTTTTTAGTTTTAGCATTTTTTCTTCTCTCTTTCTGTTTTTGTTTACGTCTTTGTACTGCTTTATTTCTGCTATTTTAATTTTTTTTCTAGATTTTCTGTTTATGTATGGATATTTTTGAGGGAGAATACATCAATAGGAGGGGAGTTGTTTGCTTGGTTGTATGCTTGCCTGTAAGCATTTGTCTTTTTTGTTTTTCTGTTTTTGTTTATCTCTCTGTTTACTCATTAGTTGGTGCACCTGTCTGTTTCCCCTCTTCTTCTTCTCTCTCCCCACCTCCCTCTCATCGTCCTCTTTCCTTTTTCCATTCTTTTCCCTTTTCTTATTCCATTCTGCTTCCAGAAGGCAAACAGACACCGCCACTGCATGGACAAATTTTAAGGAAGTGGGAAGTGGGTTCCAGGGGGCCCACACACCTGTCAACAATACTGGGAACTGTAGATAGCTTCTGAATCACAGCTTCCCCCTAATTAAATCCCAAACTGCAAAAAGCACAGCCCCAGTC